>CABFOV010000210.1:136612-206887 GCA_902141375.1 Timema poppense
CCAGTTCACCCGACCGAGATTCGAACCTCGATCTACCCGTCCTCAGCAGTCGAGCTCAACACGACTTTGTCCTCTTGTGGAAGTTTAAAATGAGATGTATGTGGGATTGACATCATTTAAGCACAATATAAACCTAGTGATGGCCAATACAAGAAATGAGTTGGTGTATAAAAATTGCCATTGTTATAAGGCTAGATTTCTATAATATTTTATCTATCGTTATCATAGTAATACTATATATATATATATACCCTGATTGTAATTCTGATTGATACATATTGTTATTATTTACTGAAGTGCAAAAAGAGAAAAAATCGATTTTATCAAAATTGGCTCTAATGATTTTGATTAAATTTCATTTCTAAGCATTGAACTATAATATAAACAAAGTGGCTACGCTCATTATTTCGGAAAAATGACTTTAAGGGGTCCGGTATGATGCGTAAATTCTTATTTTTTATCACATCTCTGAAACTCTTTGAGATATGAAATTACTTATCAGTGGAAATATGTAGGCATGTTTATAATACAAATATTTTATTTGAAACATATTTTTATAAAACCCAATTTTAACGCAAATATATATTTTTTAACTTTTTGAAGCCCAAAGGTTAACTGTAAAAAAATTTTAACCCAAGATGTTGATGGGTGTCAATGTTTCATGAACTCCAAAACCCTAAAAAGTGGCTTTTGCAATGCCATCTCTGTGTATTTGTCTAACCCTAAAATTAAGATAGTTTAATAAAGGGCGGAACAGAAAAAAAATCCATTTTCTAAAAATCGGTTTAAACAGTTTTGATTAAAATTTGTATCTCGACATTGATTAAGATTATAAACAAAATGTTCATTTTCTCATGAAAATTACTTTTAGAGTACTTTACAGAAGTGGAAATGGCCTTATCTCCGCAACTATTTAAGTTAATAAACAAATCATCATTACAAAATAGTAGCAGTACTGAAAATAAAAAACTTTTATTTGAAATATATCCTTTAATAGTTTTGTAGATATTGGCAAATATAATAATACAATTATTTGTTCTTTAATTGTACAGAGATACTATTTAAGTTTTAATGCAAACATTCTCTAATTCCATAGAGTAAGTAGATAAGTAAGTCTCTCAAAAAGTTAGTTTTTTTCTTTAACCTTTTAGTGTAAATGTTTATACAGCAATGATCTATCCCTAACAGTTTAGACTCAATAGTCAATATTTACCTTTTTTATTGGTCTAGATTTATAGATGATAAAATAAAAATTCCAAAACCATAAGATGTGCAACCTTTAATAAAATGTCAAAAATTTTACCTGTAAGTTGAAATTTAATATGAATATTGACCCTTGTGGACCCAAATATCGATTTATTTTGGCCCAAATATAATAGTGAGGACTTTAATTCTTTAGAAAGAAAATCATAAAATTTAAATCCGGGAGTCTAAAAATGTTTAACGTAAATATAATGCAATTTTTGCCTGGGTTTGCTAGTGTATATTATTTTGTTTCACATATATTACGAGTTTTGAGTAAATATCTGAATTTTTAAACATTGGAGTGAGAAAGTCTGAATGGAGTTCCCTACCATTTATTGTCACTATATAATGACTATTTATTTCTCATATAGTAATGGATGAATTAACGATTAATATTGGAATGGAGCTGTTCACATTATGCATTGTAATTACTCTTATGAATTATCTAAATTTTGAATGCGACTTTATTATATTCTTCATTGTCAACAAGTACAATTGTAGATTGAGTTTCTAGTTTACCATGTGCAGCTAGTGATGCATGTACATTCGGATTTTCGTAGGAAGCTCATTATTTGAAAATTGAAAAACTCATGTTTCTACAATGGTGTAAAAAAATAAATTACAATTTTATTTACCCTCTTTGCCTGTTTAATTGATGAGGTAATCAGTAATTATAAAGTAATCCATATGGAGGTGCTATTGGAAGTTTTTAATAACCCTTTTGATTAACATTACAATTAATAAATCAAATAAGACATATTTTTAGACTTTCAATCAATGTTGGTGATGGAAAGTTGGTTTCCTATAAAAATTAGGGTTTAGATAGTTTAACCTACATTATTTTAATCTTGTTAATAATAATGATAATAATAATAATAATAATATTTAGCTCCACATCTTACTACCCGTTCGGGTTATACGCTTTTAAGTACTAATTACTCTAATGGATTGGGAATTGGGAAGGTTGAATTAAAGGAAGAGAACCTGCATTTGCGTGGAGGGAGAGTGGAAAACCATTTAGGAAAAACCACCCCCAGTTCACCCGACCGAGATTCGAACCTCGATCTCCCCGTCCTCAGCAGTCGAGCTCAACACGACAAGCGCGTTAGCCAACTACGCCACCGAGGCGGGTAATCCTGTTAATCAATGTTTCATTTAAAACCAATGTTTTTGTGGTTAAGTTGCATTGAGGATGTTTTTCCTGAAATATAATTAATCACACACATATATTAATTTAACCAAAAATAATTTTGAAAAATCAAAAGCATTTAACAACAATATTTTAAAGATGATTTAAGTAGAATGATAATTTAGATATTAATTCACCCCCTATAAGAAAGCAATTCCGTCACGTGATGTTTGAGATGCACTAATCAATATTATAATCCAAAACATAATTATTATTTAACCTCCCGAAGCCCATACTCATGTGGCATGAGACAGATTATAGAGGGGGGTAGAGGAACGGGAAAGATGCATGGTTTCTGGATCCTACCCTTTTCACCTCGAACTTTCTGGAAGATGTGCATGGTAACTGCGCATGTCCAACATTAGACATCATATTACTCATTGTGCTATGCAAAGGCCAACAGAATAGGTGTTTGCCAGTGACTTCCTGTGACATGTGGTGGCAGACAATTGGCACATGTTCAACATAGGAAATCATGTGCCTCCATGAACTGCGTAATGGCAGACAAAATAGGAGCTTGTCAGTGATATTCCAGGCTACATGGTGACGGCCTAGTAATGAATCTTTTAGTGTTGACTGTGCCATTCAACTGGTTTGTCCAGGAAGTCCGCCCACATAATGCTTGAAACTAGGTTAGTTCAGGGATGGAGGTAAAGGGACCTATCTCCATTGGAATATTAAATAGAGAATGACCCACCTCAGTGGCGTAGTTGGCTAACGCGCTTGTCGTGTTAAGCTCGATTGCTGAGGACGGGGAGATCGAGGTTCGAATCTTGGTCGAGTGAACTGGGGGATGTTTTTCCTAAATGGTTTTCCACTCTCTCTCCACGCAAATGCGGGTTCACTTCCTCTAATTCAACCTTCCCTATTCCTAATCCATTAGATTAATTAGTACTTAAAGCATATAACCCGAATGGGTAGTAAGACATGATGCTAAATATTAATATTAATTAATAGTGAATGCATGGAAACTGTTTTTTTGGTATTTATTCAATTTTTTCATATATAAATATCCAATTATAACTGTATTGTTACAAGCATAAACTATTTGCGATTATTAATGCCAAGTTAAAAACTTAAATTTCCTTCTCAATTAATAGTTTGAAGCTCAAACACATTTATTAATTTCTATCTAATTTTTTATCTAATTATTCTATGGTTTTATTAAATTTTGGGTCTGGCATAATCGTTTGGCATATTGATACCTTAAATTTGACACAATAAATATTTGACTATCATCCATGATAGTTGAGATATCATCAGAATAAGAATAAACTTTGGGTAAATGGGTGAAATGCGGGTTGCGGGTTGCCCCTTCAACTGTAAAGATCCTTCTTAAGATGGCCACCATTATATGCAATACATTGTTGTATTCGTTTCTTGACTTTTGATATGACTTTGAGCAATGTATCTTGTTGAATTGTTCTTGTTGAATTGTTCTTGGGAAAGTCCCATAAACATGGCCCACAAGAAAAAGTCTATGCTGGCCGCCTGGGTTGTGATGAAGTTAGGCGGCTGGCCGAAGGATAATTGGTCCTCTGACTAGACTGATGTTCGGGCTGGGGGAATCGTTGCTCCATCTTGCTGGAAACTCATGTTGTTGGTATTCGTTCCCTTACATTGCAGTTCAGAGGTCAGAAAGGTTGAACATCAATGGAAGTGCTTAGCACAAAGTTTCCTGGGAACCTTGTTACACAATTTGGGGACATTGCTTAGCCACCATGTTCACATACGGGCATGTTAGAGTCATGTGTATGCAACTCGCCCAAGAACAATTTAGGAACTTACAGAATTGTGGTGGAAATTGAAGCAATTTATTCAGAGATATTGTGCAAAGTATGTCAAGTTTCAAGGCGCGCATACAGCAGTATACGGCATATAATGGTGGTCATTTTAAAGACATTGTTTAAAAAAATGAATAATTCAAGGTTAGGAAGACATTATTTGTTGTTGGTTTTATTTTAAGTTTAATTTGAAACATTTAGTAGTTAAAATATTAAAGAAATAGTTATGTTAAAAAAAATTGTCAACACTTTCTGCACCATCCTGTATTATACTAGTAATAGATTGGATCTTACTAACATTTCATCACAGCTTAATGTATATTGAAAATTTAGATCAGTGTATTTATAAGCTTTTTTACTTTGCAAACTTTAATTTTACTTTTTTGGGAATATTAACATAGCTAGCTAATATTTTACACCTAGTTGTTGTATTATTTTAAAATAATTTTAAATGTGACCTTTTAAAGCATCCTACATATTTGATATATTTAACATAATATAAAAAATCTTTCTTTTTGTAAAGAGCCAATCTCACACCATAGATACCTAGTAACTTATATAAATATCACAGCTTGAACCAGACATAGCATCATTGTTATGATTGTTTTCTGTAGTCTTTATTGGAAGTAAGTGGAATTGAAGATGAGCAAATTCATTTTATTAGATTTAAAATTTGTTAAAAAAAATCCAAACATATTCTTTCATTCATCCAAATTGGGCTCTTATTAAGTGAATAATGCACTAAATCACACTTTGATGTGATTTCTGGTGAGCCAATATTATCATTTTGATTCTTCAAAACAGAAAAAACTTAGTTGTTAATTATTCTTTTATTCATATCTACCAATTTACTTTAATTATAGGCCTTGAAACTACCTTCTCTCTTTTGTTTTGGTGACTTTCTTGGATTTGCTTAATCAACTCGGTTCAGTGGAATAAATGTGAGCCAAGAATCAATAATTCACTAATAGTGTTGATTTAAGTCGTAATTTATTGTTTGTTTGGGTAACACATTCTTCCTTAACCAATACAGGCTGGTCCCTTGGCCACTAACTGCTCATAAGGGAACAATGAGCAACATAGCACTCTCAAAATGATACACTACTACCTACACTACTCTATAATAATGTTTTATTCAAGTCTTGAGTTTAAGAAAAAAAAATACATTTTTTTTTTCAATTATTTTAACTTTCCTACCCCCACCCACCTGTTTTGACTTATTTTGATCTATTCAAAAAATTAATTTTGTCCTGTGATTCGTCACAAAGTGCATTAGGAGCTGTCCTCCTTCACAGTAATAATACAATTGCATATGCTTCTGCTACACTTATAGGAAGCCAAAGCAACTATACACTAATTTAACCGGATGTGTAAAATTCTACCAGTATATTTATGGTCACAAAGTAGTTGTACACATTGGCCATAAGCTGTTAGTGCCTCTTTTCACTAAATCTCTCTAGAAAGTCCCCCCACGACTTCAAAGACTTAAGTTGAGAATACAACTTTATGACTAAAAAGTAATTTACCAACCAGGAAAACAAATGTTTATTTTGTTAAAATATGCAATTCTATGCAAGGATATTTTCTAGCTTAGGTTGGTACCATCGTTAGATGTGTTGTTTGTTTTATTTTATCTAATTTGTGTTCATGCATATGAACCTGTGTATCAGTTGAGTCATGTTCTTAGTTACAGTATGTACTGTTAATGTTTAAAACCGTTTAATCTTTTTCTATAAACTTGTGTACTCTGACAGGTTATGGGCCCAGGCTTGTGATTGTGGATTTTAGGACGGACAAACCTATAAGTCAAGTGTGCACTGTAATACGCGTGAGCTCTACGTGTTTGCTTGTTGTTTGTGACACCGTTGCCAATCACCGTCGCCATAATGGTTTTAGAAGAAGATAAAACATACAGAATTCCGCTTTTCGACGGCACTAATTTTGACAACTGGAAGTTTCGAATATAAACTCTTCTAGATGAAGTCGATCTGTTGCCCTATATTCAAGGTGACTATCGGGACTTGGTGAAAATTGCGTCTAGTGATAATGTTGAAATTAAGGCAGAAAAAGAAAAAGAGCTGGATAAGCTTCGGAAAGCCGATCGTAAGTGTAAGTCACAGATTATACAACGAATCTCGGACAGCCACTTGGATTGTGTGAAGGATAAGAACACCGCCTATGATATATGGCAAGTGCTTTGTAATACTTACGCTCGTAAAGGTATTGCTAATCAGCTTTTATTACGCAAAACCTTGTTGATGATGAAATTTGATCCCTCTTTAGAGACCCTTGAATTGCATTTTATTAGGTTTGATCGTACCATTCGGGAATTGAAATCGTCGGGAGCTAACCTTGAAGAATTAGATGTTGTCTGCCATCTTCTCTTGACTATGCCATCTGAATATCAAGTAATTGTCACTGCCATAGAGACATTATCTGCTGATAATCTCAACCTGGCATTCGTAAAAACTCGCCTACTTGATGAGCAGAGCAAACGCCAAGCAGAAGGTATCGATGGATGCAGCAAATCATTTTCTAGCGTTACTGATTGGAAGGCTAGAAAATTGAAATCTTCGCAGCCGGAATGTTGTCCCAATTGTAAACAAAGTATTTCAAAGCAAGTTGCTGGTAATAAGTGTTTTTTCTGTCATAAAGCTGGTCATTTTCGTTCGGACTGTCCAAAATTGAAAGGCAAGAAGCAGCAGAATAATTCAATACGTAAAGCAAATGTAGCTGAAGCTAGTGATGATGAATTTAGTTTGACTGTATTAACGACAGTGGCCTGTTGTGATGGATCTGTGTGGTTGCTTGACTCTGGCGCCACTGAACATATGATCAGTGATAAAAATATTAGTTTGGTCTCAAATAAGAGACGCCTATCAAAGTCTATCAAAATAAAAATTGCTAAATCAGGATCGATGTTGTGTGCTGAAGAGATCGGAGATATACACGCGTCTGTGACTCACAAAGGTAATCAAAACTTTATCAAAATTTCCAATGTACTTATTGTCCCTGGATTACAATTTAATTTACTCTCAGTTAGTAAAATGGACGCTAATGGGCTTAAAGTTGTGTTTGAAAAGGGGAACGCTACTATTTTAAAAGGCAATATTTTTGTGGCTGCTGCCACTCGATCTGGTAAAGTGTATACAATGTCTCTTTCACCTCGTGAAAAAGCATGTGCTGGTGTTGCTAGTTCCATTGTAGCATCATCTGATTTGTGGCACAAGAGGCTTGGTCACATTGGCAAAACTGGTTTAGTTCACTTAAGTAAAATTGTTGATGGAATCAAGGTTGATCAAGGATCGATCTCCGATTTATGTGACTCTTGCATACAGGCTAAACAAACGCGTCTTCCTCACACAAAGCCACGCATTAGAGCTAAGCGCCCTTTGGAGATCATACACAGTGATCTTGTAGGGCCTATTAAGCCTGTATCATATGATCAAAAGAGGTATATACTTACCCTGATTGATGACTATAGTCACTTTACAGTCATTTACACTCTAAAGGAAAAGTCTGAAGTGTTTACCTACTTCAAACAATTTGAAGCTATGGCAACAGCTCACTTTAACCTAAAGATAAGTCGCTTTAGGTCAGATAATGGTGGGGAATTCGTGTCGCAGGAAATGCTAGATTATTTAAAAAAGAAAGGTATCCAGTCAGAGTTTACCATCAGGCATACAAGTCAGCAGAATGGTGTCGCAGAAAGAATGGGACGTAGCATCATGGAGAAAACACGTTGTTTACTCCTTCACTCTTCTCTTGATAAGTCACTCTGGACGGAGGCTGTTATGACTGCAGTCTACCTAATAAACAGATCGCCTACTAAAGCTCTTGAAAACAAGGTTCCAGCAGAACTGTGGTATGCTGTAAAGCCCGATATGTTAAAACTGAGGGTTTTTGGCTGTGTAGCATATCTTCGATTACCTAATCAAGTTCTTAAAAGTAAACTTGACAGCCGCTCGAAAAAGTGCTACTTTGTTGGTTACTGCCCGAATGGGTACAGGCTGTGGTGTCCACAGGAACGAAAAATCATACGTGGGCATGATATAATTTTTGATGAACATTCGTTCATAACCAGTGATGTTGTTGGTTCAACACCCTCTCGAGCTATTGAGGTCATCAGCTCGACTCCAAATGAAGCTTTTACTGAGGAATTGCAGGAGGAGCCGTCTTCAGGAGGAGAACCAGAGGCAATTTCTGACGAAGAAGAGACTCCTGGTGAGGAACTTGAACCTCTGCGTAGGAGCACGAGACCTCACACTGCACCAGCGTACCTAAATGACTATGTCACACTGGCTCTTGGTGCTGAGTCATTTATTGACAATATGCCAGAAACCTTCGATGACATCCATAGTAGAGATGATGCCCAGCAATGGATGGCTGCAGTTGAGGAAGAGATGTACTCATTGAAGAAAAATGAGACCTGGACCCTTACTGAGCTGCCATCCGGTAAACGAGCTATCAACTGTAAGTGGGTCTTCAAGATGAAGCAGGATGAAAATGGACAGCTTGACAGGTACAAGGCAAGGTTGGTGGTGAAGGGCTGTGCACAGAAGAAAGGGTTTGACTACAATGAAACGTACTCACCCGTAGCCCATTTAACCTCGGTCAGAACCCTGCTTGCAATTATAAACAAAGAAGATTTAATTGCCTTCCAGTTAGATGTGAAAAATGCATTCCTACATGGAGACCTTTCTGAAGAGGTGTATATGAAGCAGCCACCTGGCTTCGTAACTGACAGCAACCTTGTTTGTAAGTTACACAAGACCCTCTATGGATTGAAGCAGGCACCACGGGAGTGGAATGCTAAACTTGACAAATTTGTGAATTCTCTCGGATTTAAGCAGTCTGAAAATGAAAAATGTATATATTTCGATTTCAGCAACAGCATAAAAACTTACCTTTTGGTTTACGTAGATGACATAATTTTGGCGGGAAACAATCTGCAGAAGTTAAATGACATCAAAACATATCTTATGTCAGAATTCGAGATGAAGGATCTTGGAGGTTTGCACAACTTTCTAGGTATAAAAATTGATCAGAAAACTGATGGTATGTCCCTTAGTCAAACAGCCTACTTGAAGAAAGTTCTCAAGAAATTTGGTATGGAACAATGCAAACTGGTCAAGACACCGATGGAGACAAAACCACCTGAAATAACTACATCAGAGTGCATAATCAAAAAAAAACCGTACCGTGAGCTTGTTGGTAGTTTGATGCATGTGATGCTCTACACTCGCCCTGATCTGAGCTTCTCAGTGAATTTCTACAGCAGGTATCAGAGCAATGCAACAGAAGCTCACTGGATTGGACTCAAACGAATACTACGATACATTCAAGGAACACTTGATGTTGGTCTCTTCTTTCCGAAGAACTGTGATGTCGCCTTACGGGCCTACGTTGATGCGGACTGGGCCAATGACAGCAATGATCGTAAATCTACATCTGGGTATTTATTCCAAGTTTATGGTGCCACTGTTGGTTGGACTACACGTAAGCAGACTACAGTTGCCCTTAGCTCGACGGAGTCAGAGTTTGTCTCCCTGTCATCCGCCTCATCCGACCTACTCTGGTTGAGAAGACTGATCCAGGACCTTGGGATCACTCTAGAACCCACCAAGGTGTACGAGGACAACCAGTCCTGCATAAGATGTTTGGATAAATGGGAACATCGAAGACTAAAGCATATTGATGTCAAATACAACTTTGTTCGTGATTTGTATTTAAGTGGTGTTATTGATGTGATTTATCTGGAAACAAATGAACAATGTGCTGACATTCTGACAAAGAGTTTGGTTGGAAATAAGTTTGAGTACTTTTGTAATTATATTGGTTTAATCAAATGCTGATTCCCTAGAGTCTATTTGCATGTGCTTAATGGTAGGCCTACATGTAGAATTTTTGCCTAATTTTTTGTGGTTGTAGTTGAATTGAGGAGGAGTGTTAAAATATGCAATTCTATGCAAGGATATTTTCTAGCTTAGGTTGGTACCATCGTTAGATGTGTTGTTCGTTTTATTTTATCTAATTTGTGTTCATGCATATGAACCTGTGTATCAGTTGAGTCATGTTCTTAGTTACAGTATGTACTGTTAATGTTTAAAACCGTTTAATCTTTTTCTATAAACTTGTGTACTCTGACATATTTCGGATACATTATCCCGAGCTCCACTAATAGACACAGTTTCTGAGTTGGATGATAATGTTAAGTGTTCATGTCAATCTGAAAATCTCAAACCTGTCATTGTCTCCTGAAAGACTGGAACTCTTTCGAGATGAAACAAGTAAAGACCCTGTCTTAAGAATTTTACCTAATTTTTGTCAAATAGGATGTCCTTCAAACAAAGAGTCATGTCTTGTTGAAGTTCGACCCTATCAAAAATTCTTTGTTGAAATCTATGAAACAGATGGGATGATTTTTAAAGGGCAATGTATCATTGTTCCACAGTCAATGTGAAAAGAAATGTTAAAAATTATTCATGAGAGCCATTTTGGAATAGCTAGAAGTGTACAGTCTGCGAAAAATTCATTATTTTGGCCAAATATGGTTAATGATATTAAAATTGTTGGCATGTCTTGCTCTGCTTGTCAACAATTTAGTAGTAGTAGTAGTAATAATAATAATAATAATAATAATAATAATAAGCCTTTAATGCCACATGAAGTCAAAATGTTACCCTGGAGCAAAGTTGGAGTTGATTTTATGGAAATAGTGGGAAAGAAATATATAGACTGTGTGGATTATTTTTCAAAATATATTGAGATGTCTTTACTGAATAAAGGCTCAACAGCTTCAATAGTAATACAGGAACTTGAGTCAATTTTTGCTCGTCATGGTATATCAGCTGTTATGGTTTCTGATAATGGGCCACCATTTAATTCAAATTATTTAAAAAAATTTGCTAAAACTTGGTAAATAGAACATGTAACTTGTAATACACATTACCATCAGTCAAACGGCCAAGTGGAAAGGGCAATCAAAACACTCTAAAACATGATTTTTAAAACTCTTGAATCAAATGCAGATACACACCTGGCTCTTTTACAATATAGAACTACTCCAAATGATAGTCTCATTTCACCCTCTCAATTTTTAATGTCTAAACAGTTACGTACAACACTCCCTATTTTTGAAACCAAATTGATACCCAAGCTAGTTAATACAAATTATTATAATGACTGGATAACTAAGCAAAACAACCAAATGGTAAAATATTATAACAAAACTGACATATGTCTGCCAGATATTAATGTGTGGCCAAAGGGTGCGTAAATATTTTTGCAGTTTTTATAGAATTGAAATTTTTGACCAAAATAAAACACATACTTTTCCAGTAGCAACATAGAGTTTAGTTTTCTGCACATGCTAATATCAACAGATTTTGAATACCTGTCAAGGATGTCCTGGAATTTTGTCAAAACTTTTTCTTTTTATTTAAAAGTTTTGATAAAATTCCAGGACACCCTTGACAGATATTAAAGATCTGTTGACAATAGTATGTACAGAAAACTAAACTTTATGTTGCTAGTGGAGAAATATTTGATTTATTTTGACAAAAAACATTTAATGCTTTAAAAACTGTAAAATTATTCACACTCCCTTCTGCCTTCTAAAATGTATGATGAAGTTTTGTTTAAGAGAAATCTAGCTGAAAAAAACAGTTTTAGAGGCCAAGTAATTAAAATAGGATCACAACCAAGAACTTTGGTAATTGACAGTTCCAATGGTATTTATACAAGGAATAGGATACATATAAAGTAATTTAAACAAAATGGGAGTATTGAAAAACAGCAGGATGTTTGTGAAAATAGTAATGCTAACTCCAGTAACAGGAATAATTCAAGAGTCAACACAGTATTGTCTAGAGCCTAGTGCTTCAAATGACGCTTATAAGGGTGATAAAGCTGTCACTACTAAGTTGGGAAGACTGGTGCGTCCTAAAAAACTGTCACCTATAACTTTTAAATTTGGTTTTATTAGGTCTGTTATACTGTTTAACCTTTTCATAACAGTCTGTTTTGTATTTGGTATTAATTGTGTAGCATATTGACTTTCAAACTAGTTGTTTTGTTGTATTAAATAAGGCTATGTTAATTTGTTTTTTTATTCACCTGTCTATAAAGTGGAGATGTAAGATAATTGTTATGTGACAGTTGGTAACACTAAGCCTACATTACCTTATTATAATATTTTGTGACCTCGACAAGAGGCATTGTTTGTCAAGTGATTTCATGCTGTACATTACATGTTTATTATATGATGCTGAACTGTTTTGTTTTGTCAATATATTTAATAAACCATATAACATTTGTAATTATTGTTTTAAGCTTATTGAATTTTTCATCATGACAATGATCCCAATGCCAAACTATATATATAAAGTGCTCTCATGTGCTTAGTTTCCTCAGAAAAATCTTTAAGATAAGGAGACAAGTATGTAAGCATACCTAAATATAGTCTTAGGTCTTGAGCATTGTTGGGTCTAGGCATTAACAATAGCAACTACTTTGGCTGGATCCGATAGCATCCCTTTACCAGTGAATAAGTGACCCATGTGAGTTACCTTTTTTTGACAAATTTGTGATTTGCTTAAATTATACTTCAAATTTACAGATCTAGCTCTTTCACCAACCTGCTTCAAGATATAATCGTGTTGTTCTTGGCTATATGCATAAATTAACAAATCATCAAAATATATAATTAAATTAGGAATTCCTTCAAAAAGTTCAATCATAGTTGAGTGAAAATCTCAGGTGCTGAGCTTATTCCAAATGGTAAATGTAAAAACCTATAGCGACCAACTGATGTGATAAATGTACACAATTTGAGGATTTCTCATCAAGAGGGATGGTCCAAAATCCAGAATTGGCATCTAATGTTGAGAAAAATTTAGCATCCTTTAATTGGGCTTTGATGGTATCAAGTGTAAGAAGAGGATAATGTGACCTAATAATAGCTTTATTCAAGTTACGTGGATCTAAACAAATCCTAAGGTTACCATTCTGTTTTCTAGTCAGAACAATACTATTCACCCAGGGTGTTGGTTCACTCACTTTGGATATAACACCCAACTGTTCCATGTGTTTGAGTTCACTCTCTAGTTCAGTAAATAATTTAAATGGAATCCTTCTGACAGGCTCTACAACTGGACTTATTGATTTATTTATAGTTAAATGGCAATACCTGTTTATATTTCCAAGACCCTCAAAAATATCTTTAAATTTATTTACAAATACCTGGGACTTTGCTCCTAGATTAATATTATTCGGTAATGACTGATTAGGCTCTGTTTGACTCTCAGATATATTTGCAAACATAATATTATTAATTCTCTTAACTAATTTAAGTTCCACACAAGTTTTAAGACCTAGAATTGTATTACAATCCATCTCACTAAAATGGAATTTTATAATAATTTCCTTGTCTTTGATTTGACAATTTAAATCAACTTCTTCTCTTACATGAAGTAATTTTTTACTAAATGTCAGTACACGAGTATGTTTAGAGTTTATTTTATTTTCTGATAAATTTAGACTTCTGTAAGTGTTTAAACCCATTACATCAGTCTGAGCTGCTGTTTCCAGAATACAACAAAGACTTGTTACCTCTATTATAATAGCTATGTCCCATGTTAGTGAATTTACATTTGTAATATTTTCCCAAATATATAATAAACCTAGAGATAGGTCCTTGGACTGAAGCGATAAGCTTTTAACTGGAGACTTAATTTTAAAGCATAACTTTGTATAGTGACCAATTTTATTACAAAAATGACACTTTACCCTTGCTGCTGGACATTCGTAGCGGGGTTCCCTACCACATTGAGTGCATTTAGTCTGTCTTGGACTTGACGACTGCTGTCTTGAAGAAATTCCTAGGATGCTTGGCCTTCTACCTTGAAATTGACGTGGTAACCTCTTCATTTGAACCTTTTCCAGTGTTTCTACAAAATCTTAATCTGCTGACGAGTTACTGTAAGTAAGGTGTGATGTCAGAAGTTTGGAAATCTTAATTCTTTTGGCAAGCTGGACTGCTTTATCTAAAGTAATTTGACCCTCTTCAACTAGGCGTTGTTTTATGTAATTGTAAGAGTATCTGAGATCACAAGTGAAAATATCTTTAACTAAATTTTCTCGTAAATCACTAAATTCACACAAAAAGACCTATATTTGTTAAAGCTGTGACAAAGTCTTCTAGTGTTTCATTTTCTTGCTGACGACGAGTGAAGAATTTGTGACGTTTGAATAAAATATTGGCATTTGGTGTGGAATATTCATTAAACCTTTGTACTAGTCACTTGGTCATTGTCTAGGTCAAAAGAATTAAACACTTCATGAGCATCTGGGCCTGGGTGGTGCAAAAGTAAAGCAACCTTGCGTGAGTCATTTTCTTTTTTCAGACTTGTAGCTTGTAAGAATATGGTGAACTGTGTACCACTTTTTCCATACATAAGACAAATTCAAACTTTTTAAGTCAATCGGCTTAATCACTAATGTAGCTGCTAATTTGGGTGACCTTGTGGTGTTGGCCATTCTATAGTTTTAAATTATTTAACAACAAACGTGAACTGACTATTTATGTAATAACTAACATAATTAATTATTTACCATTATTGTCTTCTGACACCATTTTATATGGTTTATTAAATATATTGACAAGACAAAACAGTTCAGCATCATATAATAAACATGTAATGTACAGCATGAAATCACTTGACAAACAATACCTCTTGTCGAGGTCACAAAACATTATAATAAAGTAATGTAGGCTTAGTGTTACCAACTGTCGCATAACAATTATCTTACAGGAGATAGACAAAGAGCACCAATATGAGTCAGTGAGTTTTAGAGTTCATCTTATCCTGTCTGTGTTTTGTCATGATGTAATTGAGAAATGGTCTTCTCAATGACCATTTACCTATTTTTTGGTACATTCTAGTGAAAGTAACACATTTTCTTCAAGTTGATAGGATTGTGATTGAAATGTGTAAAATATTTCAACATTTTACCAATTCTATTGACACCATAGCCCCTACCTGTTTTGGGCTTTTGATTTTATCAATAAATAAAGGAAGAGCACATTCACATACAAATAAATTTGAATGACTTTCATTCCACCCAATCCTAACCTCTATGTATAAGCTCTCATTAAATAGGTTTAACCTAAAGGAGTAGAACTGTTCAAGCATAACTTGGTTTCACATTTCTAAGGTAAATAAAGTTAACCTATTGTTGGGCTAAACTGGTTCAAGAAATTTTTCTTGATTAATACAGCATGATATAGGCTCTTAAACAAAGTTTCTTAATTCAGCAGCTCATCAGAAATGTTATTGTTTGAGACAGCAAATGTATATGTTACAAGGGATGTGAAAAAAGTATTGATACTTTACTAATGTCGATGTTTCCTTTCGATACTAGTATTTTTTTTCCTAATTTTTTTTTTCTGATATTTTTACTGATATTAGTACTCTCACTCCGATATCGGATAGGTATCGAAAGAAACAATTTTTTTGTGATTTTCACTAATGTTGGGATTAAATGTTTACTAGAATAACCTTGATGTGTTCCTTGATGAGTACTTGCTAGCTATTCTACCTTATGGCAGTGCTAATATCCAACCAGGCAAGATAAAACTAAAGAAAAACTAAAACAATGAATCGCCATTTTGAGGGTGTACCAGATTTAGCTCATCTCTGTTGGTCTCATTTAATTATCTCTTATTTAATTATGTTCATTAATTTATTGAATTATATCTAACTTTAATTCCTGAATTATTTTATGTTTTACTTCTTGTATTTAAATGTAATCTATCACCGAAGCAAAATGCCACACATTTGTAGTTCTGTGATAGTGCAAGATATTTGTTTTGCACTTTTATTATGTTCATTAATGCCTGAATTATTTGATATTTAACTTTAAATTTAATGTAAGCTCAACGTGCTTGTCCAAGTGTTAAAGCTATTTAAATTTAATTTATTTCTGAAGCAAAATGACACATATATAGTGCTATGAAATGCAGTCACAAAAGAAAATTGTAAATTAAAAATATGTCCAGCTGATTGCATAAGGGGTATCATTTGGGAATCCAACCTAAAGTGGGCGCATTAGCAAACAAAAGGACACCACAGGATTTCTGAGGTTAGCCTAATCTTTTTCATAAATTTGCTTGCAAAATTTTTTACAATAAACATAACCAAGATATCTTGACAGTTATTAAGGTTGGACCTGCATGAATAAAGTGGGCCTATCTGAGGTTAATTAACGTAAAGTATAAGTAATTAGAAAATTTATCTGGTGTAGGCCTATTTACACTAATCAGCATAAACCACTGATAATTCTTACTCTGATTTGGAACCTAATTAACTTAGACAACTTACAACATACGTTAAATCTGTATTTTTGATGGGATACACATCTCACAATGAATGTATCAGCAGTGCTCAACATAGCATAATATGCAACACCAATATAATTATGAGCAGGGTACTCACTTGGTGTTCTTGCTTATACTACATAGATGACAGGGGCAGTTTGGATAAAACTTGGCTCTTTTACTAAATTTATTTCAAGTTAAGATTTTTTTCTTTGATTAGTAGGTGCTTACTTTAGTTGCATTGAAGATATAAAATGGATTTCACTAGTAGATGTTTTGCTTGCGAATTTTTGCGGGCCTAAATGCCAGCATGTCAGTGTTTACCAGTGTCCTAAAGTCAAATAACTCTTATATTGAAGGTGTTTCCAATCATAAAAATGTTAGTGACTAAATTAAATATCAATCATTTTTAGGTGAAAAGTTGTAACCAGGGGGTAGAAACCCCCAAAAGTTTAATTCTTCCATAAAACAATTCTCTCTTGAAAGTGTATCCAAGTCAAACAATTTTAGTGAAGAAATCCCATCTCCATAATTTTTAGATGAGAAGTTGTGCCTTGGGGGACATTAACCCCCCCAACATTTAAATTTTCTCAGACAGCACTTTTCTATCAAAAGTGTCCCAAATGATTTTAGCGAAGCAATCCCATCTCCATCAATTTTAGATGAGTAATTGTGTCTGGGGAGCAAAGACCCCCCCCCCAAAAGTCAAAATTTCTCAGACAACACACAACTACAGCTCAGGGAAGAAAGAAGAAAGGGTGTTCCCTGAAAAATTAAAGTCGTTAAATCTATACTCTCCTCTTCCCAAATATCTCGCACAACTCCACACACAAATAAGGTTTCCCGCCGCTGCTTATAATATTTCACAAGTTACAGACAGTTTATTTGATTGCTTGATTTTTTAATTAACAACAAATACCAATAAAATATTTTGGCACATGAAACATATAATAATGTACCAATATTTATTATTATGTAACTATTACATAATAGTTTCTTTTAATTACGGAACTATTTACGAAGCATGTCTGGAAAGTAAAGATACAATGACCATAGTATTTACAAATAAATGTTTTTAACTAAACTGATACTTAAAAATTCTTACATATTCACCACCATTGCTCAAACACTTATTATGCCTGGGAACCAACTTCTGTATCCCCAAGTCATAAAAGTCTGTTGCTTGTCCTTTAAACAATGTAATGACTTCTTCTTTAACCTCATCATCGTCAATTTTTTTTCCCACCCATATGTTTCTTCAGGTGAAGAAACAAGTGGTAATCGCTAGGCGCGAGGTCTGGACTGTAGGGCAGGTGATCCAAAACATCCCATTTGAAATTGTCAATCAACTATGTGGTGGCACACTCAGTGTGGGCCCGAGCCTTGTCTTGGAGCAGGCATACGCCATCAGTCAACATTCCCCTATTTTTGTTCTGAATGGCCCGTCAAAGCCGTCTCAAGGTCCCACAATATGCATTGGTATTAATAGTTGTGCCATGAGGCATAAAGTCAACAAGGAGAATGCCTCTTGTCCTAGAAAACTGAAGCCATGATTTTTTATTGCTGAAGTCGACGTTTTGAATTATTTTATTTTGGGAGAATGAGTATGGCGCCATTGCAATGACTGCTGCTTTGATTCAGGAACCCATATTTCATCCCCAATCACAATAGAGGCCAAAAACTCATCTTCATCCTCTGCATAATGTGTGAGAAACGTGAGCGCGGAACCCATCCATTTTTTATTGTGTTCTGCCATTAACATTAATAACTAATGATATACACAATTATTGTAATCTTAAAGTAAAGTTATCATTTATAAATATTCTCTTCCTAGTGTTTAACAATGTACATTTTATGTATATTTAAAATTTAGACATTGTTATATATTAAAATGGTTTCAATTTCTTAGGGAATGTTTTTGTTAATTGATTGTGCTTATAGGAAGGGTGGCTACCTATGTACTAATTTCAACTGTCCTTACATGTCTGGAATAAATTTAATATTTATGAATGCTCCAATTATTTATTGATTGATGTATTATTTTTAAGTTAATAAAACTTGTCTTACTACTAAAACATGTGAGGATATTACCAGTGGGGATTCAACCCATTTCTTACTTTGGCTTCTGCATTGTATATGCTTATCTTAGTTTTATGGTCACAAGGGGTGTTGATAATATTGTCTTTGTTACTACATAAAAAGGTATATATTTAAATTATGGCTTTGCTTTTCTTCTTAATTATAGTAGGTATATGTTATTTAACCAAATAATGTTAATTCATTGATTCTGCAAAAATTGAAGTTACTTCTTCATTAAGAAAAACTTGTTTTTGTATCCTTAATTAAGATTATGGGAAAACCCTAATTTTATATATTTTTTATGAGTTTATTTATTTACATTCAGGTTTTCTTTTTATTTCTTTACCCGCCTCGGTGGCATAGTTGGCTAACACGCTAGTTGTGTCGAGCTTGACTGCAGAGGACGGGAAGATCGAGGTTCGAATCTCGGTCGGGTGAACTGAGGGTGGTTTTTCCTAAATGGTTTTCCACTCTTCCTCCAACCAATTCCTAATCCATTAGAGTAATTAGTACTTAAAGCGTATAACCCGAACGGGTAGTAAGACGCGGTGCTAAATATTTTATTTCTTTGTTTTCGTGTCACTTTTTTTCACTTTTAGCTAAGTAATATCTTAAATATGGTTAAAAATGTGTACTGAACAGACTTGGATTTAATGAAAAAACAAAACTTTTTTTTTTCAAAATGTTGTCATATTATATAGTTATTTGTTTTTTTAAAATTCATCTTCAGATCATATTTTTTTGTTTTAAATTAGAATGAAACTGAACGTATGCAACGACCTAGGGGCTCGGTTCATCTCGCAGCAGCAGTAATATCTCCAAGTGATGAGGATTCCAATACTTTTACAGTCAACTCTGCAACAGGTGAAATGTTTAAGCTCAGGGCCTCAGATGCCCGAGCTCGTCATGAGTGGGTCAGTCGAATCCGGGCCATTACTGAGATGCACACAATGGCTATTGCCCATGTAAGTTAATAAAAACATGTATGTGCTCTTCATAAAATCAATATGACATCAAACCTGCTCTGGTGGTGGCATGGTCTAAGGCATACTTCACATATCAGACTAGACTGCTGATGGCATGGAGATCAGTGTTTGAATCCAGGTTGGGTGTACCGAGGGTGGCTTATCCAAAATGGTTTTCCATTCTCCCTCCACACAAATGTGGGTACACTTCCTCTAAATTCACCCTTCCTCCCTTCCTCTTCCCTAACACATCAGTGTTATTAATACATATACATATAACCTGAACAGGTAGTAAGACGCGGTACTTATATATATATATATATATATATATATATGTATGACACCAAGAGATACCCTGGATTCTAATAAATATATAGTCTAGCACTTATAGTATATAATTCTTTTTAATTTATTGCTTCAAGTATACTTCAAACCACAATAAAACAAATTAAACTTCCCATTAATTTCCCCATTTACTACCTGATAGAATGTGGACAAAAACCTAGAACTATAAATGCTTATTTTGGAAACTTTTAGTTCATTTTGGAACCACTCTAATTTTCTTTGTACAATTTACATAAATCATTGATTAATTAAACATCCATTACTATTTCTAGGCTATGGTCTGGGTTAGTTTTTTTTATTCAAGCTATATAGTCTCCACTACCAGCTTGATAGGGCTTTTGTAGGTAGCTTCATATGCCTTATAATCTAACTTAAGACTAGGACGGACACAACATATCGAACCCGGCCATTAATTTATCATTGTGAAAGGGTAAACCCGCATCTCACCAATGATAAATTTTTTGGTCATACCAGGAATCAAACCTGTGAACCTTAGCTCAGTAGATGACCTGGTGGTCTAGGGGTAAGGTGTCAGACTTCTGTGCTGGGTGTCCGAGGTTCAATCCCTGGTCCCAGCAAAGATTTATCTGATTACAAAACCCTTCATTCACCTCTGACAAGACATCTTGTGAATGTGGGGAATGCCAGGCCTCCACCGTGGTTCGGATTCCACGTTAAAACTGTAGGTCCTCCATTTCATCTCGCAATCACCTTACCATTACACATTAGCGTAAGGGCATATAACTCAAACAGGTAGTAAGACGCAGTGCTAATAATAATAACAATAATAAGCTCAGTAGACAGACACGCTACTGACTGAGCTAAGATGTCGGATTATTGATCATTTAAATCTTGAACTTTTTTATTCTCACTTTTTCCAATGTAAAAAATCAAAATAAATTTAAAAAAAAAACTACATATTTCATGAAATTTTGCACCTGTACAACCCTAAACCATGGAAGGTCTTCAAACACTTATTCACATTCATAATTTGACTGCCTTGAAATTAAATCACTATTTTTGCTTGGGTGAATAATGTTTTATATCTTTTACAATATTCAAATGTCTTGAATTAATTAAATTTAATATAAATTAAAGACATAACTATACTCCACTACGGTCAGTTTTTCCCTAGAAGAACTCCAGATAAAGCACCGGTTATTAACTCCTTGATTGGGATTTGATCATCTACACTTTGTTCATGGTGAAAGTTTACAGACTTAACTTGGCAGGCTCCACTATTGCCAACAAGGCAAGCTTGCCATATTTCAGTTGAAATGAAGTGTATGTAGTTAAAGGTAATATGTAGACAAAATAATTAAATTAACACTATAAGGGGATATCCTATTTCTTAATCTCAATGATGCATGTCTTTATATTGTAATTTTTATGGACATTCTGTGTTGTTCTGTTTAAGCTTTCAACATAACATTTGAAAGTGGTAAGAAGGACCATTCAGAAGATACAAAAAATGTTTGTGGTTAACAATGATAACATTTTAGTATCTGATCATTAGTGATATGATTTATCAACATTGTCAATCAAAGGTCATATGCACTGACCTATGAATATTTCCAAATAGTTTTAGGGATGGTTGCACAACTTTAATATTGACTCTTCAATCACTGTATTGTCATGCATCTTGATCCTAGATCAAGAAAAGTTTAGGTTGCAGCAAAGTTAATTTGGGATAAAATTCTCCAATTAACAGTCCATATATTTGATCAAATAAATAAGTAAAACAAACATGTCAACATCATAAAAATTAAAATTATACATTGGTTTGGCTTTGTAAGTGTTACTATGGTTAGTTTTATTTGCTTAAGTTTATTATTTTATATTTGGTAAAGAAAGCATCCCTTATACAGTATATATTCTGACTATATTATAATACAAACTATTTAAGTATTTAGATTATTTTAAAATTGCAATATGTTCAAATAATTTTAGATAAGCGGTATGATGGACCTCACAGACTTTATCTCTCTTTTATCTTAAAATAAAGACATTTGCTAAACACCTATGTGAATTGAAATTATATACATCTTGCAGAAACAATCCACCAAATAGCTTACATGAAATAATATACACTTATGTATATGATCTATGTACCGATATGCAGGGGTGGGAAACTTAAAAAGAGCTGCCTGGTGTAATGAATAGGTGAAAGAAGCTGGGAAAGAAAAGAAAGAAGCATACAAACAAATGATTGTTGTGAAGAGTGAAACAATGTAAGAGGTTGTGGGACATATACAAAGAGAAAAAGATGAATGCAAATAAAGTAGTAAAGGAGAGTAAAGATCAAATTGAACTAAAAGAAGAAAGAATCAGAATAATTTGGAAGGAAAGTGGGTAAAGAGAACGAAGCAAAGTATGCATTCAGAATTAATGTGGTGAAATTATTTGGGATGAAAACAATATAAGAGAGCGATGAAGGTAATATTTTGAGCAATTGTATGGTGAAAACTTAGAGGGAATATCGAAAAATAGGGAAAATGTTTTGAGTAAAAGAATTAATCTGGCTGTGGGGATAAAAGATATAAAAGGGTTAAATAATGGCAAAGCTGCACGCGTATATGTGGTCACAAGTGAAATGCTAAAGTGTGGAGTCATGGTACTACTTTCCAGATTGTGTGAGTTGTTCATTGTGAGTGCTGGGATTTCTAATGTTCCTAATGACTGGATGAATGCTGTTATTGTTCTGTTGTACAAAGGTAAAGGCAGTAAAAGTGAATTTAAGAATTAAAAGGCAATTAGGTTGTCGAGTATTCCAGGCAAAGTTTTTGGGAGAATTTTTATTAAAAGGGTGTGTGAAAAGAATTCGGATAAGATTTAGGGTGTACAATGTGGTTTACACCTAGGTAGAGGTTGCATGGACCAGATATTTGCATTGCAACAACTGATAGAGAAATGCATGGAATTAAGGAAGAAAGTGTACTGTGCATTCGTTGATCTGGAGAAAGCACACATTTGTGTGGATGCATGGTTAGTAAATGCAATAATGGCTGTAAAGGAAGTAACTTAGGTGTTAGGGCAGAGGTCCCCAACCTTTTTGTACCTTAGAGCACATTCAAAACTAAGGGTAGTGCGGTGGGCACCAATTACTTTTTCAAGGCAAATTTATTAACTCCCGCGAGGCTCAAAGGTCAGCCTTAACGTTATACACACGGCCGGTCAACTGCCATGTTAAGTTTCAACAGAGATTGTGACATTACATTGGGTTGTGGGTAATAGTCAAAGCCTTAGCCATGCGGAAGAGGGGTGTTAAACCCCCTCCAAGTTGACAAAAAATTAATTTTAAAAATATTGCTTTATTTACGGTTTTAACAAGACCAAAATGAAGTCACAAGGAACTATTTAACTACTCACAACCATTTTGATGCTTGGATACATTTTTAAAATATATATTTATTCTGTGTTTATTCAGGAAATAAAGCTGGGTAGACCCATGTCAAGATATTTACAAAGGAAATATGAAGTATTAGCAATGTATTAGTGAGATTGAAGTGAATGATGGAAGGGGGTAGGTTTTTGAGAACAGGAAAAGCAAAACTGCTCGGCTTGAAACTATGGTGGTTCCGAGTAAAAGTACACTTTGTAAATGAGCCGCCAAAGAAAGAGGAATGAGAGGGAGGGATTGGAAAGAGGGGGGACTTTCAATCACCAACTTCTTGAGAACAGCATACCTGGAGATAAGCACAAACTTAATTTTTGTTGGAAAAGTGACAGATTAAAATAATTAGTCAAGAACATTTTAGCTGTGGTCAAAAAGTGGCGGGCAGACGCAAAAGGTTCGGTGGGTGCCATGGCGTCCGCGGGCATAGGGTTTGGGGCCCCTGTGTTGGGGTGTATGGAGCTTTGAGCAAATGGTTTTTCATTGAACAAGGTTGTTATATGTCTTCATGGCTGTTTAATGTATTCATGGATAAGTAAATGTAGGATGCTTGTGAAGACAGGGTTGGTGTACAAATAGACAATCTGAATGTGAGAGTGCTGTTATATGCAGATGATGCCATATTAATGGCTGAGAATGAAAGTGACTTTCAGAATTCATTAAATCATTTTAATGTGGTGACAAGTAGAATGGATCTTTGTATACATGTCTACAAAACTAAGGTGATATTTTTTCAATGAGTATGGATCAGGAAATTATTGTCTGCTTATTATAAATGGAAACTTGTTATAATAAGAATAAGTAATTGATTTTGTGTATCTGGGAAGAGTGTTCTGTATTAATGGAAGGGTAGATGCTGAAATCGACATATGGGTGAAAACATGGTTTATTTAAACAATTTCTGATTTAAACTATTTATTTTTCAAATTAATTTCAAATTAATTTCAAATGTCTACCCTTAATTGATATATTCTTTCTCTATTTGGCATCATATATAATTCATTTTATTAATAAGCAAAGCTCTCATTCACATAATATTTTAAAGAACTAATTTTTAAAATCTATCATATCATTCTAAAATGCTTCATTTTTAATATGTGTACAGTTTTATTAATATTATGTAATATTTATTCACCACTCTTAGATAAATATACGAGTTCAAATTTTATTAGTAATGTATTGTTTCATCATATCACAGCTTTATTTGAATTTGTCTTGCTTTTATTTACCATTTATTGTCATGCCACATTGTCACCTTACCATAAATACTTTTTGTATAACTGGGTTTTTTCTATTTAATACCTTAATTAGCTTGACATGTTTTTGTTGATTGGTATGGTGATGATAGGCGATCAGTGCTGACTTAAGATTCTTGTGCACTCTTTAAGCTATTGAAGCCTTGGTATAGTAATGAATTGTTGTCACATGTTGTATACCTTTATTAAAACACATATTCTTAAAAGTGACATATAAATTGGCTCCCATTATTTGTGACAATTGCATATGGTAAACCAAAGTTTTTAAATATTTTCTGATCTAATGCTACAGTGGTGGTTTTGGCAGTGGCTGCTCTAAGGAGTAAACACCATACAAATTTCGAAAAACTGTTCACTATAATTAGGATATACTTAAATCTATTCATGGCCCTAGGAAGTGGAGCAAAATAGTGTAAAAATAATTGCTCCCTTGGCAAACTGGCTCTCTACAATGATTGCATACCAAGGTTGTACTTATGAGCTAGTATGTATCTTGGTTAATTTTCTCAGTTTCTAACCCAGCTAATTAAGTCTCTATTCACACCAGCCCAGTAAAATTTACCTTTGTGGTTGGCTTAGCCATTCCCAAGGTTGCTCCAACTGGGGAACTGTGATAATAATACTTAAACAGGACTTTACAAAATGCTTTTGGAACACATATTTTCCAAATTTACCTAGCAGATGGTTTTTTAAATAGAAAATCACTATCATTTTTATTATTTGATACTACCTGTTTACCATTCAAACGCACATAAATTTCTCATAATACTGAATCCTGTGCTGATTGCATGGAATTAAACTCTGGAATTTGAGTAAAAATATTTGCTTTTGAACTCTCTGTGTTTAGATGGTGTGAAAGAGGAGGAAGGGGGGCTGGGTAAATGGGATATCTTCGTTATTTTTCTCGGACATAGCTGAAATTTTGTCTGCCACTGAATTGTCCTTAACCTTTATGTGAACCACACTGAATCGAAATGCATGTTGTTCTGTGATCCACTTTGATTTTTTACCTATTTAATGAGTGTGGTTAAGTACAAGACACAGTGGAATTGTCTGTATATAACTCAAAAGGGTGTGATGTTAAATACTGGGGAACCTTTTCTTTTAAAAATATTATGGGCAGTGCTTCCAGCCCATAAGCTGGGTTGTTACGCTCGTGTGAATAGAGATTCCTGCTTGTGTAAGCATTTAGAAGAGTTTGTCCACCTGTCTTTTAGGCAAGCACCGCTCCTTGTCATGACAACGACCTCCTCATTTTTGTTAGGGTTTGCAAGAAAATTCGCCAAACCTTTATTTATAAAGCAATTTTTTTGATTTTACTATCATTTTAATCCGCATGATATTAATAGATTAATATAATTTAATTAAAATTATTTGATTCCTGAATTTTAAATTTGATTTTTAAAAGATTTTTTTTTTCAAAACTAAGGCTAATTAACATATATATATATATACACACACACACACACACACATTTCACTATTATTTTACTGTAGTGCATTTAGTTTTATACAAGAAAATAAAGTTTTGGATATATATGATTATAAATAGGAATTACAGGAATTTTTATTTAATATCCTACATCAGATATTTTGGGCCGTTATTGCTTACCTTGCAAAAAGATTTATTATATTACTTACATCTTGAATAAATATTTAGGCCTACACATAATGACTGCGTTTTTCAAAAAATCTTTTATTAATGAATAATTTCATATAGTTTTTTTTACATATTATATAAATTTATAAAGTTGTTACGCCTATTTACTTACATTGGTAAATAAATCTTTTCATTCACATGACATAACATGAAAATATAAGTAGTATATATTTTTTTCTAAACTCAGAACAATTTAACCCATACATTTGAAAACTGTATACAAAACTATTTACACCAGTATGAATGTTAGCCACACTTATGTTTTTCCGTGCAGCTCTTATGTAAACCAGTGTTGCACTTAGCACATTGAGTGCATGACCATCTGCCATTGTAAATGTATTAAACTCCATGTTCTAATAACAACTATTTACGATTAATTTTTTTGCCAACCTTATATAAAATAATAGAGGGAAAAGTTCCCTTTCCAGGGATGTATGATACTACTACACTATCTATCAGTTAAAGTGAGAACTAGCACAAATCTAGAGAGCCGATAAGATCGGATCGTGGCACTTTTAGCGATAGTAGGCAGAGCCGATAAAATTGGCTTATGGCACTAAGAGGGTTAAGGCAGTTTTTAAATTTAACAAAGGATAAATTTTCTTCTTTTGACCATTTGAAAGCAACTCCTTCACATTTTATACAAGGGAGTAGCCATATTAACAATATATGTTAAGAATCTGCTGAAAAATGCACTCATCCCTATAAATCTGTTTTTTTTTGGTTGTTTTTTTGTGTCAGTAAGGGAGAATTTCTTGATTGGCCCTGTTTTCTTGGTATCTATTGAGACACCTCTTAATGAAACATGATGACAAAGATATTCTTATTGGTTGACTGTTATCTGCATTTTGGATGGCTTGATGGTCAGATTAGCCCTATGAATTCTAATGAATAATTCCCTTAAATGTAAGAGAATTTAATATCCACAACTATTATGTTTAGTAGCCTTGATAACACTTGGGACTCTACACTTATATGTACTGTATAAAAGGTAGTTATACTCGTACAGTCCATTTTGCGTGATAAACACTTTGCATGGATTGGAAGTTTCACTTAGGCTCAATTGGTAGTAAGTATGATTTAGGTTCCTCAGTGTGTATACACTTGCTTGGCCTAAATATTGGTATGCTATTTCTACCGCAGCTAAAGAATGGTCTTATATACTTGATTTTTATAACTCACATGGGAAATTTTCTAACTGTACTGAATTGTTCCTATTGTTATACATTAACTTAATTCTATTTTCTTGTAAGAAAAGATTGATCTTGGATGATTCCGTGCTCAAAAGACGTGGTACTACCACAAATTAAAATCTCTTAATTTTGATTGATATTAAGATGTTTTATTTTATTTTTAATAACATTTGTCTGCTGTTTTGCACCTTAAGCTACATATTTCCTTTCCTATTATTAGCTTAGCTTCGAACATTTTTTCAGCCAAACTTCCAAAAACTAAGTTATGAACTGATTCTGTATCAACTAATGCAAGGTGACTCTATTTCCCTATAGTTAGTCTTATTCCTGGTAGATTTGGGTAACTACCTGGATTAGCACTATTTGCTCCTGTGTATTTCCCATGACAAGTGGCGGACATAGGTGTTTCGTTATGGGGTGGGGGGCTAGGTTTTTTTCAATCAGATGGTTTTTTTTTTTCCTAAATCAAACAAAGTAAATGACCAGTCAAGTTACATGTATAGCACCTCTCTTGATAATTTCCTTTATATTATAACGAAGCCACATATTTATACTGGCCTTTTTTGCGGGGCTACATGCTGATTTTCACCCCTTTTTAAATAGTGAATTTTCATGCATGCCTTCTCGTGCTTTAATTCCATCAAGGAGGTTTAACCCATGCTGGTTCATTAAACTAGATATTACTGTGTTTAAATCGCTCTGATATTTACTGAACTCATAGTGTGCTCATAGTAGGCCACTGTTTGTTTCAAGTTATTAATCGACTTATCAGTCTTTCCCAAGATATGAAGTTTAATATCCGGTATGATGACGCATTTCAAATATACGTCTTTCTGCTAAAAGAAAATTGGTATAAAAATGATTTCCAACCCAGGTGAACTTTTTCTATCACAATTGTCTGCAACTAAAAGGGCTATTTAAATTCCAAACACTTTTAATAACATAAAAACTCACTGTAACAAGCCCTTTTAAAAGATACACTATATTTTAGACTAAAACTATATAGATATTACTTTAACTCTCATCCATGTTCTTTTCAGTAGAGAAAAAACATAGTACTTGAAGTGTGTACATAATAGTAATCTCGTCCAATATCTGCATAACATTTTTTTACCGCTATTAATATTTTTCTTAAAAAAATTAGTTTCTTTTAAAATTCTCCCAAATAAAAATTAATCATTCCTATATTTTTATAGTTTTTTCATTACTTAAACTTATTTTGTTTCAGAGCAATCCTCCTCTGTCACCTCGAAAGCACCACTCAATATCTGTCTCTCCTGCTGCCCCTTCTGTTAGTTCATATTGTTCTCTAGCATTGCTGGATGCCTTTACTACTGTTCAAGATCACCTCCATCAAGCAGAGGCCAGTTACTTTCAGGTCTGCAGGATTGCGGAGGCTCTTCCAAGCTTTGGTATTTACACATCACAGAAGTTTTAACAGTATTTTTTTAAATGCACAAACAATCAGAAACCAAAACTGAATGTTTAGGTAACTATTAATTACATTAGTTGATAAAAACCCCCGTTAATAATGGTACCCTGCACTCTGGTACTTTAACAGGTGTTTGTTTTAAGTTTTTAACTGTTTATTTTGAAAACTAAGCAATATATTAAAATAAATTTTGATCAAAAGATGTGTAGTTTTGAGGGGGAAAGAGGACAGCATTATTCAATTTTGATTGTTGGATGCTTTAAGGTTATTTAAAGGTGATTTAAAAAAGTATATACACCATTTTTACTAAGCAACATTTTATTCTATGCATAAAAAAGTGTGAAACTGTTTTTTATTTGATCTTTATTTTCAAAGATGGGCAGTATTTTGGTAGATAATATCATAGGGCCATTTTTATTAGCGAAATCTCATTGGTGAGTTGTGCTTAGAAATTTTGGAAGATTATTAATCCTATTATTACACTTGAAATAGAAAACTATATGGATGTGAGAATGGTGTAACCGCTTTAGATAAAGACTTGCTTTATTTCCATCAAAATGGAGTACCACCATATTACACAATCGGTGTTTGACAATGGCCCAATAAAACATTTCTGAACCAGTATATTGGTAAAAGAGGTCCAATTGAATGAGCTGTAAGATCTCAGATCTAACCCCTTTAGATTTTTCTATGGGGTTGTCTTAAGTCTATTGTTTATAAAACAAAGCATAATATGATTGAAAAACTTCGCCAAAGGATTGCCACAGCTTGCAGGAATATATTCTAGAGATGTTTTTCAAAATGTCAGACGTGAACTCGTAAATAGACTAAATTATTGGTTGGAAAATAATGGAGAATGCCTTGAACATTTTTTGTGATCATATTTTATAATAATAAAACAATAATACAATACCTTTAATTTATACCACTAACTTAATCGTAGATTAAACATTGTCATAATGTATTGATATCATCTTGTACCACAGTAATAAGAAGGAAACACTTTAATGGCACAATAAGATTTTATTTAATGAGACATAAGTGTTGGTATATTAATGGGCACACATATGTCTTATAATTAAAATCTTACTGTGCCATGTATATATACATAATAGTTATAAGTAAAAATCATACAAAGCCTTTTGGCGAATATACATTGTGATGTAGTCACATAAATAAGGCGCGTCTGTATAGTCAGTGAGTGACATTGGTTCCAACATAACCACACAAGACAGAAAACAATCTGAAAGCATAGTATTTAATTAGTAGGTAATTTATAAATGTAAAGTGACCAAATCACAACATCAATACATTCAATGGAAATCAATATAAAAAATAACAATTAATATTCGCAAACATAACCCTCTGAACACTTTAATGAACCTGAATATATTATACCATGTTGACTAGAATATAGAAATACAGTAAAGATTTGTAAATTTGACACTCGATAACTCGACACGCACACAGTTATTGGCGCCAGTCATCATAATCCAAGGCCATTCAACTGTATAACCTCTCACTTTGTTTGTGTAACTCGAGTGGAACAGTCGTTCTTTGGTGTATTTACAAGTACTGTGTTTGTTATTTTTTTTCAATTCATTAATGTAATATTATACGTACAATACTGTACTTCATTTCTGTATATTACTCATATGTATATAAACACCACTATAGTAACATGTAATATACTGTATTGTATGTATTTTTCTGTACTTATATGACTGTTATTGTACCGTGTACAATACTACAATACAGTACAGCTGTACCTATAACATACGATACTGTTCTGTGATTCATCCTTGTTTAGTAAACATGACATAGTAAACGTGCATCTTATGCAAGTTCATTCATAAAACTTGACATTTCAATAATGCAAGTTCATTCGTAAAACTTGATATTTCAATAACTTGACACCATCTCAGTCCACATTAGATCGAGTTTTCGAGACTCTACTGTAATGTATAAATTGCACTAAAAATAAATTAATATTAATATCGAAAAAATAACACCATGATACTAAATTATTTAATAGTCTAATTTTACCTAATAAATTCAATGAAGGTGGTGAAGCTATATTACATGAACACAATAAAAATCCTCATAAAACTCTAATAAACCAGAGCTATAGATCAAGAAAGACCAAAAGGGTGATGAGTTTAAGCCAAAGGTGAATTTTAAAATGAAAAATCATTGGAAAAAATACAAGTTTTTTTTGTCTGAAAGAGAAATTCAAAAAGTAGTAATAAATATACCAAACCACAGCGCAACCGCTTGCTATGTAGAACCAAGTGTTCTCAAGCATACCAAATTACCTTGATATATACTGTATCTAGTTATATTACATCTACAAAAAATAGTGCTCATCTGAGTTAGGAAGGACTAACGAGGAACCGAGGTTCAAAATATTTCCTTATAAGGTAAGGAAATATATCAAGGTATCTCGAGGAGAGGTAGAATGGTCATATTTGCCACTAGGTGTCGCTGGGTTGACAAGCTAAGCTGTGGACCATCAGTCAGTATTTGTTTTGTATACAGTTAATACATTCTATTGGAGTATTGAAGTAGTCTCGCTAAATGGGTTAGCAGCTTAGTTAGATGAACATGTGTTGTAGTTATCTTAGATAAATGCTACAATATTTGAAAAGAAAGATGTAGATAAATGGATGTTAACTTAAAAAAGTATTAAATAATCCCCCTTCACTTGAATGATATTTACTAAATAATCAGTCACACACTTTAACTTAGTCGGTAGTGTATCTTTCTACTAAGCTAAGGGTCCCTGGTTTAATTCCTGACTGTTAAAAAAATATTTATCATTGGTTAAATGTGGGTTCCCCTTTCACAGTGCTGAATTAATTGCTAGAGACTGAATGTTGTATCCGTTCTAGATTTTATATTACACTATTTTGTTTAATTTTCAATCTTATCTGACACTTAAAAACCTAATAAATAATGACACCTTAAACTCCCTTGCAAATAAGGTATATAAATACAGAATTTCCATTATTTTATTTAAAGGGATATTGTCTTGATCCATTATCCTGCCAGGGTTAAAGACTCAATGCACTTTCTCTTGCAAATTATTATGTTATGAATTTAATTTGTCTGTCCAAATCTCATTCATAAATATATGGACTTGTGAGCTCAAGTTTTTCTTTTTTTTTTCATTTTGATTTGATAAAAGGGCCACATTGAACATGAAAAAAGAGGGAGCCACATTAAAAATGTTTATATATATATGGAATTATTTTAGTTATAAAGAATTCCAGTTTAATGTCTTAACAAAAATTAGCAACCTTTTATTTACCACATTGGTGTTTATAAAAAGATGATAGTATTAGTGTCAGGCTTTACAGTTTTTGCCAAAGTCATTTTTTTATATTTATTGACAAATGTATTTCCACAAGCAGAGTTCTCTTGACGGTTTCATTTCATATAAGAAAGCAACTGTTAACATACGCATGTGCTGCCAAACATTGCACACATTAGGTGTGCAAATTCAACAATTTTTTGAAACCGATCCCTTGTCAAAATAAGAGCAGATTGGTCCACCAACCTAAGAAGCTTGAATTACCCATATTATGTCATATTCCTAAATATCACATACCAAAATGTTGTATTCTTTGATGCTTATAAAAGGTGGAAGAGGCTTACGTTGCATGATAGCTTATAAGGTTTGTAGGCTGCAGAAAATGTTGGATAAGGCTAGATGCACCCCGTTGGCCACTAGTTTGACATGCCTGCTCTATTGTATTGAGTTCAGCTTGAGCTCAATAACGTTATAATAATTTTAACTTTGACTTTTGTAAACATAAAATAAATATGTATTAAAATTAAGAAAACATGTTTGAAAAGATAAATTAAAAATCTCCTGTTGAAAAAAAAAAACTATCCTTAAAAGGCATATACACAGAGTGCGGCAAAAACAATTACCTATTTTAAATTGTGCGTCATTACACGGCGTCATAGAGTGCTAATGTTTGTTCCATTGCGTAGTGCGATTTATAGCATTGCTGTCTGCCCATATAGCTTAATCTTGGCAGTCATCATGGGGCATTGGTCGAATGAACATCGTATGTTTGCTGTTGAAAGATTTTTCAAGCTCCTGGTAATGTTGTGATTACTCAGCATGTGTTTCTGCGATACCTTAATATCAGCAGCAATGGACAGGTGAAAATGCGGAAGGCGATCACGAGATGTTTGACGACTTCCTAACAACAGCATCTGCATCAGCAAAGAAACCACCTGATAGGCGACGTACGGTTTACACCCCGGACAATATTGCAACACTTAGACCTGCTTTAGAGTGAAGTCCAAGACTCTCTGTTTGTGGGCATTTGTAAGCGCTCAACATATCGTACTGAAGTTTAAGCCGTATTTTTCATCGGGATATTAAGTTACACCCTTACAAAATGCAATTGCTGCATGAATTATTGCCCAGAGATTTAGAGTTACGTCTAACTTTCTGTTTCCAGATTCTGGAGATGATAAACATACAACCCAATTTCATCAACAATTTGATGATGATGGATGAGGCACACTACCATTTAAGTGGCTATGCCAACAAACAAAACTTTAGGTACTGGGTGCCAGAAAATCTTCATTACTTTCACCAACGACCACTTCATAGCCAAAAAGTTACTGTGTGATGTGGAGTGTCTTTTCTGGTTATTCTTGGTTCATATTTTTTTGAGGATGAAGCTGGTTGGACTGTCGCAATCACAGCAGAGTGATGAGGCTTTGTTATTACAATTCGTAACAGTGTAACTGTGCTGCAAGAATATCAATATGGAGTCATCGAGGTTTCAACAGAACAGTGGAATCACTTGCACAGCAAGAACGTCCATGGCGTCTTTACAATTAATGTTTCCACACCACCTTATTTCCTGGTTTGGTGACTAAACTGGCCACTCATATGCCCGATTTATCCATCGGTGATTTTTTTTTCTGTCGTGATTTCTTAAATCCAAAGTGTATGCAAACTGGCTAGCAAACTTTCAGGAATTTTAAAAACAACACATCGACATTGAGGCAATGACACAAGAGACCTTGTATAAGGTTATGGCAAATGCTCATGTTCGTGCAAAGATTGCTTTGCCAACATTGGTGGTTACCTGAAGGATGTAATTTACAAAACATAACTTGTGTTAGGCATGGTGTCAATGGTTCTTTCCAACAATGTATAGTAACAACATGTAGTTATAATGTCTAATGATGAAATATAATTTTATAAATGGATCACTGTTTCTGCCGCACCCAGTATATTTATTATAAAAATACTATTTGTTTTAAAAATTAAAATAGTTTACTAAATAATTAAACTTGTGAACAGTAGTAACTTATGAATTTATTTTGATTTGGAATGTAAGCTGTTCACTTGTTGCTAACCTAGTTACTATCCAATACACATACAGCTCCCGCTTACCTAAAAGAGAAGTTTTAGCAGTAACTATTTTTAAGAAATATAGTAAGTACACTGTTGCAACAATGTGAACTTGATAATTTCTTCCACAGTGAAATTTTTGTTCTAACAGCTCCACAGGAAAAAGGTTTTCTAAATCTTCTTTAGCCATGCCTCCCAGACATTGTCAACATTCCAATAGCCATTATATTCATACTCTCTCCATGACAAAAAAAATCAATAATTTTGATCCATGCTTCACATAATTGTAGCTTATCAAATCCATAACCACCAATACTAAATATGAGATATTACTAACAAACAGATTGAGCATCAAATCACTGTTTTTTATCCACTGATTATTAGTTAAACAGTTATTTTGTGTGCCTGAAAAAAAAATGCCCCTGCTAATATGTTTCTAACACACAGTACAGATCAATATTTTCTATTTATCACTTGAGTTAATTTTAATCTTAAGTATTGTACTCTGCCTTAAACATGTTTAAATTATTTCCATCTCGATTTTGACCTAGAAGGCCAAGGTTTTGATTTTTTTTTATGGTTGTAGGCATAATGAATTTTCTACTAAATATTTTACATCTTAATTCATCAAATCATGTTTGATTTTCCTAAAATTTATCCTTCCTATTATATCTCTTTAAGCTAACTAGATTAAGTTACTATCCAACACCTTAGCTCACTCGGTAGTGTGTCTGCCTACTGAGCTAATGGTCTCGGGTTCGATTCCCAGCATAGCCGGAAAATGTATCACTGGTGAAGTGGTTTTACCCGCTCACAGTGATGAATTAACGGCCGGGAACTATAGTCTGTTCACCGTAGGAATTATTTTCTGAAAGGCCTTTTTCCCTACCAGAAATCTATTATACAGTAGGATATTGGTAGGAAAAAAGACCTTTCGGAGAGTAATGCCTACCGTGAATGGAGTATAGATGTTGTGGCTGTCCTCGTCTTAAGTTAGATTACAAGACATCTGAAGCTACGACAGGCCTAGCAAGTCGGTATTTAAAAATATATGGCTTGAATAATAAACCGACCCAGTCCACAGGTTGGAAACAGTATTGGATGTAAAGTAATGATTACGTTACTGATTAATTACTTGCATAATATCATAAAAATAAAAGTAATGCTTATATTGGTAGCCAAATAGTCCTTAGAACAATACCAGCATGGCACTAGGGTTTATGGTTTTGTTGAAGTTTTCAAATAAACACTCATTAGCCTAGTCTAATTGACATTCAAACTTTTCCTTTATCTCGTGATAAACTACTCAAACAAAAGTATTACAAAGATTTAAAAATATATTGCCTTATTATTTTTAATTCACTCTACCTTACCACTTAATATATTTTCAGGCTTGCCACACACCTGGAAAACTATGGGATCTTGGAAAAAACAGGGACATTATTTGTTTCTGGGAAAACTTAGAAAACACAGGAAATTTGACAAAAAATATGAGAAAGCTATTGAAATATTTGTGAATTTAGGACATTTATTTGTTTGATTTAAATATCATGCCTATATATGAAAGAAATATTGAACTAAAGAAGTAAACACGCTAATTCAAATACATGTATTATATCCCTTCCTCTTTCACCCCCTTTTTCTATCCCTTAAACATAGAGTTACATAATGACTGCATGTATTTCCTCATCAAGACCCACTCATCTAGTATGAAACACCAATATCATTACTTGGTCAAAATTATGAAAAATGAAATTTCATTCATCTCTACCAACCCTTAAAATCTCTGGGAAACATGGAATTCTGTATTAAGAAAATAGTGGCAACCCTGATATTATGAAACTAAAATTTTATTCAAAAATTAAAATAATAAAAGGTTTGTCACTTTCAAAATAATTTATTTATGGAGTATGTATGGGGGTGCAGTTAGGCCAAGTGAGTGATAGGAACAACAAATGAAAAATGAGGAATAACAATAAGATTATCACTATGAAAAGAAGACAGTACTTATCATTTTTATTACTGAGATAACTGGCTCAGATATGAACAGACCACTTAAGCTGAACTAGCTTTACCATGGTTGCTTCTTAACTCTTTACAACTCAATCTCTCAATCTAGGTTTGGTTGCATCAGAAATCTTTCAAATCTATCCTACTCTCCCTATTCCAGTAGTGTAAACATGCGGACGAGGTGGTGGTGTGGAAGGGGTTATATCACAATATCATCACTTTATAAACCCGTATAATGTCCCATGCACATGAGCAATGTTTTCGTTTATTTAAAAAAGAAAAGTTTAAACAACAAAAATTGGAGGTGCTTATAAACCACTCGCAGGATGTGGCGTTGTTTGATCATCCATGCGTATATGATTTAAAGCATAAGTACAAGGACATGCATCTATGTGTTCACTTAATGTCTTTTCCTTCTACTGTGACCTCAAAAAAATGTGAAAATTAGAGAAAGATAAATTGTAAATAATGATGGGGTACTTAAGAGGTACATATAAATAGCCAAACACTAGTTTAGTTAAAAATGTAATGGAAATTAAGAGAATCCTATAGATTCTTCAAAATAAAAAATTTGATACCTCAAAAGAGATTTAGGATATCCATATGTACTTAGTTAATCTCTGGCATTAAAAACTCTCATTGGGTTTGCCATTCAACACCTTTAACACGGTTGTAGATTCTTTCTTTCGCTGAAATGGTTTAAAACATTAAAATAATCCATATGTATGCCAAAAAAACTTGGAAATTACCTAAACTACTTATTTTACAAAGCTACAATTTTTATTATTTTCATTTATATATAGTTTATGTAATACCATTTTATAACTATACTCGAATGTTCATATTTGTTTCATCATGTTTTTCAGGAACAGATGTTAAATCTTCTGATCATGGTATATTACTTCTCAAAGCAACATCAAATGCAACAGTGATGTGTCTTGGACAGTGCTTGTCAATATTACAACACCAACAAATTGCTCCTCTTACAATATCTCAACCAACAGTTACTTCCCATGTTAGTAGTAACATTTTCATCCGAAAAAACTCGCAACCATCATCTATTTTACCTGTTCTAATGGATGAAGAATTAATGGTTGAAAAAGGGTAATATTTAAATCATCCTCATTGTACATTATATGTAAAAATGAAATCCATTCATGTCAACGTAATCCTATTTTACAAAGTAAAATAAGGTGGCAAGTCAGCAATATCACTTGCTAAGCTGAAACTCACTGTATCAGCTTCAACCGGAATTCACAGGTAGATTAGAAGCCAAAAATGGGAAAGATAAATGCTGGTCTTTTTTTCCAACTATGCTTGTTCTCATATTCATTTCAGTCACCTTGATAGTTATAATACTTATACATTAATCCAGTTTATTCAAATTACCAGACCTTTTAGTGACATCTTGGCTGACAGTAATTGTCCCAAGGCTAAAGGGGCAAGTTATCAACTTAATGTTAGTATTTATCATACATGTGGTTTTAGTGACTTTTATATATGCTTTAATGAGTTTACAAATTGTTTTACACGATATTTTATTTAATGAAATCCTTAAATCATTTGACATAATTTTCATGTAAAAGAAATGAGACATTTTTCATATTTTTCAAATCAGTTACAATTCTGTTATTTATGTAGTGTATATATAAATAGGCTAAGTTCACTCACTATTAGTGCACTCCCTGGTTCTAATAGCCCCACTTGTCTCATCTGTCAACCACATTTATATTTGGCTTTTACACTTCAAAATTATTATTTCTCTTATAATAGCTCCTCATTCTTCAAGAGGTTTAGAATCTGGGGAATTAAAACGTCACCATTTTTGATTTGTGCCTCCTTAATGGCATTGAAAGTGCTATTCCTTTTTTCTCTGTATAATGTTATGTGCTTCGAGTATATTTTGTTTCTTAGTTTAATATATTATCATATTAATATATTTTTAATGACAAAAATTATACCAAAACAATGCAAACACACACTTTAAAATGTGATAACTTATAAGGAAGGAAGTCAACTTTGAAAAATACTATATTATTGTGTGCGTTTTTCAGACAATTTATTTTTAACCAGCTGGGCTATCCACATTCTTGAACTACTAGGCTAGTTATGAGAAAGGTTAAATTTAGAATAAATGTATCCAAATTTCCAAGGAGGGTGAGGCACTAGTTAGAAAAAACCACCTTGTACAGCCAATCGGCTTTCAAAACCTAAACTTCCCATCAATTATAAACCAGATTAGGTGAAACTGATGTTTTTTTCTGCATGCCTTGGCTGTGTACTATGATTCGACAATATTGCAGTATTTTTTCACTTTTTGTATAATAACCTTTTTAGTGAAATAAATCTAGTAATTACCATGTAATAGAAACATGAAGCTTAATTTTCTTAACTTGGTGACCTCAACAGTTTTTGAATATTTCTTAAGGAGTTCTAAAATTTAATGACACCTTTTTTTTTATTCATTTAAAAAAAATATCATCTAATGCTGCTATGCTCATTAAAGATATTTATGAACTGTTTATATTATGTTTATATTTATGTTTTTACTGGAGCAATGTCCTATTTATTTTAGCCAAAAAATTTTGCCATAAAAACTATCAAAACACTTGTATTCCCCACACGCCCACCATAAGCACTAGTATTAGGTACATCACTTTTAAATTGTAACAAATTATTGATATTTATGAAAAATAATAAATTATTTTTTTAACAAGAGCCAAGAACATTTTAATGAAAAGCCATATTTTCTGAAAATAATAATAATAATAATGATAGCACTAAATTCTATATCCATCATAACATGTGAATATCAACTACTTTAGGATGTTGTAGTTTGTCAATTAATAAGGACGGATCAGGAAATGATTATCAACTTAGTATAAATGGAAAACTTTTAGAACAAGTGAATGTTCTATCTGGGCAGAATAAGCTGTAAAAATGGAAAGATAGATGGTGAAATCGACAGACGGGTGGTCAGAGAGTAGTTAGATGTATGTGGATATTTCAAAGAATGAGGTAGTATCAAAAGAGGCAAAGATGGTAGTGTATGGTACTCCAACATTGTTTTACAGATGTGAAGTGTGGACTTGTCAGTCAGGAGACACAAGAGCATGGTGAATACGGTTAGAATGAGATATCTATCTAAGAAATATATGTGAAAAAACTCGTATGGACAGGGTCAGTAATGAATGGATGCTGAAGGAGTGTGATTTGAAAGGGAATTCAATAGATCATTGTGAGTGAAAGAAATGTCTTATGGTGGTTTGGGCACATTGAAAGGACGAGTATGGATCAAGTGACGAAACAAATATATGAAGGTAAAGTGTATGGATCAAAAGGACGGGCTAGGCCATGTAAGACGTGGCAAAATGTTGTTGATGAATATGTAAAAAAGAGAAACATTAGGAGTTTTAAGAATCAAAGAGTATGTATCAATTGGTGTATGGATATTGTTGAAGCGAAGAAAGTATGCAAGGATAGAGAAGTGTGGAGAAAGTTAATGAGGATGGATTGCATAAGTTTTTTTTGGAGCTATATTCACAGTTTCCTGCCTACCTCATAAGGGAATGTCGTGATTAGGTAGGTCAATTAATCTACTTTTCAGGCTATAAATAGTGACTAGAACATATTTTCTTTCTGTGACAAAAGATTGGATAAGTGTGGTAATTCAACGAGAGTCAACAGTAAACAAATTACCGATAACTGTCTTGATTAAGAAAATCCCACATTTCTACAGTATTTAAATTTTCACAAATTGAATTAAAAAGTACATATAAACAGACAGTCAATATTAGGGAAATTATTACAGAACTTTAAATTGGCACCAATTTCAGTGGTCGCTTGGTCTAATACACTTCTCTTGTGTTGGACTAGACTGCTGAAGACAGGGAGCTCGGGGGTTTGATCCCAGTTGGGTGCACTGAGGGTGGTTCTTTTAAATGGTTTTCTACTCTCTCTCTCTCTCTCTCTCTCTCTCTCTCTGCCGGCTAATGTGGGTGCACTTCCTCTAAAATAAACCTCCCTAATTCCTAACACATTAGTGTAATTAGTACAAAGGCATATAACTCAAATGAGTATAAAGATGCATTGCTAAAAAAAAGTTAAATTGACATAGAATAATGTACATATATCCATTATTCATAGTCTTGACTACTAGAACTACAAAATGTTCCTTTTAATTGCCAATAGTGTTAAATTTAATGGTAAAATGATTGATTGCATTTTTGTAAATAAAAAATAGTTTTATTTTCTAGAAAATTCTAAAAAAAAGGTACTTTTGATAGCATATTATTAGAATAACTTCAAGTTTAAGTCCTTAATAATCCTGCAATCAATAAAAGTTTTTTGTCAGCTCAAAATACATATATAAACCGCCAGGTCTGGTTGCTTTAGTGGATACTGTAGCCTATAGAGTGGGTTTATGGTTGCTCTACATTCAACCACACACAAACACACACCCACCCAGAGTTAAGAGTAACGATCCCATATGGCCTCATTGTTTAGAAAATCTGTCTAAAAGGGGAGTATTTATATTATAATAATATTTAGCACCACATCTTACTACCCGTTCGGGTTATACGCTTTAAGTACTAATTACTCTAAGGGATTAAGAATTGGGAAGGTTGAATTAGAGGAAGTGAACCCGCATTTGCGAGGAGGGAGAATGGAAAAACATTTAGGAAAAAACACCCCCAGTTCATCCGACCGAGATTCGAACCTCGATCTCCCCGTCCTCAGCAGTCGAGCTAAACACGACAAGCGCGTTGGCCAACTACGCCACCGAGGTGGGTAGTATTTATATTCATGTTCAGGTGAAAAACTTATGTTTTAAGATTTCTATGATATGAGACCGACTAAGCTCCTCAAATTATATTTGCATCACATGGGTGAGTTGATGGGATTTGTTCATGCTCTTTGGTGTGGTATTCAGACCATGCTGCACAAAGTTCATTGATATCAACTTCACCCAAGTTAATATAGTTGATGACATATTCACACCACTTGGATTCTTTATTTACAGGTACTTGCTCACCTGATATTTAATACTGAAGGGTCCCCGGGTTAGGTATTTTTGGAACCATTGGTTTTTCTTTTCCTAATCTGACATGCGTAACAAACTGTAACTGTTGGGCAACATCCCAATCGTCTTTCCATGATTTTCCATGGTTAGAATGGGTTGTTTTGTTCCAATTTTGTCAACATCAGGATGTTTGAATAGTGAAATTTCATTTCCATGGAAAGAGCCTTCAGCAGTTGTAGCTGTAGGGTTGTGAGCTATGTTGTCAATGGCACTGGTTGTAAAATAGCTATTGTTCAGTTGTGGTGAGCATACTACACCTAAATTATCATAGTGATTTAGTACTGCATTGCCAAGTCTTGCTGAAAATCCACGAACCCAGTCATATGAAACTGAAATTCCGAGTTTGTACAAAGTGTCTATGAGAGCTCTTGATTGTGTTTTGGAAAGAATCAAGGTTCCAAGGAAGAGAGTAAGAGGCATCTCTTTTCGAATGTCAAACCTTTGCATCCCAGAGTGTCTTTTAGGTTTTGATCAATGTTAAAATGTAACAGCTGGGAAATATAAAAACTACACTGGGACATGTTTGGTGATTGCGTTTGTATGTTGGAATCATACAATATCATCGTGACAACAGTCATCAAAGAATTTGGGATCGAGTTCTTTTGGCATTCTTCTGTAAAATAGCCATTGAAAAATGTTTTATGTTTTGAATTTTTCATTATTACGCTCAGAACAATGTTTGCAGTGCGAGACAGAATAATGGTTAAGTCACTTTGAATTCAGTTGAAGATCCTCTCCTAGCTGCAATACCCTTGCAGTGTACATCCTCTTTAGTTCAATCAAGTGGAAAATTGGTGCATTTTCTACATCCTCTATAGTTGATTGAATGTTTGAAATAAACTCTTCAAAGGCCATTGTTTTCTAATTGTAATGGGATATGGGTACAGATTTAGGCATGTTTTTGTTGTACAAGGATACCAAACATTATATGTGGTATTTTGCTTCTTGTGCACTCATGTTTCCATCAGTTTGTGTCAACTTGTATTAATAGGATTATCTGCTGGACAAATTAGTTTCTCACTGGTGTCTTCTTGGAAAACAACGCTTTTCCCAATCAGTGGGTCTGGTCTCCAAAGATGTTGAAGTACTTTTATCGGAAGGCAACGAAGCCAGGGCTAATGGAGATACAAATTTGAAGTGCCTCTTCATGATTTAAGACCTAAAGTTGCTTCTTTACAAACCTGAAACAAATTCACCAGAGTACATATATTTTTCGAAAGTAGGTTTTTTTTACCTTTATAGAAAATAAATATTTTTATTTGGGAAAATTGAATTATAATTTTTTTATGGAATTTTATACTATTTGGAATATTTCTGGGAAAACTAGACTTCTGATAGCTGCCACTAATCCGGAGATATAGTGAATCCTCAAAATTTTCAATGTGGTGGCTATTTTTCAATATGGTGGCCATCAGCATGCAGATATTGATTGACTCCTCAGCTGAAATTCGCCTAAAGTGTAATAAACAAACCTATGAAGTCTCTTGCTTTTATCAAAAAGTGTAACAATTTTTTCCCTTAGCCACTGGACTATACAAGAAATGTTCACGTTTAAAACTTTTTAAACCCTCTTATCAAAATCCGGGAAAACAAACTTTCATGAAAATATGTCTTTGTTACAATTTTTGAATCAAGTTTTAAGTAAAGATTAGTGTTAGAGACAATTCTAATATTTTACAATTGAACTAAAAATCACAAATGTGTTATTAAAACCAAACCAATCCCTGTCATAAGTAAATAATATTAAACTGTAATAGTAAAAAGTTGATAATTATTAAAACTATTATTATTATTATTATTATTATGATTATTGTTAGGTTTATTTGGTGGTTTAAGACACATTAACACAAGAGGACTAAACATAAGAATTGATTTATGAATTTAAATACAACATTATGGGGTTGGGTGTTGGAGCACAAACTATGTTAATGCAGTCTTGTGAATGATCATGTTGCCAAATAAGTTTACATTATTAATATTTTTCAATGTTTTTTTCCACTCTTTAATTTTATTGAATAATATTTTTAAAATATTTAGAATAAGAGAGAAATTTTGGTTATTAAACTAGGGATATCTCTTTTAAATCTACTATTAAATAAGAAAATAGTCTGGACTACACTTTTCCCATTGAATTAAGTTAATAATGTTAATGCTATCTGTCAGTAGAGCTCACTTGCAGGCTCACACAATGGAGTTAATAGCTATTACTCGTATTTGAGAATATACATGTAATAAATGCCCATTTCTTTAGCTAAGTGACAGAGTTTTGCCACTAAATGGGCCAAGCCTGATTTTATCACACAAGATTATACAATTTTGTATATATTCAATATCATAAAATGTGTGATACTGTGGTCATTCCTTTAGTGCATGTTTAGCTTAAATTAATGTTTAAGAACTATGCAAACCTTCTAATAAATTAGTCTTTATTTAATAAACGTATTCGTTTTGTATATTTTTTTAATGTTTTGTGTTTTTATTGAAAGTTATTTAGTTAACATTTTCTCTGTTATGTTGACAGATTTTCTTCTGTGTCTTCTTCCCTTCTGGCTGTATCACCCAATACCTACAAACAAGATTCAGGTATGTCAAAGGTAATACTTCTTAATTTGAGTATGTTTTAGTATGACTTAAATTCTAATGTAAAAATAATTACTTAGATATTAGAGAGATATTTTTTTAACAATGTTATATTTTATTTAAAATATTATTTTCAATTTTTTATTAATTGAATGAATAATATTATTGTTTTTTGATAAACAATTCATCAACCATACATAAAGGCACCAGCACTAGAAGTGATACCACGTGGGGTTTGGTAATTCAAAGAGAGGAAAGTAAGCTTATAAAAACCACCCCTCTACAGCCTAGAACTGAGCAGGTGTATCACCCCTGTTGTTCCATTTTAATATCAATTTACTTCACATTCTCATTTTAAGTGCCTAAGTTAATTGTTGTTTTTGTCTGGGCACTATATCCATTTTAAACAATAATTAGATTCTGATGTTTGGTTACCTACACGAGATTTAAGAATAAGTAACCAGCTTCAGTAGTTAGTGGTTTAAGGATTCATTCTCACAATAGACTGAACTCATGGTGATGGATTATTGAAGTTCAAATCCCGGCTGTATGCACTGAAAGTGACATTTTATAAATGGGTTTCCATATCTCTCCTTACAAATTTGAATACATTTGAATCGGCTATTTAAGAAATTGCCTAAGTCACCATTTTGGCTAAAATGGGTTAACATGCAGAAAAAAATCTTTTGGCATACATACATCATTTAGCTATAAAATGGGCTATTTCTCATAGTAGGTGTTATTTTTTTAAGGTGCACAAAAGATGAGTCTATCTTCGAAAGGAACTAAGTCATTAACTTAGTTCCTTTCACGTCTGTATGGTGTATATCTAAAAAGGAACTAAGTCATTGAATTATTTTCTTTCATATTTATACACAGGGCTAATTTTTCCCTGTAAGTTTTCAGATGTGAATAATTTGTAATTTGTTTACCTCCTTGTTGGAATAATATTCTTATTTCGTCGAGTGTTTATGGTTATTAAAACTGACAAAAAAAGGAAGAGAGGCGTGATAAATGTTTAAGTGGTGGTTTCCTGATAGATTATGCTGATAATTTATATTCCAAAATTTTTTAGGTCACTGATGATGAACAGGGTGGTAGGAATTAAAATTTGATTCTTTATTGTTGTCAATATTTATGTCAACTTGCTATAAATCTATAATTTTGGTGAACAACAAGGTTGCTTTAATGTTTCTTGGGTCCATAAATATAAATCCGATCTCACAATAAGTATTTGACAGCTGTCACTATGTCATCAACTTTAAAATTGCAGATGGATTACATATATCTTATAAATAATATGTTTAATAAGACCTTGTAGTTATTAAAACCTTAAGAATTATTATAGTTAGGTAAATAACAAATTCAATTTTGATGGTAGTTATATATATATATATATATATATCGTCATCATCCTCAAAATTGAATTTGTTATATATACAGCTGAAATCAATATTTTTGGATCTTGATAATGTATTACTGAAATCATTTATTATATTTAAGTTTAAATAAGTAATAGTATATATTATATATATATTTTAATAATTTTTATTACAAAAGCTTAACACACTATTTGGCAACATACATATGAAAGAACACTAATAAACATAAAAACTCTAAAGATTAATTCAACTTTGAGCCATAATTGTATTAAATACACAATAGGAATACAATGCATTGCTGATCATGATTTAAAGCAAGGTGGTATTTTAAAATAAAATCTTTGTTATTTACAATGGTTTAACTCATATTTCATCCACTATTTTTTTTAATTATGGTTTTTTATGCTTAAATTGATTACTCACTTAATTCACAGTCATTGAAAGAAAATAACAATAAAAAAACACTGAAATATAGGAAATCTTCTTAGCTCTAATTTAAACGTAATTGATATTTTGGTCTAAAATTAGTAGCTTTCAAGTTATTAACAAAAAACTGTTAGTTTATGTCTGTTTTTCCTAAAAAAATTGAAAATTGGCTAAGTTGAAGTACATAGTTTTAGATCTTAGAATTGTTTAAAAAAGAATCTAAGATTCAGCAGCATGTAGCTATGACATTAGATTTCAAAGTATGCTGGACCAATTTTTGATAAAACCGTTTAACAATAGTTTTTTTTAATATAAAATTTTAGTATTTTTCCATATACAGCTCTTTATTTTAAATTGTTCTTTTAATGGCTGTTATTGTTGAAATTGAATAAAACACCCACCATTTGAAAGAATATTTATTAGTCTCAAATGGCTCCTTTGATGGCTATTACTATTGTTGAAATTGAATAAAATACCCGCCATTTGAAAGAAAATTTATTAGGCTTTAGAACACATTAAAAATTATTAGCACTGCATTTGCTTGAACAATTTTTATAACATATTTGGGAAAAAAGGTTTTTTTTAATGAAAATCTATAAAATAAAATGTATTCATTATTAAATACTTTTTGTGTTAATTATTAAATTATAAAAAAAACTACAAATTATTATATGTTTATAACTGCTAAAAGATTTCATTAATTATATAAATACACATAGTCAAAACATATTATTTTCTACATTTGATTTGTTATGAATACCACTTTACTGGATATTTTAGGTCATAACTTTGTCAATTTTTACTGTAGAATAGTGTCTATTATATTTAAGAGGATTCTATACCCTGCACATAAGCCAAATAAGTTTAAATTTTGAATATTTTATCTATGGAATATTGGTTTAAAAGATGAATATTTTGATAGGGTTAAAAAAAGGAGAAAATAAAAAAAATCATGTCAGTTTATTTTTAATTTTTTTTAAAAAAAAGGCTAAAGGTAATTTCATAAACTTCTAATTAGTATTTGTGACACAATTTTGAGAAAACTTATTTTTCAGGATATTTACAAAAAAAAACCTTGCCCCTATTTTCCTCCCCGCTAGCAAAAAGTAGAGGTATTTTAATTTCATACAAGATTTAGCTTCTTTAAAAAATATTTTTTTAAACACGCATGTAAATTTTCATCCTCATTGAAAATTTTCCTTGTTATCTAATTTTCCTGTACTATTCAATGATATTATAAAATGTAGACCAGTGATGTTCAAAACTTTTTGAATTAGGGTGCTATTGAAAATGTCAAGCTAGTGTAAGAGATAGCTAAAGTATATTCGCCAACGGAGTGGTAGTAAATGACAGCTAACAAAAGCTACCAGATCTACTCGCATGCACCCATATGTTTTAGTTAAGATTTTCTATTGAATTCTTTCACATTATTAAAATGATTGTCTTTGTTTCTAGTCTGGCATTTAACTCTATTTCCTCTAGTGTTATTTTTTTCTACGGCTACTGGTTTACTTAGCCTTTCGTGGCCTGCACCTGTTTATCGGGTCTGCTGCTTATAGGTCCTAAGGTAAACTTGTATTTGGTGGTAGTCTTCCCTAACTGAGGCTACGAGTGCTGACAATGACTTAGCTCATCATCACCAACCCTCACTTCCAGCCCACCAAGCTGGGAGCCAACTGGCTAGGCTCTGTTCCAAGATTGTTGGTTTTGGACCTGACCAGTCTCCTGTCTCATATGCACCTGATCTGGCTTCTGCTGGGGTTCAACCCAACCTCCACTAGGGTACTCAGGCCCTGGGTATACCACTTGGCGGTGAGATAAGGATTGAGTAGGAAAAACTTACCGTGACTCACTGGAAAGGTTTTTTGTGTATCACTTCACTGCCCCTAAAGAATTAAATTATAACTAAGGGCAAAGGGAAGAAAACGGAATAATGCTGCAGATGTATGCATTGAAAGTTAGATGCCCCTTGGAAGAGAAGGAAAAATTTGAGGAGTAATTCGAAAGGTACTTGGGAAAGGAAAGGCAAGTAGTGTTGGAAGACCTTACTGCCCAATTTGGGAAAGAGATAGAAGGTTTTGAGGAAGTGTTAGGGCATGACATGTTGGAGAATTGAGGAAGGTAAGAAGCAAGGCTGTAGCCAGACAATTTCAGGGAGGGTTTGGTGAGCACATCTCCTAATTACTGGAAGCTAGAAACAATTTTAAATGATAAAAAGTTCTAGATGCTCTCTGAAGTGGTTTTTTTTTCATGGTAAAATAACCCCTTAGCTGCCGAAGGCTTGGAAAATTTCTAAAAATAAACAATTTTTGAAGCTCTGTAAAGTGTTTTTTTTAATGGTAAAATAACACCAAAAATGCCGAAGGGTAGGATCATTTCTAAATATATAACACCTCTATAACCTCTCTGAAGTGCTGGAAATGAAGGAGAAATAGAAAAACTAGAAAGATGATGTGGGTGTGGTGGCTTAAAAATAACAGGAAAGAGAATTTAAATAAGAAAGGAAAGAGGCTTAATGTCCAAGGATGAAATGCAATAGTTGGAGTTGGAATGGGAAAGGTTTAAAAACAGTTTGGTGGGGGCTACAGAGAAGGTTTGTGGGAGGACAAGTGTTAAGAGGAAGTTGAAGGAGACACCATGTGTAATAGAGTGAAACAAGCAATGGAAAGGAAGAACAAACCATTCAGAAGGAGTTTTAAGGATATGAATAAGAAAACAGGGAGAGTAGAGGTAGAAGAATAGAAAAGAGTGTGTGTGGTACAGGAATCCAGGAAGTATTGGATTCAAACATTGACCGAGATGCTGGAAAGGGCTCTGGAAGGAAGTAAGAATATTTTAAGGTGTTAAATAGCCAGGTAAGAAACAGGAGAAGGAAAAGACAAAAAGTTAGTATGATGGACCGAGAAGGAAAAACGATTAAGACAGGGGAAGGAGAAAAGAAACTATAGTGGGGATATTTTGAGATTATGTTAAACCTGGAAGTGGAAACGAATGAAAGTGAATCAGAATAGTATGAATAAATGCAGAAGAGGATGGAGTGGTTCCCACATGAAAAGAGGATGAAACAAGGAAAAGGACCAGGTGTGGATGTACTGTTGAAATAAAAAATCTGTAGGAGAAGAAGGAATACAACGGTTATACAAGATGCTGAGACTGATATGGAAGGAGTACAGGATCCGGAAGACTGATTTTTAAGAAAAGAGTAGGAAAAGGTGTACACATTGTAAGGGAATAACACTGATGTGCCATTGTACAAAATTATATGAAAATATACTGCAAATGAAAATAGGAAAGGAAATTAAAAGAAGTTGGAGAGAGGAACAGAATTGATTTAGGGAACAAAGAAATACACAATAATCTCGATCTTCGCTATATGACAGTTGATGGAAAGAAGGTATGACTTTGGGAAGTACTTGGTAATGGTATTTATGGATATGTAGAAGGCATATGATAGTGGATAGAAATAAAGTGTCTAAAGAAATGAAGGAGGCTGGGGTGGAAAGAAGAGTTTTAATAAAGGTTAAGTGTATGTATGAGGATAAAATGTTGTGTTACGATAGAGAAGGGGTGGACAGTGGCGCCAAATAAAAAATGTAATGCTCTCCCAGCTCCCTATTCACTAGGTAATATACAAGCGATTTAGCTGTCAACTGATATTTTTCTCCATCTTGTTTTCATCGGTTCTAATTGAAAAACGATAGTCGGGGAAGTTCTTTTGCAAAATCACGTACCTCTTTTCCTCATTGTCAGCCATTTTATATATGAAAATCGTTGTGAAAACAACTAAACTACAAGAAAATTCACAAAACCATTAAAAATATGCACATACACACATTTAGCAGGTGGAGCAATCTGTTAGCAATCGTCCATTCACTGAGCACTCACGATGCTTCAGATTGTCAGCAATTGAGATTGGATTGACTGGCCAGACCTCCAATCAAAATATTGGATAGACGATCCGAATATTACCTGCAATCTGATAGCGTTTGCCCACTGATAAGAAGGTGTTTGGAAAGTTTAGTTGAAAGCAACGAGAATGCTAATGCACTAAAATGACTTGAAATTGTTTGATTGCACAATTTTTTGTAAAATTTTGTTTTAAAATTATACATTAAGTTGACATCGTAACTTAAAAGTCTTTAAATTTAGTTTTTTTAATATGACTATTAATTTGTAATGCATACAAAAGCTCAGAATAGGATTAATTGACTATATATTGAGTATTCTAGCTCTCATTATTTTGAGTGTCAAAATTGGAATTTTGGTGAAGCAAACTATAATATAATTTTTTATTCACTCATAAAACAAATAAAAAATATTCTACTCTCAGTTTGGCTTTAAAAATATTTCATGTTAATATGAATTGAAAAAGTAGACTTCGCACAGCTCTACCCTAGACACAGAGACACACACACACACACACACACACACACATATATAAATATATATGATTTATATATGATATATGGTTGTGCAAAACCACTTTTTCAATTCGAAGTGAATTCGAAACAAATATAGAATATTCTGAAAGCTGAATCAGAGCTTTAATATTTTTTATTTGTTTTATGATTGAAAGAATATTATATGATGCACTAAAATGACTTGAAATTGTTTTATTGCATATTTGTTTGTAATGTTTTGTTTTAATATGATACATTAAGTTATTTTCACAACTTAAAAGTCAATTCAGTTTTTTTCATATGAATATTAATTTGTAATGTATACCGCAACTCAGAATGGGATTAATTGACCATAAATTGAGTATTTTAGGTCTCAATATTTTGGTTGGTGAAGCTTCGTAATTGTGAAGCCAGAATTTTCTTTTAAAACTTAGTCAGAGTTCACATTTGTTTTGAAATCAGGTTGAAATTTCTAAGCCTTGGACACCCTTAATATAGGGTGATTTTGAATGAGCATGCCAAAAGGAAATGGGGGGTGGGGGGGAAGGTGGTTCTATAATGTTCATGTTGGCATAAGGAACCTATGGTGTATGATGTCCTTGTAAGGCACTATAGAACCTCAAACATTTGAACTGTTGCATAAGTCTAGGCAAATTTTCTGCCATGCCACTGGCGCTACTGCTAGATGGTGGTATTTACACTATTGAAACTTCATCCAACCAAAGGTCACATAAATACTGCGACCATGCCCCATTACACGGGCAACATTTTTGTGCCTAAAAGAGTGGATAAAGGATTACACTTTGTTTATGGGGAAGTCGGTGACCTGGTGGTCTAGGGGTAAGGTGTCAGACTTCTGTGCTGGGGGTCCGGCGTTCAATCCTCGGCCCCAGCACAGATTTATCTTATCGCGAAACCCTTCTTTCACCTCTGACAAGACGTGTATTAATCACAACTTGGGAATGTGGGGAATACCAGGCCTCCACTGTGGTTCGGATCTCACGTCAAACTGTAGGTCCTTCATTTCATCTCACAATAACCCCTACCATTACAAATTAGCATAAGTGTGTATAACCCAAACGGATAGTAAGACTAATAATAAGTAAGCTAATAATAATAATTTATGGGGAATTTCGTTTGAACACCCTTTCAGCAGAACGGCTTTACCATTGATGGTTCTCCAATGGGCGTCACCTGAGCCAAAACAAAATTGTGCCTGTTAATCGCTATGACAGGAAAGTTGCCTGGACTTCAGTAAACATTTCAAATGTTTGAAGTTCCATAGAGCTTTACAGAGTTATATTCCATTCACTGTAGGAATTGACTTCTGAAAGGCCTTTTTCCCTACCATAAATCTACTATATAGTAGGATATTGGATAGGAAAAAAGACCTTTCAGAGAGTAATTCCTACCGTGAATGGAATATATAGCGAACCTTGAGTTCCTCAAACAAATATGGTTCTTATAGCACCATCTTCCACCCATTTCATTTTGGCACACTCATTCAAAATTATTCTGTATATCTATTAGGAGTGTGCGAAGCTCAAAAACTTTGACTTTGTTTCAAAACGATAACAGCTTCAACTTTGCCTTTAAAAAAAATGGTAATTTGTCAATTAAAAAGCTTCACCAATAAAAATATTAATGGAAAATTACTCAATTTATGATCAATCACTATAATTCTTAACTGTCATGTGCATTACAAATCAATATTTTTATTACAAAATATGATATAATTGAATTGTTAATTGGGATATTAACTTGATTCATAAGATTCGAACAAAATATTACAAATAATTTTGCAACTTAACTTTTTCCAGGTGATTTAATGCATAAGATATATAAATAACCACACTTCTTTCAAGCCTAAAACAAACTAAAAATATTCAAATTTCAATTTGGCTTCAAGAATATTTCATGTATTTGATTCAATTCTACATCAAATGGAAAAAATGACTTAACCCAAATATTATTTTTCCCACACCCTTTGAGAAAAATGAAATTAAAATTAGAGAGAGGGGATATGGCAATGCTGTGCCCAAAACTTACATCAAATGTATATGTTAGTTCACAGTAGGTTGATCCTCGCATGGCTATTCATTGCTCCAAACAGTGTAAGGATTCAGTATGCGCGTGGTGAAGCATGTCAACGTCAACTGTTGTAAACAGCCACGTGAATTTGTGCCACAATATCCTCGGGCAACTGTGGTGTGTTTTCAGGTGGGTACACAGTGCTTTGAGGTTACCCTACAAGAAAAAATCGAGTGGTTTGAGGTCTGGTGACCTTGATGAACAATCCACCAGCCCCCCATGCCCTATCCACTGGTTGAGGTGGACTTCATTAAGTAGTGGCCACGCTTTTGCCCCATAGTGTGCAGGGGCACTGTCACACTGATACCACATCCTCTCTTGCACAAGCAATGGTATGTCCTCCAGCAGCCCAGGTAAAACCATGTCAAGGAACAGGCGGAATCTGTGGGAATCCAAATGATCTGGTAGCAAATATGAGCCAATTGCATACTCAACAATGCCGGCCCATATATTAACTCTGAATCGATGCTGATAATGCACGAACGCGTGTTGCGTGTGGGTTAGTAATTTCCCACAGGTGATTGTTATGGGTGTAATCCATTTCCTCTCATGTGAAACAGGCTTCTTCAGTCCACAGAATGTGCCCAATGAAGTTCAGATCCACAGCATGCTGCTGCTGGAGCCACTGGCAAAACTGTACCTAGTGAGGCAGATCAGTCTGGAGCAGATGCTGTATTGCTCTTAATGGTAAGGGTGGTAGCCATCTTCTTGCATCACCTGCAGAACTGACCCCTGTGACATGTGCATAGCTTGTTCTACGTCTCGGGAGCTGCACGCTGGCTTCTGTTGGAAGGCAGTTATTACAGCATCTTCAACACTCACTGTTCATATATTGTGTGGCCGTCCTTCATCCACTAGTGAAGCTGGTCCCATTGGATCTGTCTCATGACAACTCTGTTCCAAATGGCGAAACACGTTCAGATTATGTCTTCCGGGGAAGCGATCAGCATACAGCTGTACCGCAGGCTCGGCTCGGCTGTCAGATGCTCCAATAGCCATTGCCATATCCCAATATTATACGTGTTTGTAGTTCATTGCTGCTTATACAATACTCACCTTGCATTTTTGTCTAAGTCTAATCACCGGTGACTAATAAATTTCAGGCAGTGTTGCTACATCACCCCTCTAACTTTAATGTATTTTTCACAAAATGTAAGAAAAAACTTTTTTTTTGCAACCTAATCATGTAGTACTGTCCTTATCCGCGAACTACTACTCAACCTGTGTGTGTGTGTGTGTGTATATATATATATATATATATATATATACATTTTATTTGGTTATTATATGATTCATTCAATATGCATTGTTGTTTTATGCATATGCAAGCATAGTTTACTAGTGTAGTAATATATTTAAAATCATTGCTAATTTTCCCAACATTTGTTAATAAATATAATCGTCCCTAATTATGATTGTCTATGCTTTTACAGATCTACATATTAATGATGACCTTACAGATGAAGAGGATGAAGAAGAAATTGCCACAGTGGCTGTGGAAGAACACAAATCAGTTATTCTTCACCTTCTTTCCCAATTGAAACTAGGCATGGATCTGACTCGGGTTGTGCTTCCTACATTTATCCTGGAAAGACGATCATTATTAGAAATGTTTGCAGATTCTATGGGGCATCATCATTTATTTATCAAGTAAGGTGTTTGCAAATTCATATTTAATAACCACTGTTCAAATTATTTAAATATCGGAAATTAGAGCATTTGGTTTCTATAACAACATTCATATAATATTGATTGTAGCACTAAGGGGGGAAAATAATACCAAGGGATTTTTTAATTTAAACTAAAAAAAAATTATAGTAATTTTGCAGAGTTAAAGTTAGGTTATTGTTATGTTTGTGTTTTTATTATTTTATTTATTCGTTTATAAAGAACACAATACACGTTTGATTATTAACAAAAAGTCCACACCTCTCCTTCTCTGCACTCGTATATATATCACTCACAATATTTCATAACTACTCTAGTCATAAATACAACATGTACATTTTATAATATACAATCAACTACTCTAGTCAAATATACAACAGTTATGGTTATTTTAAAACTGTGAATTAAACTTAGGAACATTAACACATTTTACATTCTTATTTTTTTTAAATTAACTTAATTTATAGGGATTTTGATTAGTTAAACTAAGGTAAATTAGGTCATGATTATTTTAAAAATAGTGAATTGAATTTATGAATATATGTTACTATATTTTACATTCTAATGTAGTAGTAGTAGTTTTGTACAAATCTTTTATTTAAGAAAAAACATTTTTACTCACCTTATGACAACCGTTGATGAGAACAAAACTAGCCCACTTTTTTTTTACAAAAATATCCTTTATAAACTCTTAGGGCTAATAATTACACAGTTAAATAATTCATAATGAATGTTTATGGTTTACAACTGCTATTCCATTGGAAGGAGAAAAAAATTGTATTTATTTATTCAGGTTGGAATCCTCAACATTAATTACTATATAGAAAAAAGTATCTATTGGCTAAGGACTTGACATAGCTACAGTTAAAATTTTAAAATCTAAATATAAGAATATTAAGAATCTACACAGAATATTGAAGTTAGAAGGAAACACGATATATGTTATTTTCATTTAAATTATCTCATTTTAAGTATGAATACTTTGCATTGGGAAACTTTAGAAAAAAATTACCTTTCTTTGTAGCTATTGTAGCTTGACTGAAAATTAGAATAGAAAATGGATAGTTTTAACCTTTATAAAGACCTTTCATGACAAGTCCTAGTATGAGAAATAGTAAGATTGTGGCCACCCCCCCACCTAAAAAATTGGGCCTTTATTAGTAAAATATTTTGAGGATTGTGTGTTTTGGGGACATTTAATAATCCTTAAAACTGTATATAAGTTTTTTAAATAGTTTTGTGGCCTAGCCATTATAATGATGTTAAAATATGGGTTAGTTTGTGTGAAACCTGTCAGAAAGTAAACCCTCCTTAGTTGAAGGTTGGGCTGCATTCAGCTAATGTAGCTCAACACCCTTAGAAAAAGTAATATTAAACATTATTCTAATAAAAATACTTAAATTTTTGCTGTTGTAGAGGCCTTTTTCATGTAACCTACCTCGGTGGCGTAGTTCGCTAACGCTAGTTTCTTGTTAAGGGCGGGGAAATCGAGGTTCGAATCTTGCTCCGGTGAACTGGGGGTGGTTTTTCCTAAATGATTTCCAACTCTCCCTCCATACAAATGCAGGTTCACCTCCTTTATATTAAACCTTCCAAATTCCTAACCCATTAGCATAATCATTACTTAAGTGTATAACCCAAATGGGTAGTAAGACACGGTGCTAAATAATAATAATAATAATTTCAATTCCCTTTATTAAAGTGCTGGCCAACAGTCGTAAAACCTATAACAGGCCAGCACTGAAAAGTACACAATTACCTTACAAATATAAATATTTACACGAGAATAAGATAAACAATAATAGCTAAATAATTTTATATATTGTTGAATAGTTCTGAAAAAAAAATTAATCAATAAGGATAATAAAAAATAGCAACAATAACAAATGACTAAAGAGTGGTTACAAGCAGTAACAATATGCAAAAAATAAACCAGAACATTGTAAATTTAAATATGATTGGCAGAGCCTCTACATGAAAAATTATTGATATGGGATTTCCTTAAATAACTCTTTAAGTTTATCTTTCCTTTTATGATAAAAGTCGAATTCAACAAATCTATAATTGGCACTGTGGATACAACGATCTATAGGGCTCACTTTATAAGAACTATTGAGAAAAAATAATTTAGGATTATGAGAAGGCACATGAACACCTACATAATCAAGGGCAAATTTGCAAGACATTTTGCCAATGAAAATATTAAAGACATAAAGGGCATCACAATAAAATCTATGCGCGAAGAGAGTTTGGAGCCCTAAGAGGTTTCGAATTCTGTCATAATCATAATCAAGCCGGTTAGTAAAGAATTTATCATATCACTCAGCGACAAATTTTCTTTGAATGTTTTCCAACCTAAGAGAGTCGGTTAAGGTAATGGAATTCCAAGCAACACTTGCATATTCTAACTTAGATCTAACCAGGGCGTAGTACAGACATAAAAAACTGTCAACTTTCATAAATGATGAAGTAATAAGTTTAACAAGTCCAAGTAATTTCAATGAATGGTAAATTACATGGTCAACATGATAGTGGAAATAAAGTTTCTTATCCAGGAGAACACCAAGATCATTAATATGAAGGGTGCGAACTATGTTTTCATTTCATAATAACAATATTAATAACAATAATATTAATGGTTGAAATCACTATATGAAGAAAATTGAACTAAAAAAATGTTTGAAAATAAAAATTGTAAAAAACACTGACCTTTTCTTGCATTCCCTGCCCACCTTAAAGAATTTGAACAATTGTTGGGAATGTGAAAAATGTAATAATTTGGAATCTATCAGTGCAGTGGTATTAAACATTATTTATTTTTGTATCCCTAAATATAATTTCTCTTCAATTTTGTAACCCCAAAGTTGTTGGTGCATAATGCAAGTTATACATATCCTATACATAAAATAAATGACATTCAAACAAATTAAATTATTTGTAACATCGTCAAAGTTACAAGAGACAAGAACATAAATATTAAATATAATTCATTTAATTATGGTTAATATTACTCACCTCTGCCGGAATTTGACAAAAAATCCCAATCCATTTAACTTCAACAACAACAATAACATGATAACCAGCAAAATAGTACATGTCCAAGATCCATTGACTAGCCCTTCCGACTAAACGATTTGCTGGGATACAAAGCTAGTTCCAAGCTCATCCATTGCCACGCTTTCCAAAGACCTTGAAAAGACTACTCTCTTCTGGATTGATCTAGGTCAACTGAAAATGGGATTCTAGGGGCTTCCAGAAGAAATAAAAGGCCAACCAGGGTGCATCACATACCAGTCACCTCTCTCTCTATTTGTGTTCCTTCCTTCCCTCCCTTTTTCCTTTCTGTTATGTTTCAAGCTTAGCTGCGGACTTAATGTAAACTGACGATTTTTCCCTTGTACTTTACTCTTGTTTGGATTCTCTTAAAGGACACTTTTTGTCCAGAGAAATGTAAACCTCTTAAAATTTTCTTTCTGTCTTATCTAAATAATTATGTTGGCATGTATATATACATATGTTTAATTATTTGTTTCAAAATTGATTATGGATAAAACAAAGTTGAAATTTGTTTCTCTTTTGAACCTTTTCATCTTTTCTTAAAATATTAGAATATTTGATTTTCATAATGTGGATTGGATATAAAACTAGAAACTCAATTACCAATATTGCCTTTCAAAATAACTTTCAATACTAAATTTCAAAAATGTGGATTGAGAAATTAGATGTATTATTCTTTGCCAATTCCAGTATGAGGCTAGTTATGGTTAACACGTCTATAAACATTAATGTTGCATTTACCTTTTGTAAGTAATACGACTTTGGATATTCTGAATATTCTTGGACTTAACCAGTTAAAGATATATGGGTATTTATTTCACTATGACTTTTGTAATAGATATGATTTTTGTCATAGATTATGGATTTAATCTTAAAACATATATAATGAGATACGGTTTTAAGTGTTAGAAAGTATGTGTTGACCCTTATGGCATAATACTCGAAGAATTGAACGAAATGTAGTATTATTAAAATGTTTCTTTTTGGTGAAATTCATTCTGTTAGATTTGTGCTAGACCATTAAATATGAGAGTTTACTGGTATATTTTCATTTACTCTAATTCCTGGATAAATTGGTATTTAAAACCATTTATAAGGTAAACTGGGTTGTTGACTCAATCTTTTGTTGATAGCTTGACTCTTGTTATGAGTTTAAAATATTGAAATATTTGTTATTAGAGTTTAATTCATAGCTTTTTAGATCTGAGAGATTAAATGAGGCTCTGCTCTTGATATATTTGCTATTATTTTGAAGATTTCTGAAAAGTATTTTTTTTATTGATAAAAGCATTTTGACTATAACAAACCTTGGTTAGATGAATCTGTTTTCAATGAAAACAGGAGTTATTATTTATATGGCGAGTAAATAGTTTGACATAAAATATTGTTGGAGTATTGAAGATACTAATAATTTTGGAACATATGTTGTATCCTTTATTTTACTAAATTATAAAGAAATCTTTTATGTTTCATCCCATCTAAAACAGCTACCGTTGTTGTCCCATTAAAGGTTTACCTCTTACTATTTAATATTTATTCTTTTTTACAACTTAGGTCTATATATGAAGCGATCCAGCTGGATACAGTTCATATATACTTATATATTCCAGTATTTATTTATTTGTGCATTGTTCATATAGGTCACTCTGCAATTTTCTTGTTTATATTTGTTTTAATTTTTCACATCCTTCCCCTGTCCCTTAAAGTTGCAGGATGGGTACAGAATAATACATTTTGCATGAGAAAAAGGAGAATCCAGCTATTTAAAAATTCATTATTTTCTATCATATAACCATTAATAAAGGAACAAAAGTATTTTGACAAAGAATAATTATTTGATTGAGCTTGTTTCTGGCACGTCAGCAGCTTGATTTGGTGATGAATCCTTGTGATGGTGAGGATCAGCACTGGTTCTGTGTTTAAATGTTTTCTGTGTTTTGTTTGTATTGATGACAGTGTGAAGAAGCCTTGCTTGCAAATAAATATTAATGGGAATCGCAGGATGTGTTGAATAGCAACGAGACTGAGCAGTAATCCAAATTCGTAGATTGACAATATATTTTCAAATTTTATGTTCAGTGAACTGTAGTGGACATTTCCAGTAAGTCTTCTTTTAATTCCAACTAAAAATCGACGGAATTTATGGTGGAGATGGTGGTGGTCTAAAAAGGATGTATACTTAACCCATTGGAGTAGACATACAAAATTGTTCTGTATGATAAGAAAATGGTCTAACGGTTGACCTACGGAACTGTTCCGTTCACTTCAAAGACTGTGTTTCTTTTTTCCCCGCATGCTCTAAAATGTATTGTTTCATACCAGTAAATTATACTATGGTCTGACATCGAGTAGTCTGTGATGTTCTCATTTTTATAATGAGCTTGTTTATTATTTGGTTTGTTTATAATTTAGGATGTTCTCATTTTTATAATGAGCTTGTTTATTATTTGGTTTGTTTATAATTTAGTTAAATTTTGATTCAACCCAAACAAACATGGACCATAATCACGAGAAAAGTGTTTTGCTAACAAAAGAAATTGAAAAGTTATTAGTAATTAGTGATTCAGAAATTGAATTGAGGAAAGTGATAAGATAGTGTTGTGGACAATATCACATATAATTATTTAAGCTTCAAAGAAGATGGAATAGAGTTAGGCTAAAGTGATTGTATAACAGGTGTGAAAGCTGAGTGGCATTGAAAAGTTGAACCAAATGTTGTTAAAGATATTAGATATGTCGAAACACCAGGGCTAAATGTTATGTTTTCAAGAAAATTGGGTTCTAATTTACCAGTTTTTGACGTGTTTTCAAAGTGACCTGGTGAATAATTTTGGTGTATGATAAAGATTGAAACAAATGACTATGCCAATAAATCGCTCAATAATCCCAACAGAATGAAATTGAAGTCTGATAGCAAATTAGAGCCTTGTAAATCTGATACAGTAAAATCTTATTTGGCCCTTTACAGTCTTATGGGCCAAGTAAAAAAGCCACATATAAAAGTATATTGGAGTAACAGATCAATAATTGAAACTAAAATTTTCAATGAAACTATGTAATTGGAACAGTTCCTTCTCATTCGTCGATTCATTTACTTTTCATACGAAAAATATGTTGATCCAAATGACAAACTAAGAAAGATTAGGCTTGTGTTGAATTATCTAGAGAATATGTTTATTAAACCTTATGGGATGGATTGTGTTGTTGCTGTTGATGAAAGCTTTGTCAAATTTTATGGACGTTTTAGTTTTCTCCAGTTTAACCCATCTAAAAGGGTTCGTTTTAGAATCAAACTGTACAAACTTTTTGAAAGAAAAATGGGCTATTGCTACTCGTTCAAAATATACACTGGCAAAGATAAAGCTCACAATCCTAATCTTCCAATTGGTGGAACAGTTGTTCTTGACTTGGCTCAGACAATCTTGAATCATGGTCATGTCATGCACCTTTATAATTGATATTCCTCGCCAAAACATTTTCATACACTTTTAGAGAATGGCACTAATGCATTGGAGACCTACCAGATGAATAAAAAAAATATTCCTCGGGAGTTCAAGACCACAAAGCTATGCATAGAAGAAGTGGTTTCTCTAAGTACAAATAATATTCTGACACTAAAGTGGAAAGATAGAAAGGATGGGTGCATGTTGTCTAATATACTCTTCGATATTGAAATGCAGCCAGCTAAAAAGAGGAGTCTTCTAGGTGGTAGTGAAGAGGATTTAATCAAACCTAATTCTTGATTGACTATAATAAAGGAATGCTAGCTGTTGATAGGCAAGATCAAGTACTGGCCTCCTTTCCAATCATGTGTAGAACAGTGAAAGGATACAGAAAATTTTATTTTATCTAATGGACATGGCTATGTTCAATTCCTATGTAGTTTTCAATAAAGTGAACCAGAAGCAAATTCACCACCCAGATTTTTAGACTGGATGTCGTCGAAGGATTACTCCAAAATGTCAACCTTCCTGAACATCGGACACCTGAAAGGCCTCCTTCCTCAGATGATCCTTTGAGGCTTCAATCTAAAAAACCGGGCTCAATTTCCCATGCAAATATCTCCAACTACAGCTAAAAAAATTCCTTTAAGACCAGCAAGGTTTGTGAGGCCCGTAAGAAGAGATCAGAGGTCAGGTGGCTTTGCAAGAAGTTCCAGGTGCCTCTTCATCTTAAGGGATGTTTTGATTTTATCATACACTTATTATTATTATTATTATTATTAACACCGCGTCTTACTACCCGTTCAGGTTATACACACTTATACACCCAGTACAGAGGTCCGACACCTTACCCAAAGATCGCCAGATCACCCACTAATGATCATATACTAATGAACTATTAAAGTGGTTTTGTGTCATTATATGACATTTTAAGAGGTATTTAATTAAATTTATAAAAAGATAAATGATTTAAATAAAAGTAAAAGCCAGAAAACATTTATTTTAAATGCTGCAAAGATAGCTTACTTTTACGCACATTTAACTCCAGCCACTGTACAATTATGTGAGAAAATATTATAACCTTAATGGGTTAATCCCTCAATTTCTGGAAAGTATTTCAAAAACTTTATCCTGAGATTTTCTAAATCGTATTTGATTATTTCCAAAATGGCATCATTAAGGCCAAATTAATTTTGTTCAGAAAGCTAAAAAAAAGTTGGTAAAACTGCAACATTGCCATTAATTAATCCAAAACAATGGCTTGGATGATACCGATTGCCGATCTCTTCATTGGGTTATTGCACAGTCGATTAAGCTGATAATTGGGATTTTTTTAGACTTATTATTGTCACTGATCCTTTGAATTGTGTAGATGTAAAGTCACTCACACACAAGTTTTAGGTTGCACAGCAGACAGCCTAGTCCTTTTTACTATGGAAGGAAATGATTTTCCAGTGGAAAGGTGAAAGAGGGGTGAAACAGAATATGGGTTGTTTACTAATTGAGATGAAAAATTTAAAAGGACACTCTGTTGATTCATACACGGCACTTGCAAGTGAAACAAAGAGTGCATGAGAAGGAAATATTGCTAGATGATAGATTTCAAGGTAAACATTTTGTGAGCAACAGACAAAAGAAATAGATAGTTTGAAAGAATGAGTTGAAAAAAAAAATCAACGCCAGTTTATGAATATTGGACTGCTCAAATAATTTTTCATCTTAATTACTTATTATATAAATAATATCTGATAAATAAATTTAATGACTTTAAAATATTAATAATAATGTCAGCTACTATTCACAGAAAAGAGGAAACAAATAAACAGAATCTTAACCTTTGAACAACTTTGTGGTATCTTTGGAAGTATTACTATAAATAATTTATGCTCACAGGTGAGCATTTTTGATATATACTAAAGCAATATAAAAAATTATATACATACATCCCCGTCCCTCTTTTTTAGATTAAAGTTAACTTTTTTACAATGATCTTTTTACGTTTATTAATATTTGTATTCATAATTTAATGAACAAATAAATTGTATTTTCAAAAATGTATGAATCTTATCTCTATTACCTGTAATATTGTAAAGAAATTAAACTAAATGATTGGCCAGATTGGCAACAACTGATCGTTATCAACCTAGTCAGCAAAAGGGCTGATCGGCTCAGCCCTATCCAAAACATAAGTTTATTATAAAATATAAAATCCTTTGACCCCCTCACGTAATTTAAAAATATTCTTGTCGAAGCCTTGAAGTTGAAGATTTAGCTGTTTAAATTTTTTGAAAATATCTGCCAAATAAGCTCGTTGACGAAGCCAGCTTTTCTCTTCAAAATAAATAATCAAATCAGATTCCAATTTTTGAGAGGAAAGTATTTACTTTGTCTTTAAGTTTTTAAATGTGAGTCAACACACGTCCTCGTGACACCCATCACGCCCTGGTGTGTAACAAGAGTTAAATGTGTGTGTAGCCAATCTCCTCACACATTTTTGGTAAAAGACGGGAGTTCACTGCACTAGACTTGGTTAAATTTACTACTTTCACAGAAATGTTCAATGTTTCATGAAAATTCAAGAGTTAGTTTTATTTTCAACCAATCTTTGTTTAGGTATGATTTAATATTGTCAGCTAATTTTAAGATTAATTTAGTTATTACACACAACTAGGCTGCATTTTAAGCATATAGTTGAAGCAGTCCCATGACTAGATACATTAACACATTATTCCCAATGCAAATCCAATTCCAACCTAATAAAATTGTCAAAGTTTTAAAAATTATCTTCTCTGTGTGTTCTGGTAATTGTTAACATCCGAGAGTTTCATAAGCAATAACCTCTTTTCAAACATCAACATACTGAATACAAGCAGCTTAGGTTCATCAGAAACATCCACTGATTCATTAATTTAATTGCAAATCTTTTGTCAATTTTAATGTTTTCTGTAATTTTCTCAATCACATCTTGTGCCATGTCATGAATTCTGCAAGCTAAAGCTTTATCAGAACTCAGAATAGTTTTTAATGCACTTGCAGATTTTTGTATAGCATTTTACATGTTATGATTAAAGCACAAGGCACCAAGAGAGAATACTGTGGTATACAATGATTTAGCTTTTGCAGCCAGCAATGCTAATTTTTAAGGTGTATCTAATGCTAGCTTTGATAAATGTGTAAAACTAAGTAAGTTTTGCTAACATTTTCTGCTTGACTTTTGAAAAAATCAGCTAGCTTGTCCTTAAACTCGGGTGGCTAGCCTTAACCACATCTGTGATTTGTCCGTGTAGTTACAGGCAGCTTGTTTGTGCGGTAAATTATTTGCCCAAATTATTATGGGCAGCTTATTAGTGTAAAAAATTATTTGTCTGAGTTATACGGCCATGATGAATCTTGCACTGTAAAAATATAAAATAGGCTGATATGTTTTGTTTACAAAAAGTACATCCAAATACCACTAGATAGCAATAAGATAAAGTCACTGTTTACATTGTACTCCAGCAGCAGATTTCTATACTAATTATAGCTTTTAACTGACAGTCCATAACTTTTCTTGTGTTATTTGTAATGTTTTTCAGCTATTTTGATATTTATTTTAGATAATGTAAAATGTTGGAATAAAATGATTAAGATTTTAGCGACTTGGATGAAATCAATGTTGATGTATTGGGTAGTGTTACAAGTGTATCTGAGGTATTCAGTGTTTCAGAATACGAGTCTATTGACTTGTCTTTAGCCCGACCATGGTGTAAAGTTAACACAACTGTGCAGCTTTCAATTTCATGGAGCTTACTCTACGAGTTTTTGGATGTATATTTACACTTTACTTTTTGGGAATTTCTGGAGAAATATTTATATATTAAAATAAAATATTGTTAATATTGCTATTTTTAAATCATCAATAAGTCTTAAAAAAAATTTCAAATATAAAACTTAAAACTAAAATTTAAATTTAAATTTTTATATATTTCTCCAGAAATACATAATTCAAATTAAGTAAAATATAAAATTTTAATTGATTTTAATATAAAGAATTATTCAAAAATGAAAAAAAAAAGATTTATTTTAGCCCTTAATTAATAAAGAAACATGATATTATATAAACACTCAATTCACAAAATACTTAACACTAAAGGGGTTAAAACTAACCCTGATTAATCAGGTTTTATCATGAATATAATACACATTTTAAATAATTCTATATACCCCCTAAGATGTCTTTGCATACCCCAGGTTGAATACCATTGTATTAATGTATTATGAGAAATATATTTACAACTATGTACACTCCATTTACCATGAATAGTAGAGAGCCTATCTTGCACATTTCCTTTTTATTGTAGCTTATAAGATTGGTCCAAGCTGTCGAGGAGAGACTATTACTTTTCAGAGTAAATGGTGTGTACATTATTTGGAAAATCATATTTTGCTCCAATTTTTTAATAAGATATTCTATGGGATTCCCATCTTTTTTTTTATCATGAATTGCCTGTTTTTTATATATATATCTTTTTTTTCAGCATTACTAACCAAACATCACCATATCTTCGTATGTTATCAGCACTGGAGTGGTACCTAACATCTTTTCATATAGGTCGTAAAAGTTCTGTAGCCAAGAAACCATATAATCCTATCATTGGTGAAACTTTTCATTGTTCTTGGAAACTTACTTCACTTGATGAAAATGTTGATGAAATATATACTGCTGAAAAGAGTGATTTAATTTGTTATACGGCTGAACAAGTTTCTCATCATCCTCCAGGTACTCTAAGTATTAAAAAATTGATATAATTGTATAGGCTATAAGACAATGTGGATAATTCAATAGAGTTTCAACTTACTGGTCTAATGTTTGTGAATTTGATTCTTAATAGGTCAGATTTTTTTTTTTTTTTTTTTCCAAAAAGTTTGGTAAATAGTTAATTGTGTTGTCACCAAAGTGCGCCAAAGAAATATTTCAAAGTAGTTATTTATTATAGCATGGATGTTGAAAGATAATACCACTAAATAGTGATTAAATGATAAGTGTATAACTCGAAAGGTAGTAAGATGCGGTGCTAAATAAATAAGTTAAAAAAAGATTAAATGTTCTGTTATTGCAGTTTATGTTCATATTTCAAAATATAAATGCTAATCTGTCTCTTTGGAACAAGTCAAAAGTTAGTTTGGTTGCTGGGATGCATACATTGTTTAAGGTGGACTCTCATTATAAAATTACCATCTTTTAAGTTTGGTCAAAACCTTTCAAATTATCTTATAGTGTTTAAGCTATACATTTCTATACAGGGGCTAGAAATCAGAAATCATTAGTGCCTGATATTGAATTGCCTATTTTTTTATACTTGTGTCGTTGAGCCACATCATGGTATATATAATAAATGTAGCTTGAAAACACAAGGTGAGCTATAAAAAGGCTTTGTTAGTTCCTGAAAATTCATTTTGTTTAAAAAATGACAACCTGGTCAGGAAACAATCATCAGAGCTCTGCTAGAGAATGACAATACTTCATTTAATGGTCTAATTGTTCGTGTAACTACAGTAATGCCTCGGAAACTCGACCTAATGTGGACTGAGATGGTGTTGAGTTATAGGAATGTTGAGTTTTACTGATGAATTTGCATATGATGCACGTTTACTATGTCATGTTTACTAAACAAGGATGAATCACAGTACAGCATCGAATATTATAGATACAGTTGTAAATATTGTATGGTACAGTAACAGTAATATACATACAGTACAATATATTACATGTTAATATAATGGTGTACATTCATACGTGTAACATACAGAAATGCAGTACAGTACTGTACATATAATATTGTATTGATTCGAATAACATGTTACTGAATTGGAAAACTAACAAACACAGCACTTATATAAAACACCACAGCATGACTGTTCCACTTGAGTTAATATAATTCAACTTAGGTAAATAGTGCATGACTTAAATTGTAATTCGCCAAATGGACTTTAACTTGTGTTAATATTCTAAGTGTAGGTCAACAATAATCTTTCCTACGTACTTTAATGTATATATAAGCCCATGCACCCATTAGCTGAGCATAAATATTTAAAAATAAACTGGTTTTCGACTCTCTTATCAATACCAGTAATATTTTTTAACCTCAATTTCATTTGGTTTTCACTTAGGGTTGAGCCAATTTCAGTGCAAGCAAAGCAAACCTATAACACTACCATCTTTGTATTATTTCAGGCTCGCTATGTATTTGCAAAGCTGAAAAATGTGTCTCAATTTCATGTATCAGGGAAAATTTAGACAATTTCACAAAATTCATAGAGTTTCAAATCTTATCTTATGGTCAAATTTGACAACATTTAGCCCACTACCTTTTTCTTTGTTTAATTATATAATATCTACTAAGTAAAGGACTTAAATTATATTGTGATCATTTTCTTAATGTGCTATCATATGTGTGGCTTGCTGCTCTAAGATAATTCTAATGCAGTAGAAATATATATCTCATAAGCATATCAGTATGTGGGTGGTACCTGCTCTAGGGTGTCCAGCGAACTGCAAAACAGGAGAAAATCAGGAAATTTGCTTGTTAAAGGAAAAGTCATAACATTTGATCATATTTCTGGAATTTTCATACATTCACTAAAATAATGTACAACTTTAATTTAAAATAGTCAAAATAACGTATTTCTTCCAGTTGAAAGTTTTGGCGCCCCTCTTGAATTTCCACCTAATATATTTGAAAACGCTACCACTGAAAAACACTAGGTTCACCTCTGTTGTAGTTCATTACCTATAGTTATCCTCAACTAGCTGTCATGTGTGACAAGACTTCTTTCATCAGTACTTCTGGTTAATCAGTGGAGCTGAGAAGGCTGACCGGGATCTTTCATGATCGCTAGTTGTGTGAGCTGCAACATAATGAACCGCCAGGATAAAAATAAAGCGGGGGTGACTGACCCTGTCACTATCACACTTCCGACCACTTGTTTTAGAACAGTTAGTTTCTTGAACCTACACTTACACACACATCCACTTCTTATCCAGAGTGACGTGGATACAAACTTATAACATTATTTTCGGCACCACCAACTCATCCACCTCTCAAACAGTGATGCCAACTCTTCACAATTTTGCACAGTTGAATGAGTTTCCACAGACAGATAACACTGTGGTTATATTAGCACTACTTTAAACATGAACACACACAGAATTCACTTTAAAATGACCAAATAAATTTAAATGACTGAATACCATAATAGGAACTGAATATCCATCTGGCAGAATGAAACCAGCTGCGGGCATTGTCAACCATCTTTCTCACTCCACATTCCCGGCCAACTATCCCTAATCCCATGGCTTCCTTTACTAGGTTTGCGCCAAAAGTCATTGCTGCTCGTTGGAAAAACATATGCTTATTGAATATTTTCAAAATATAAATTAAAGTCATAATCACTTGGTATATGAAATAAGGTAATAATATAGGTATTTATATCTACTTAAATAATAAGCTGTTCAATATACAATATAAACAAAACCAACTCTTTATTTTCAAACTTGGTGGATTGATATTTTATTTTCTTCTCTGACTCTACTACCCAAATAAATTTGTCCAACCTTAGTGCTTTGCCCCAATCAATCTTCGTGTAAGTTCCCACAGATTGCATTAGTATCCAGAAAATTTTTGCTCTTTTTACACCACCTAGCTAATCCACCAACATGTCAAACACAAAAGTCCCTAACACATTTAGTATTCAAAACAAACATATTTTGGCACAGTTGTCCCTATTGTGAGTACTAATTTCAATTCTCAAAGTCAACATGTGATTTTCGCTTCATCTCTCCACCCCTCTGTTAAATTTCTTTAGCCAAAGTTGAGTCATGGCTATGATAATCTGTGAGAATTCAGTTACATTATAAGAATAATAAACTATAAAAAAATGTTTCCTGTAACTACTGTTATAGTGTAATGCAAACTTTTAATGTCTCAATATGATCTCACTGAACTACAACTTAGATTGTACTTCTCAATAGCCCATCCATTAAAAATAGACTAATGACCATGAATGTGTGGAATATAAAAAGGCAAATGCATGCCCTTATATTATAAATAGTTAACTATTCTAATGAATGGTTTTTTTGTAGATGGAAGATGAAAATAGTACTAAAACATTTCTGAGACTATTGACAAAGGTCTAACAAGGCTTCCTAATAGTAAACTTGATGGTAACAATTATGTTGTATCAATAACAAGGACATTTAAAAATTCATTCAACTTTCAGTCAAATAATTTCTAAATTATCAAACAAAGTAATGGCTTAGTACTAATACATAAATTTTATTTCGATATTACCCATCTCTTCTCACCACTTTTGAAATAGACTAAATGTACACAGTGTATCATTTGCGACTCAATCCATATTCAATTCAATTCAAATAATATATATTTTTGCTAAAATCATATGATGTAACTACTACATAATATTTTTTCTTGTAGTCAACCAAACATTTTGCTTTAAACATATTTAGCCCTTTTGGGTAAACAATAGTGGAATAACGTATTGATTTATATTACAATTGTAATCCAGCAAAGAGCATTTAATCTAATTTATGTGTAATAATATTTTACAAATACACTTGTGAATGAAATGTTTACTTTCAATCCAGACTCGGCTAGAAACCAAAACAAATGACTAGTTTAAAGGCATGCATTATAAACACCTACTTGTATGTTTGGTGGGCTAGTCATCTTAGTTTTTGTTTGAGCCCGAGCTTTGATGATTATGGAATATTTAATTATTATAAATGACCCAAACAATTTTTACCCAAGAATTGATAAAATAATATGTATAATTTTGTTCACCTAAGTTGAAATCAATTTTATTAAATCTCTGTCTATAATAAGAGTGTGTATTGCTCCTGTTAGTGGTCATGTTCTTTTAACTTCTATATAGAAGAGGTTATTATTATCTATTGGCATTAATCTACTTTTTTTTAAATATAAAGTTCTTAGTAGAGCAAATTGTCAGAAATGTATAAAGTTTTGCTGCAATTAAAGTAGGAGCTGTGGGACCTCTAAGAATTATTTAGTGATGTACACGTTTGCCAGCTTAAGGTTTTAATGAGCCAACTTGGCTTAAACACATACTTAATATGCACACATTAAATATGGGTCTTTATTTTTTCCCAAGAGTGACAGTACACTATCAGAGGACTGATTCAAAAGTTAAGGAATTTTTACTACAACTTTCACAGTTGCAGCTAACCCAAAAAAATAGAATTTTATGTTATATGCATGAATAATGAACTAATCTACCATCATAGCAGTGTTCTTATACAGGGAGTCGAAACTGAACCAATAACTGAAATTAACACTTTATTATTAAGGAATCAGAATGGGAACAGGTATCCTAAAAATAAGTTTCTTAGAAACCAGAACCTGAATTAGACTCGATCGTAATAATTATATTTTTAGGTTTAAAGCTTCTTATCGGTTCTTAAAGGTTATACATTACTAGAGTTTATTTTTATAATTGCATTTTATGTCCTTCTTTAACTTAATTGGTGACCTGGCGGTCTAGGGGTAAGGTGTCAGACTTCTATGCTGGCGGCCGGGGTTCAATCCTCGGTCCCGGCACAGATTTATCTGATTACCTAACCCTTCCTTCACCTCTGACAAGACATCTTGTGAATGTGGGGAATGCCAGGCCTCCACCGTGGTTCGGATTCCACGTTAAACTGTAGGTCCTCCATTTCATCTCACAATCACCCTACCATTACACATTAGCGTAAGTGCGTATAACCCGAACGGGTAGTAAGACGCGGTGCTAATAATAATAATAATAATAATAT
>CABFOV010000210.1:206987-242195 GCA_902141375.1 Timema poppense
CCCGAACGGGTAGTAAGACGCGGGCTAATAATAATTGGAATAATAATAATTTAACTTAATTTTATTTTGAAATACTTTTTTTCATGTTAGAATATATTCATTTTCTAGGGGGATTATAAAAACGCCAATTATTGTTACATTATGTAATGTTTTCTGTTTTCTCATTTTATTCTTTAAATTAAAAGCTTGGGAAGATGTATTTAGCTTTGAGTAATAGTAAACATGTTTAAGAGGGGGGAATACTGAGAAATGAAAAGTACTCTAGTTGTACAACCAGTCCAAGCTAAATACAAAGAAATAATTTAAAAGTTTTACCATGCATGGAGTGGTTGGCTGGCCTGTGTACAGGGTGGAGTAAAAGGGGAATGAAGGGTGTCAAATCATAAATATTCTCACTCTCTACCTTTAAATATCATGTAAGAAGTAGTCCAGAGAATGTGTCCATTGTGTGAAGGGCAGAATAAGTTTTGTTTGAGGTTAGTCAAGCCTAAAATAATGTTTTTACACACAAACATAATTTACAGAAATTGAAATCATTTGGTTTTTAAAACAAAATAAGTAAAATCGTATAAACTATATCCTTATTTATTGAGATAGCTGGTTTGGCTGCATTAAAATAGCATTAGATAATTTAGTTTGTCTACATTTTTTAAATTGGAAATATGAATAGGAAAAAGTGTTTTAGTATTAATTTGAAAATGAGATGATACCATTTTGAAAGATAACATCAATAATTTTTTTTAAGATGCGGAGAGCAAAAATATTTAACTAATATTCAAATGACAGTTGATAAATGAATAGTAAATTGTTCAACAATTTAGCTTCTGAATTATGATGGTCCATTGTGTTTTTTTATATAATTAACTTTTATTTTGCTATAAACTATTTTTATGGATTTTTCTATTTACATATTTTATGATGGTAGTATGACTATTAAATAGACCCGCTTTGACAGCCGCATGGTGTAAGGCGCTATTCTCGCAGTAGACTAGACTACCGATGACTGGTAGATTAAGGTATGAATCTTGATCGGGTTAACTGATAATGGTTTTTCCAAAATAGTTATCCATTCTCCCTCCACGCAAATTTGGGTACACTTCCTCTCGTCCCTAAAACCATTAGCGTGATTAGTACATAGGCCTATAACGCAAACAGGTAGTCAGATGTGGTGCTAAAAATAACTACTAAATACAAATTTTAAAAATAAAACTGAATCTAATTAAGAACCAAAAATAACTGAAACTTTTATTTTTCTCTAACCAGGACCTTAAAATCTCTGTTCTGAGAATCAGAACTGATAAATATCTCAGTTCAGCTCCCTGTTCCTTAATAGAATATTGAAAATATAATTAGGTACCAATTAATACCAAGTTAAGGAGCTAAATTATTGGGATGGGTGAGATCTCAGGTCAAAAGAGGTGTCTGGGAGGCCAACAAGAAAGCATGATTAGAAGAAGAAAAAGGAGTTTGACATAGATTATGGTAGGCGGACACTTGACACTATTTTCAATTCTTTTAATTAATTGGTGACCTTGTGGTCTAGGGGTAAGGTGTCAGACTTCTGTGCTGGCGGCCGGGGTTCAATCCTCGGTCCCGGCACAGATTTATCTGATTACCAAACCCTTCCTTCACCTCTGACAAGACCTCTTGTGAATGTGGGGAATGCCAGGCCTCCACCGTGGTTCGGATTCCACGTTCAACTGTAGGTCCTTCATTTCATCTCACAATCACCCTACCATTACACATTAGCGTAAGTGTGTATAACCCGAATGGTTAGTAAGACCCGGTACTAATAATAATAATTTTAATTAATTAATGAAAAACAATTTCACAAATTACGTTGTCACTAAACTAATTATTATTAACTTTTAGAAGTATGTTTAGATAATCTGTTAAGTTTGAAGTTCAACTCATAAATTTCACTATTTTGCATGTCACAAATATATTGTGACTGTATTTACCCTATTTATATTTTTAGATCCATGTAATTTTTTATTGTTTCCTTAAATTTTAAATTTGCATCTCATTTTAAATATTAAACTCTTAAAACTTGGTTTAAAGCTTTTATAAAATGCATTAAAATGATTACACCCTCATACAAAATTTGAACACTTCTTGGCTTTTATAGTAAATTTAAAGATACTTAGTAACTTTTAATATATCATCCGTTGTGTTACTATATTTAATACACTCATACACTGTGCTTTAAATTTTTTCCTCCATGAAATGCTATATTTACATAGTTGAGAATGTTTCATATATTTGTCTTAATTTATATCAAGATATAGTTCACAGGTGCCTTGCATATCATTAAATGTTTGTTTTACAGTGACTGCATTTTATGCAGAATGTCGTCAGAGACAAATATGCTTGAATGCGTCCATTTGGACAAAATCCAACTTCTCTGGAATGTCTGTTGGTGTAAACATGATTGGGGAAGTGAGTTTGTTTTTGGGAGAACATGGTGAACAATATGACTTCACACTTCCAGCAGCTTATGCCCGTTCCATCATCTCTATCCCATGGATTGAGCTTGGTGGAAAAGTGAACATCAATTGTCCAAGCACGGGCTATTTAGCCAATATCATCTTCCACACTAAAGTTAGTACATGGGTCACATATCATCTATTCAACATGTAGACCAGATAAATTGTTTTAAACCTTTTAGTTCCACGAGCCGATCTAATCGGCTCTGCCTACTATTGCTAAGAGTGCAATGGTCCGATCGGCTTCGCCTACTATCGCGACTCCGCCTAATACAGTTAAAAAGTGCCAGAGCCGATAAGGTCGGCTCTCTAGATTTGCGCTAGTTCTCGTTTTACCTGATAGTTAGTGTCATATATCACTGGAAAGAGAACATAACCCTCTATTATTTTATATAAGTTTGGCAACAAAAATCAACCATAAATAGTTGTTATTGGTACTGTAAGTTTAGTACATTTACAATGGAACGGTCACATACTCAATGTGTTAAATGCAACGCCAGTTTACAAACGAGTTGCATGGAAAAACATAAGTGTGGCTAACAATCATACGGGTGCAAATAGATTTGTAAACAGTTTTCAAATGTACTGGTTAAATTGTTCTTAGTTTAGAAAAAAATACTATTTAGATTTTCTTGTTATGTCATGTGAATGAAAAGATTTCTTTACCAATGTAAGTAAATAGGCATAAAAACTTTATAAAACCATATAGAATGTAAAAAAAAATACATTATTCATTATAAAAAGGTTTTTTTAAACCCTTTGATTGCCAAGAGAAATTACCAAAAAAATGTGTTACAAGTGCCAAGCTATTTTTATGAAAAATACAGGATTTTGTTTAAATTTTAATAACTTATCATTCTTTGAACTTCTTGCACTCAAATTTTTACACAACTAGCTAACATGGTTGCCAATCCGATTATATATTTATACATATGCTTTTTTAATTTTTAAATATAATAAAAAAATCACTAGCCAAGATATTAAAAAAAAGTGTACATTTTTATTTAACATTAATTTTTAAGCTTTGAAAATTTAAATATATTGTGTGTAATAAATGAACATTCTCTTAACTAGGCCTATAATAACAAACACGAGTTTAGTAACTATTCTACTTTTAGATTTGTGAAGCCACTTCTCTGATGACGTCACCAAAGCGTCTTACGTCTTTGTTAGTTCCGGTGTATATCTCCGAGTGGCGAGCATGTGCTCTTTATTCTTTAATTGCTTATTGTTTTTTCATAAATAAAACTAACAAAATATCTTGAAATAGAATATATAATTTAAAAGAACATAAAAAACTGAATAAATAACAAAATTTACAAAAATAAACTAACTTTAGATTTTAAACTAAAATTGGGTTATGCATAGCAGCTGTTTCAATGACCATCAACTTTAGCAAGGTTATAGTAAAATAAAGTCTAAAATAAATAATTGGTTTGGAATCAGAAGGGAAGGGGAGTGGACTTCAAACTTAGTACTTTTACATAAATATGAAAAGGTTGAAGTGGATTATCCTGAGCTTCAAGATTTATTTCATCCCTTTAGGAATCACTAGTATTCACACTCATGTTATTAATGTCAGATGCCACTCCTACTTGTTCTGATCTTTTACTTTCGCTAGAGTATAATTCCTGTTCAGTTTCATTGTTTACAAATTCATAATCATTGCATTCAGAATCGCTAACAAACTGATCACTCTCACTTGAGCTATCAATAAATATTGCAAGTATTTCTGTGTCTTGTATCACAGCTTTCCTCTTAGTAGCTATGTTTACAAACAAGGCCAAAGATAAAACTCATAAAGCTAGAAAATAATGTTCATGTTCCACATATCAAAACTCTAAGTGCAAAGACAAATAAAAGTAGCTTGAACATATGAGAATGCAGTGGAAATAAAATCTACCCTATCTGTTGACTTAATACTGAACTAAGAGTTCGAAAACATGGGATCGCTGTGAGCAACGCTGGCACTCAAAGGGTTAAAAACGCATTCATTATGTGCAGACCTAAATATTTATTCATGAGGTAAGCAATATAATAAATCTTGCTGTAAGGTAAGCAATAACGGCTCAAAAATATCTAATGTAGGATATAAAATAAAAATTCCTGTAATTCCTATTTATAATCATATATATATTCAAAATTTTATTTTCGTGTATAAAATTAAATGCACTACAACAAAATAATAGTGAACTGTATATATAATATTTTTATTAAATTTAAAATTTAGAAATTAAATTATTTTAATCAACTTGTATTAATTTAACGGTACATGCGAATTAAAATTATAGATAAATCAAAATAATCGCTTCATAAATAAACAAACCCTAACAAAAATGAGAAAATAACTTTGGCATTCTTCACAAACAAAACCTAACAGGCCTTTGGCACTCTTTGCTTGTGAATTCTGGAGTAAGCGTGGCACTATAAGGGTTAATACATAGTATTAAAACTGGGGAGCTTTGAATCTAACTTATGTAACAATATTAATTCTATTATTTATTTATTTATTATAAATCTTCTAAAAAAATTCCAAAAGTTGATCTATATATTCTTATTAATTTGTGTATATTTATGATTAGTATGTTCGAAACATGAGATATTAGGTGATTTATATACGGGGTAGAAGAATAAGAAGGATAGTTTAGAGCAAATCATTCCCCATTTGTCTTGAGAAAGTATATGAAAATTGCACGTGGAACCCATTCACATGCACCCAACAAGAATGCACACACAGATATTACTATAAACAATTACCAAGTGATGTAAGTCTGAATTCCTTAGGTAGTTCTCAGCCACAAGGACAGGTATTTATTATATCAAAATTATATCCCCAAAAAACTTGTCAAGATAATTATTATTATTAGACACTTTTGGAATACATGATGGGTTTAAACAAGGAGATGCATCTATTAGGATATGCAGAATATTTATCTTTGTTGGGCAATAGTAAGGAAGGTGTGACAAGAAATGCGGAAATTTTATTAGAGGCTAGTAAAGAAATAGATTTAGAAGTGAACGCTGAAAAGACTAATAATATGATCACACATATAAAACAGATTTGGGACAATAATTTTGAGATTCTTTGAACAACATATAATTTGACAGGGTTAGTGAATTTAAATATTTAAAAACAATTTTAACTAACAATATCGATATTAGATTGGAAATTAGGAAAAGAATACAGTCAGGAAATGCATGATATTACTCGGATAGTAAGTTGTTGACATCTCGCCTGCTCTCAAGAAATATAAAATTGAGAAGATATAAAACAATAATTTTACCAATTTTGTTCTATATAGGTACAAAACATGGTCTATTAACTTGCATGGAAAAAGTTTTCTTAAGGTGTTCCAAACAATGTGCTTGGGAAGATATTTGGTCCTAAAAGGGATGAGGTTACTGAGAAGTGAAGGAGGTTGAATAGTGATAAAATTAAATAACCTCTACTCATCACAAGACATTGTTAGAATAATCAAGTCCCATAGATTACGATGGGAAGGACATGCAGCATGAATGGGGAATCCTATAACTATGCTCAGAGTATTGACTGGCAAACCCAATGGTGCAAGACCATTCGGAAGACCTAGACACAGATAGGAGGATAACATTAGAATGGACCTTAAAGAGAAAGGGTGTAATGAGGGGGACTGGATAGAGCCAGCTCAATACAGGAATAGGTGGCATACTTTCCCAAGTGCGGCAATGAACTTTCGAGTTCCCAATGCCATATAGTAAGAAAGTAACTAGTGCCCAATTTACAATATTTTTATTTATTTCGTCATATTGTATTTATATGTATATTAGTTTATCTCTAAATCTCCGAATCCTGTTTTATTTTCTTATTTGATTTTTCATACATATAAACCCCATTAACTTAACTAGTTAATTTTATGGTAAACAAAACCCATACACCAAGCCATTAATTTATTATTGTTTGAACATTAACAAAATCTAACTTCACTAAGCCTATATGAATCCATAGTTTTCAATTTGAAATCAAATTTTAATCTTGGCTAGGTGATAAAGATCGAATTGAATCTCATGCCCAAAAGATTTTTTGAATCAAGTCCAAATTTCTAATGCCTAAAAAAAATGAATCAAATCCTATACTATGCAAATTGTATTGAATATTATATTTTAACAGGTTCAAATCTGAATTGAGTAGGAATGTGTGTGAACATTTTTTTCAATTTGAGATGATCTTGAGACAAGAACATCAAAAAGTATCAAGACACAAGAACGAGACGAGAAAACATCATTTGAAAGTAAAAAAAAAATTACATGGTTTTTATTAAAGTAAATAAATAGTTTATAGAGTTCCTTTTTGACATTTGAGCTAGCGCATGCTTTAGATTGTCTTATAGTCCATTCAAACACTTGAGATATAACTCATACACATTTTAAATGCAATTAATAAAATAGTGATAGGTTAGTTACAATGTACACCATTTATAATTTAATTTTGTAATGTAACAGCTTATATTGTCAAAGTTTGATATTGAAAAACAATATTTATAACCAAAACATTTTTAATTAAGGCTGTTTGGGAGGGGATGCGGCCTATTTTTGGGTTATTATGGTATTATTTGAAATAATAAATTCCCGGTTTAGTTTTTTAATTTCTTAGGGCCATTACTTGCTTTTTTTATTTCTCAAATTTTCGAGATCCATTTTTTAACTTTCGAGACAAGATCGAGATTATTTTTTTCTTGAATTTTCAAGTCTCGCACATCCCTAGAATCGAGTAATTTAGTTTAGGTTTACTATGATAAATGTTTCAAATCTAATGAAAGTTGAATATTTGGCCATGTTAGGTTTCTCAATTTAATCCATTAATAAAATATTTCAAATAATTTTTGTTAACATTTTAGACACACTTTAGGTTTATTAAAAAAATGTAATCAATACCACTAATCTCAAAAATTAAAATCAAACAAAGATTCCACCTCTTTTTAATCATAGTGCAAAGGTTTATTAACATTTATTAATAGGTGGGCTATGTTCTTAAATTACAAAATATTCACTGTCACATACAACTATACTAAATGTAACTGGTTTTCAGTCTGATTATATTAACTTGTTAAGCAAGTATAAATTATGTATTCAAATTTTGAGCTATAGGTTTTGAATGTAAGATTTATTTAGATTAGAAATTTTGAATCAAATCTAAATCTTTCAATTTTAAGATCCAAAATTTTTAATTAAATCTGAATTTTAGTAATATTTATATCCTGATTTGAAATTTTGCACACACTTGAACTTCACAATATTAAATATTCTTGACTACCAGGAATTAAACTCGCTATCCTCATCTATTTAAACATATATTATACCATGGCTATGGTTTATTTGGGGAAGATGGGGAGGAGTGGGGGGGCAGGGGGGGGATCGGCAAAATCTATATCTGAACAGCCTGTCTAGTCTTGGGCTGGTTTAATGTAAAATTTAAGAATAAACTCTAAAGGATTTCCTCAATTAATTATTATTATCATTATTATTATTACTATCATTACTATCCATGTTTATAAACACAGTCAATTCTAATTTTAAAAAGCTGTCTTTTGAAAATTTGAATTCCTTTTAAAAGCTTTTTTTTCACATAACTAATTATTTAGAGAGGGAATTCATATTTATTGAATACATTTTATTCTTTAAGAAAGATTAATGCATTGATTAAAATTTAAGACATAGAATGATTGGATTACCTTATTTTTGATAAAACATACTCTACTGCAAGTGTATTTCTCATCAAGAAAGATTTGTCATATAAGTTAAGTTTATCTTATTAATAAATAAAAGTTGAAATAAGAAAGAGTCATCATTTTGTAAATTACACTTAGCTGCTTTCTTTAGTTTTTAAATATTTTTTGTTGCTTTAAAACAAAATCAATAATATTTCAGCCTATAACCTGCATGGGTGAAAAAGAAAGGAAGAAAAAATAATGTTATTAGAAGAAAACAATTTCAAAGTATCCTTTAATTATAATTTGATCTCTCTTAAAAAATTATGTGTTAATAAACTAAAGTCCATAAATGCTGTAAGTATGTGGTTATGTTTAATATATTTGATATTTGATGTAATTTTTGCTAGTAATATAATTTCATATCCTCTTTAAAGTAAAATTCAATATATTTCTTTTATTGAAAAAACAACTTAAAAGTTAATCAAATCAGAGAAAATATTGTTTTTAATTTTTTCATTCTTATTATGGACTTTGAGCTTGGTCCAATATTATGAATTAAGAGCAACATACTTCTAAAACAACTTAAGTATTTTATGATAATTTTTAAAAAGTTAATAGGATAGTGACAAGTGAAAAATAAATATTTTACATATAATTTTTTTTAATGATTGTAAAAAATAGTTGAAGAATTTGGCTAGTTTTTTAAATATGTTGATTCAAATGGTTAATACCACTAATCAACTCCCTAGTGTACTCAGTAGAGAATCTAAAGTTCAGCATGCAAGCACACATTTTGGTAGTACTTTTATTCACCCAGAAACTATGCTGGATCACAATCTATTGTTCATTGAATTTTAAAGCAAGGAGTATTTGGTCACTTTTTCTGTTCAGGTTGGCAAAATGGTTTTCTATGGTACACATGCCTGATAGGCTTGGGAAAACAAATATAAGGTTAGGTTCGGTTTTTTCTAACAAGACATAATTAAGATAAAAGTTTAGACTAATATCAGCAGTAAAAATAATGTGAAACTTGCACAAAAAGTAAGAATTGGGAAAAATAAATGTTGTTTTTTCCCTTAATTTAATTGTGTACATAATATAAATAATGGGAGTACAGGAGAAAACCGAATTCTTGGAATCACAAGTTCAAAAAATTCAAATTAAATATCAGTAAAACCAAGACAGTGGAAATAATGGTCAACAGAAAATGAATAAGTTTAAACATCCTTCTGGATGGAACCAGGCTAAAATCAGTTTCCAGCTTCAAATACCTTTAAAGCATAATGTCAAAGGACAACACTGTTAAGCAGGAAATACTAAATAGGATACCGAAAGCAAGATAAAAACTAAAGTAAATAGAAAGGAAGTTGGTGTCACGGCTCTGGTTGCAGATGTGGTAGGAAATCATAAACTTTAGTGGTATGAGCACATGGTGAGAATGGATAACATTAGCGAACCACATAAACGAGAAGAGGATGGTGATCCTAGGCACGAAATCCAAATAACCTGCAACAACTGCACACTTGATCCTTAATAATGCATACATTAAAGATGCACAAAGAATGAAAACTAGCCAAACAATGCAGATTATTAAGTCATAGAGATATTGCTGAAAGTTTGTTTTCTAATTATTTTGGTTCCTAGTTAAAGTTAAAGTTATATTTAATATAAGTTAGTACACATTAAGTTTTCTTATTTTGATCGATAAGATATAACCGATCTCACTTATAGAGACAAGTGGCATCCTAAGGTTTCATTTTATAAATTTATTTGAGGTATCTGACGTGCATTTTCTGAACCAAGTGATAAAATCAGAACACTACTTTGTTACTATCTTAAAACTTGAAACGACTCAACATCCCCGCCCATTAGCTTATCAGGTTATAAGAAAAAACAAATGTTTACTAAAAATAAAAGTTCCACGCTATCAAGAATGTAACCTAGTGTCCCTAAATCAGTATAAAAACATGCTATCAATTGAGCTAAGCTGTCACATTATCTGTACAATAAATAAATCTGTAAATCATGCTCTTGTAGTATTCTTGGTTTAGAAAGCAATAATAATAATAATAAGGTAACCAATAATTATTTGAGTAGTATGAGATTTTAACATATAAGTAGTAATGCAGCCTACAAAATACATCATTTATTTGTTCTTGAAATTAACTTGGAAGGAGTAATAACTGTTGGCTTACTGCCAAACATAAATGTTTAGAAGATGTATGAATGTTAACTGCATTAGAAACTGTCATTATTTTGCTAGTGCAGGACTTGATGAAGTGAATAATGTGTTACAACCCTCCTTTTAGAAAAGCGCCATTTAACTATTTTACTCTATACGCGGACATTCACGGCCAGCCAGCACACACACAACTAACTATTTATTAATATGTTTGAGTGCCAGGAAAACTTTACTGTGTCTTAGGTAACCCTCATATAGTCAATCTTAAATCAATAGGACAAGGAAAGAGTGTTTAAAGCAATTTTTGAGGGTAGGTTTTTTGTTTTGTTTTTAGTTTTGTTTTTTTAGCACCGCGTCTTACTACCCGTTTTGGTAATATGCCTAAGTACTAATTACTCTAATGGGTTAGGAATTGTAAAGGTTGAAGTTAGAAGAAGGGAACCCGCATTTGCGTGGAGGGAGAGTATAAAATCACTTAGGAAAAACTGCCCGAGTTCACCCGAGCGATATTAGAAACTCGATCTCCACATCCTTGTCAGTCGAGCTAAACAGTAAGCTAGCGTGTTAGCGTGGGTCTGAGAGTTGTTTATAATAACAGTGTGGTAAAAACATTATTGATTGAACTTAAAAAAGAAATCCCTGAGTTAATAATATATTATAGACCAGTGTGATATCTGCTCGAAACACTCACAAAATAAAATATTTAATATCTTATATTAAACAAAATTACAAAGTAAAATAAATATTCTAGGAAATACGGTAAATAATGTATATTATACTGCTTCGGTATTCATGCGGACAGAAAAAAATCTTATATGGTCCATTTTCCGTGATGGATGAAACAGGGTTCTAATCCTGGCCAGGAATATTGAGACACGTTTTCTTAAATTGTTTCCCAACTTCCCTCCAAATGAAATGCCATTTTATGGCAGGATTTTTAAATGTGAGATCACTTTGAGAGCAAATAACACTAAAAAATTGCAAATTATTTATTTTATCACAGGGTTCTTAAGCATCATGTAAAACTTGGAATTTTAAGATATTTATTCCAGGCCTGGAAATGTTATGGAATTTCTCATTTTTCCAATCTCTTCCTGGGATTTTGTAGGTTGTCCTGGAAATTCCTGTGTCCCTCTTTTTTTAAACAGGTCAGTAAATCAGGAGGAAACAGGAGTAAGTCAATAAATGACATTTCCAAGGTATCTGAGGAAGTTCATAAGGTGTCTGAATCCCTTAAAAAAATTATCAAGCTATTTAATCATTTATTAATATAAAAATAGTTTGTATTATTGTCATTTTTATAAAAACAAATGTTTTGTAATATACATAATATAAACCATAATGCACAATTTGAACAGTGAGATTTGGGGTATTTAATGTGCACTTTCTAAACTGACTGAATATATCTAGACACAACTCCCTAACATAAATCTAGAACATACACAATATCCAGCCCCCAGCTGTTAATTTATCACTGTGAAAGGGGAAACCCACATTTCACCAATGATTATTTTCAAGTGAGTTTATGTTATGTTTTAATTATTCGAATAACTCGTTGCTTTATAGAATACATTAAAAAATAATAGACCTGTGTTGAAAAGTGAAGATGTAGGGATTACTTTATACATTTGTCCTGGATGAATTGTAGAAAATCCTTGAAAAGTCTTTGAAATGTCCTGGAAAAAATTTCATGATTTGGTGTAAGAGCCCTGTTGTGTCAAAATGTAGGACATGTCTGGGAAAAGGAAGATGTCTGGTCATCCTGTACTCGGGAGTGTGATGAAATAAAGAATTGAACTAAACTTTTTTTTAAATAACACATCTTTAAAAGAGATGAATAGATAGTAAATATTTGATTTTATAACCCTACTGTGATTTTTCTGGTGAGATTATCCATTTTAAAATATGATTTGGTTTAATTTGTATATAATACCAGTCTACACATGTACTTATTCTTTCATTTTTATGTATTGCAATTATTTAATTATTTTACTAAGCTTATAAACCTTTATTAATTTGATTAATTTAAATTATTTATCTTATACATTTTAAAATAACAAGATTTTATTTTTAATTCAAAAATTTCTACCAAACGTTAACAGCATGGCATTCACATAATACAGTAGTCATACATGTGTATAGTAATTGGATAGTTGTTAACAGTTGACTGTTAAAGAAGCTGGTTGTGTTTTTGTTGTAAAGATGGCTTTAACAGTTGAAGTTGAAATGTTTATTTTGGAAAAATATTTTCATTCATACATAAATATAAATTACAGGAATAATAGATCATTTTAGAGCAGTGTCTCCATTTTTTTAAGCATATTTTAACAGAAATTCACCAACAAAATAGAAAATCTTAAACTCAAATCAAATTTTTGAAAAACCAGTATTATGTTAGCAAGATATTTGATCAGGAAAACTACCATTATACAATCACTTAAGAAAAGTCAAGTCCTAATAATTGCTAGATAGCTTAACATATAACGTAGCTCATTGCATAGGATTTTCCATAATTTGGGGGCTTTTTTTTATATACATTATCTGATAGCTCGTGATCTTAATAAATTCACACATTTGTAGCTGACAATTTCCACATGTCCATCATGAACTCTGCCTTAAAATATGAGTGAAGAATGACCCTGGCACAGGACGATTCCTGGGTAGCTCAGTGGGTAGATCATTGGTGTAAAGCCAAAGGTCCCGGGTTTGATTCCTGTGTCCAAGTGTCATTTTTCAATTTTCAGAATATATCTATATGGAGTAAATACTCACTAAAAGCATACATAATAGCTTTGGCTAATTGATTCTCAAATAAAGTGTAGTTGGAAAGCCTAATTTTCAGGCAAGTTCAATAAGATGTCTAAATTAAAAATAGATAAAAAATATACTAATATATTTAATAATAATTTTGGTAAATAATATACTGGTCAATCTTGTTCATTTTTTTATGTTTGGTTTTTCAGCCATTTTATGGTGGAAAAGTTAATCAAGTGACAGCAGAGGTTAAGAATGAAACTGGTGCAATAATATCTCGAGTGCAAGGGGAATGGAACAACCACTTTGAGTTCACATACGGAAATGTAAGATATTGTTTTTCTACATCTCCTTGTTCTTTTAAATTATCAGAATAATATCTAAGATTAACCTAAACCATAAATCAAAAATTCAATTTCAGGGTGAAACAAAGACAATCTATGTTGATGAGCTCCCAGTGTGTAAGAAAAGAGTGCGACCTTTATCAAAACAAGAAAAAATGGAATCTCGCAAACTCTGGTGTAATGTTACACATGCCCTTCGGGAAGGTGACATTTCCGCTGCAACAGAATACAAAAGAGATGTATGCATTTTTCTTTTTTAATGTTTGTTTACATCTCATGTACTATAGAGTATATTTAGAACTCCAAAAGTTTAAAGTTTCATTTTTTTTTAACTAAGGAAGCACGGGGTTTTGATCCTTGGTATCCCAGGCCTAGAATCTAGCATAACAAAAACTGAACTGTGTATTGGTGCATTTTTTAATTCCAGTTTTTTTTTATTTGTTTAATTATTAAATACTAATATATTCTATAAACTGTATCTAACATAACACTTGTCAAAGAAAATTAAAACAGAATAGACAAACATAAATACCTTAATAAAGATGGACTTTTAATGTAAGTTTTATAGCTACTTCTAAAACCAGCTATGTATAATACACCAAATTTATTACGTTTATGACTGGAGGTTGGGATTTGAAGGCACATTTTCTTATATGGTTTTTCACTTTTCCTCCATGCATTTGCAAGTACATTTACAGGGTGACAACTGATTGAAAAAAAATGGGAATTATGCTTTAATTTTGAGCTGCGGGAAAAGTGGTAGAATCTTACCCATTGAGTAAGAATTAAAATATTAACAGCCTTTGGTTCAAAAAAATCTAAAGCTTTATGAACTCATGACCAAACTATATTAATTTTTTAAAAGAGATTTTGTATTAAATTTCCAGAAAAAAAACAATTCTGGGACATTTTTGGCATGCATCTTAGACTGCAGTATCATGCACATTTACAGTCAAATTCAGATTTAAAAAAAACCGTTTTAATAATCATAAGATTCACTGAAACAATTTTCACATATTTATTTATAAGTCAAGTCGTGTGATCTGCAACTGTTACTTTTGATGGATAGTATTGATGCCTATAAGATAATACTAATTTCATATTAAAATAATATCATGGTTTGTCACATAAAATATGTTTGTGTTTACTATTAGTTGCTTTTTACCAGTCCCTTTTGAAAAAAAGTGTAATGTCTTTAAATGGGATTGTTTGTGTTTATTAATTGTATCAGACTCCATTAATTTACTAGCCTTGGCATGGGGGAGTTATACAATAATAACTTATTGATAGGTGACCTGGCGGTCTAGGGGTAAGGTGTCAGACTTCTGTGCTGGGAGTCCAGGGCTCAATCCTCGCTCCCGGCACAGATTTATCTGATTGCCAAACCCTTCCTTCACCTCTGACAAGACGTGTATTAATCACAACTTAGTGAATGTGGGGAATGCCAGGCCTCCACCGTGGTTCGGATTCCACATTAAATTGTAGGTCCTCCATGTCATCTCACAATCACCCTACAATTGCACATTAGCTTAAGTGCGTATAACCCGAACGGGTAGTAAGACGCGGTGCTAATAATAATAATAATAATAATGAACTTATTGATAACACTCATAAAGGAAATGGGATTTAATCCCTCAAACACACATACCTTGATGTGGCTTGGAGTAATTCATATGCTTTTGATAGGATTTTCTTCCCACTAGCAGCTATTCCTTTAAATAAAACAAATGGCTCAGCCTTTACCAGATACATGGGTTGCTTTAAACAAACAAACAAAAAAGTATGAGTAAATCCAAACATCTTTCAGAGAGGAACATTTCCTAAGTCTCTGATTATAATAATTAAGTATTAACATGGCTGGTCTTTCTTTGGTACATCATATCACATGTATATCAGACAACTCTGATGTTAGTGACACTTTTACATCCATCCATCAAGCACTGTGGTCAATATATGGGTGTGAAAAGAGAACTGGAATTTATCTTAATGCTTTATTGTAACTCATCTCATAATGTTTTTGGTGTTGATGTTCTTAGGAAAAATTAAACAGACGCATAGACTCTTAATCTTGTGATATTTTGAATGCATATGTTCCACCTCACATCTCTTAATATATCTTCCATTTTATTTCTTCAAAGAATAAGATGCCAAATGCAGCATCCCCAAAATTGTAGAAACATCATCAAGGCAAAATACAATAAACCTGTTTTGATGTTCATCACATGGTCTAAGGCACCACTCTTGCATAAGACTGGATTGTTTACGATGGGGATATCAGGGTTTGGATCCCTTCCAAAAGAACTAAGAGGATTTTTTTCCTAAATTACTTTCAACTCTCTTTACATGTAAATGTGTGTACATATCTTCTAAATTCTGCCTTCTTATCCCATTAGTTCAAATATGCAGAAAACCCAAACATGTGATAAGAAGTTGTGCAAAAAACCATCATAGAGCCATTCAATATTTCAATTCAATACCACCGTGTATTACTACCCGTTCAGGTTATACACTTAAGTACTAATTACGCTAATGGGTTATGAATTGGGAAAGTTGAATATATAAGATGTGAACCAGCATTTGCATGGGGGAAGAGAGTGAAAAACAATTTAGGGAAAACCACCCCCAATTCTCCCAAGCGAGATTCGAACTTCGATTTCCCCGTCCTCGGTAGTCAATCTCTTTATGAAACTAGTGCGTTAGTTAATTACACCACTGAGGCGGGTCATAAAGCCATTAAAAGGTTTCTTTACCTCTCTCAGTCATCCACCACTACCATTCATTCTTAATGCATGTGCAGATTACTTTGGGATGGCTTCATAATTCTTGTTCCCACTAAGGTTGCAATTTAAATTAATTTTCTATGAAGATGTAAAAGATGAACTGCAATTTTCTTGGAATTTGATCTTTTATTTATCATGTATTTCTATAATGTTATAACAACAAAGCTTAAAAGTAAACTGCTCAAACCTGCTTCAGGGGCCAAATGGTTTAAGGTGTCATGCTCGTAATAGACGGACTGCTTATGACCGGAAGAGTGAGGTTCAAATCCTGGTTGGGTGTACTGAGAGTGGTTTATCCTAATTGGATTTCCACCTTCCCTCCATGAAAATGGGGGTATACTGATTCTAAGTTAAACCTTCCTCATCCCTAACACATTAGCATAATTAATACATAGGTGTATAACCCAAATGGTTTGTAAGAAGAAAAATTGCTCATGTACTTTAATTTAGCAAGGTGTGCAGCATACATCTTACAAAATACTTTTATGCAGAAATATTTGTTCAAAGTCTCACAATAAAGGAAAAGTATTTGAAAAAATCAGAAAAATGAACATAAGTTGTCAAGAAAGTCGAGAAATAAATAAAGAAAGCTCAAAGAGATAATTAGACATGGTGCAAAAAATATCAATTTTCAATGCCTTGATTTTAATGACCCTACAATTGTAAAAAAAACTTTAAATCAAGAAAAAAATTGCTCAGAATACAATGTGTAAAGAACACACGTGACTAAATCAAACACACACTTCACATATGGAAACTAAAAAGTGTCTAGGTGCATTGAAAAACCTTCAACTAAATTCCTTGCATTATGCTAAACATGAACATTTATTTCCACCTGTCTGTTTCAGAAACAATAGCTAGCCTTTTTCATCACATCCCTTTCAAGCTTAGTTGCAGTACTTCACCAAAAATGTGAATTTTGCAGCCACACACATAAATAGTATACAGTTTTTTCTTTTTTTCAATTCACTTACTACCTGATAAAGAGAGTACACAATGTGCATGGTTAATTTGAAGCCTGTATTAACTTCTCAGTCCTACAACTGTTTTCTAAAAAATCTTATATTTGACTTTTCATGCATTTATAAACTATCACTAATAATTTTTTTAAATACCTATAGATATATTTAACATAGATGCTTAATAATGACTAAGCCACTACACAAAGCAATAAAATTATATTTAAAATGACAAATATTATCTGTAAAATATACAATCATACAGCCATAGGATCAGGAAAAAAGTTAATGTACACATGTCTGTGATATTTAATAAAAATGATGACATGTTATCAAAATTCGGTTTCTGTTAATTATAATTCATACCCAAATTATTTCACAATTTTTTAAATGTATTTACACTTGATGCATTAGTTCCTTCAAAGTCATTTTCTTTGCCTTTTATTTGACTAAAGATTTTTCTTGGTGTTAATATTTAACACAAACGGGCGAGTGAGGTACTTTATACCCTGCTTCATTTTCATACTGTTATTGATATGTATATGAATTGATTACATTTTTCACCTTTTTTTTTTTAATAAGAGTAAATTTTAACACATAACATAAATATTCTACTAATATCTACCAAGCAAATTGGTAGATAGTTGCTATTATTATGCTAGTAAATAGAAAGAACTTTTTTAATTTAATTGTTTTCTTCCTAAAGTTTTATACTTACAGATTACAGTTTTACTATACAGGGTTGGGCAAAAGTCATTGTATGATATAAACAAGGCAGCATGAAGTGAGTAATGGAAGAATATATTTCAAAATAGCAACATTATATAGACAAAGATATGTCATTTTCATTTATTGAACATTAAATTACATTTCTTGACTATTATGCCTGGTATGTGTCCACTATCACGCATAACACACTCCTGCAAGCAGTGGGCGAAGCCTTGCATCACACGATCCAACATTTCTAAGGGAATGTTGCGCACTGCATTTCGTATGCGATCCTTCAGCTCAACCAGTGATTGAGGGTGTGTGGCGAACACCTGACTTTTGAGGTATCCCCACAAGAAAATTTCCATGGTGGTCAAATCCGGTGACCACGCTGGCCAATCAATGTCCCCAAATCTGGAAATCACTCGACTGGGAAACACACCTCGCAAGATGGCCGTGGACTGGTGGGCAGTATGGGTTGTTGCCCTATCTTGTTAAAACCATAGTTGTGGTAGGTTTTGGGTGGCCAGCTCTGGAAGGAAGAACTTGTTCAAAAGCTGGACCTAGCGATCGCTGTTAACGGTAACAGTATGACCCTGAGCGTCCTCAAATAAATATGGGCCGATGAAGCCGAACGATGCAATGCTGCACCACGCTTTTAAACCTTCACTGTGGAGTGGTTTTTCATGCATCTTGGGTGTGTTAACCAGTCCCCAACATCAGAAATTCTGCTTGTTAATTCCCCCAGAAAGTTCAAAATGGGCCTTATCAGACATCGAGAGGTTATTCAAGATCTGCGGGTCAGCTCCAAATGTCCAAGAAAGTCTTGATTCGAAGGTTTGTCTGTGAACTTTATATTGTGGTGTCAACTGTTGCACGTTCTGCATCTTGTATGGATGAAAATGCATGTAACTGAATGATCCGGTGCAGGGAGCAAGACAACATTTGCAGCACCAAGGCGTGCCTGACGGCCGATCACCAAGGACTTTGGTTTGGCGCTTGGTGAGCCTCCTGCACCGGCTGAAAGGTCCACAGACTTCATGGACGACCAGGTGGTTTTTCTTAACTGCGGAATGATGTGCTGCGAACAAAACTGTTTCACCCACTTTATGATCATCCGATGCTCAAGGACTTTGTCATGATGCCCCAGCCCGAAATGGCGTTGAAAGATTATTTGCACAGTAATGGTAGATTTATTATTTTCAAAATAAGTCTTCACTGTGAATGTACGGTGTTTTATCGACCATGGCTCCATGATAACTAATGGCACTCCTTCCCCATGCCTGGCAGAGTCAATACCTTAGGGGTCCACTGACTCCATGGACTACCAGTTATGTCTTTTTTGCATTACGGATTGATGTGGTGCTGCGAACAAAACTATTTCACCCACCTCACGATCGTGTGCTCAATAACTTTGTCACAACTCTCCAGCCCGAAATGGTGTCGAAATATTGTTTGCACAGTGACGAGAGACTCATTATTTTTAAAACAAGTCTTCACTGTGAATGCACGTAGTTTACCGACCATTGCTCCATGATAACTAACAGCACTCCTTCCCCACGCCTGGCATAGTCAGTATCTTAGAGGTCCACTGACTCCATGGACGACCAGTTTTCTTCCATTACGGAATGATGCAGTGCTGCAAGAAAAACTGTCTCACCCGTCTTACGATTGTCCAGTGCTCAGTAATTTTGTCACAATGCCCCAGCCCGAAATGGCGTCGAAAGATTATTTGCACAGTGGTGGGAGCTCATTATTTTTTAAATGAGTCTCCACTGCTAATGCACGGTGCGACCATAGCTCCATGATAACCAACGGCACTTCTTCCCCCCACCTGGCAGAGTCAATATCTTAGACATGCGCACACAGCAATGCATATATCTTGTGCATGTGCATACAACATGTAAATTGAAGTGGCATATCAATTTACTGTTGCTATTTTGAAATATATTCTTCCGTTAATCACTTCATGCTGCCTTGTTTATATCCTACTATGACTTTTGGCCAACCTTGTATTTGGAAGAAGATACAGGAAAGGTGGATAGAAACATAAAAGAAATGAACAGTACAGTTTTAAATCTTGTTTATGCTATTTTGTTAATTAGTACGGTTACAAATCCATTGCGAATACAAGCTCACTAAAATTGCAATAATAATAATAAGAAGAAGAAATCACTAAATATTCAAAAATATGAATTATGAAAAAATTAAATAACCAACTTTAAAAAATTTTAGAAACTATAATCAGCCTCATTTTTTTTTTTATTATATGAATGTGATTTTTAAAAGAAAACTGTTAGTGAATACCACATTTTATTGTTGTGCTTACATCTTTTGATTGGACACACAGCACACACCTTCCTCATTTCTTTATTGCTAATTTTTCACTATCATCTTCATTCTCCATAGAACTTTGATACTTCCAGAGAAAATCTGATAATTCAAATGGAAGACACTTGATTTGAGCTCTTTCTTCAAGGTGAAGATACATCAAACTTTTTCATTAATATTCTTCTGGCTGTAAAATTTTGAGATGATGAAAAGTATAAAATTTGTGCATTGATGCTAATAATATTTATCAATTAATATAACACTTCAATAGGCCATTGCTGTGTAATACACTCAACATAGTATACACAACACATCTGATCTACTGTGTTTATTCCTCCCTTTGACTGGTTATAATACTTTATTAGTAATGGTTTTTTAGTGTCAACATTGATAGTTGGTGGATCATTCATTGTAGATAAAATGGCAGTCATGTTTTTCTTGGGAACATATGTGATCATCATGTTTATCTGAAATCCATAAATGGATGAACCCACCTCTCTATTTTTATTTGTTTGAAATTCATAGGGAATCTCCGTTTTTCTCTTTTCAGATTCTAGTTACACGAGCTATTTTCTTTTCCAAAAGCGATTTCGCCAAGAGATATATTAGGTATACCTGTTGTCCACTGTAAGATTTATCTTGGTTTCTTCACTGTCTCAAATCAATCTATCTACATTGTCACATAGCTTCTTTTAAATTATATGTGGGCCATCGTCTTGCTTGCCCCAATAAACCTCTAAATTATTGACAAAAAATGTGTTACAAATTGTGAAATTGTTAGTCCCATATTTTGCAGGCTTGTTCAGAATATATTGAACATAACTGCAGTGCCCACACAAGACTTCCAGCTTCTTGTCACTTGTGATATGAGTACTCATACTACATGTATTCCTACAATTCAATACAAATGTATCCAAAAATGATCACATAGCAGCTATCTTATTTATTTTTTCTGTCATATATTGTATCATTATTGTCCGACATCTTATCTCAGTCTGTAACATGTCTGACTACTTAGCTAAGGGTCCCGAGCTCAATTCCCGGCATAGCCGAAACATTTATCGTTGGTGAAATGTGGTTATCCTTTCATAGTGATGTTGTGCCTGTCCTGTTCTTAAGTTAGTTTATAAGGCATATGAATCCACGACAGGTCTAGTATGCTGGTAGTGAAAATATATGGCTTGAATAAAATATTGACCCAGGCCACAGGCTGGAAAAAGTAATGGATGTAAATAAGTAAATATCTTGTATCCTTATTGTCAAATTGTAAAGAGTTAATGAGATGAAATAGAGGACTTACAGTTTAACGTGGGATCCGAACCACGGTGAAGGCCTGGCATTCCACACATTCACAAGGTGTGATTAATACACGTCTTGTCAGAGGTGAAGGAAGGGTTTGGCACTCAGACAAATCTGTGCTGGGACCGAGGATTGAACCCAGGACCCCCAGCACAGAAGTCTGACACCATACCCCTGGACAGTATGTTTTGTCATTTGTCTTTTTTCATTATAGTTATTTGTATGATTCACAATACTCTCCAAAATATTCATATCAAAAAATGTTACGAAACACCGCGATTTCATCTTTTGTATCTCGTGCAATAAACTTGGGACAAAATGATGGTTAGGCTATGTTTTTTTATGGCGATTTTAGCTTCTTTGAAAAGTCAGTTTTTCTCCATTTGCATGCTCTGTCTCTTCCAGTAAAATAATATTTATTAGTTATAGTTTTACTTTCCTCGTTTGAAGAAGAAACATCATTCTAAATAAATAATAATTTATCTTTATTTTTGCCTTTACTAGGGTTATATAAAATTTTTAAAACCAATTGGTTATATCAGCATACCAAATAAAAATTAGCTTTTTTATAGGATAGCACAGGCTGTAAATTCATTAATGAAATATTTATATGACAAGAGGTGTATTAATAACGACTTGTGAATGTGTGGAATGCTAGGCCTCCACCGTGGTTCGGATTCCACGTTAAACTGTAGGTCCTCCATTTCATCTCACAAATCATGAACCCTTTACCTCATTAGGCAAAATAAAACCAAATATTAGTATGTAATTGTTTTACTTTTTTACATCCATTACTGTTTTCAGCCTGTGGCCTGGGTCAGTTTTTTTTGCAAGTCATATATTTATACACTACTGGCTTGCTAGGCCTGTCCTAGCTTCATATGCCTTATAATCTAACTTACTAAGTACTAACTTAACATGTTGCCGCTCCCCGCGCCAGGCTCCAACTGTCCTCCCGAGTCCCTATTCCCGCCGCTTATATACTCTCGCATCGGGCGGAATAGCGACGGGGAAGGTCCCGGAGGGACAGCCGAAGGTGGCGAGAGGAGGCGGCGGCCTAGGCCTTTATTAACATCTTTAAGGTTTACAAGTTATAGAGTTATATACTAGACATATAGCATAGACATAGGTGCTACAGATACAGTATTGATGTTGAATACTGCTGCGGTGTCGGCCTCTTCGAGTATTATTTCCTCCAATACTTTCCTTGAGGTGTGGTCTGCTGGGTTCCACACCGTGGTGATCCAATAGACGTCCAGGTGCCATCCCCTAAGGATGTTGAAGACATGCAGGTGTAGGTTTCTCACGGCCGCTCTGTTGAATACCAGCCCGCGTCCTGTGGTTAGCCCGTGGAATACGGTGGTGTTGTCTACCACTATCCTGATGGGTCTGCGATCAGTAGTGTCTTTGTTGTGTAGCCAGTTTACCGCTAGGATTGCAGCTGTCATCTCTGCTGCGTTGATCTCGGTGGTCTCGTGTAGCCTTTGGACGAAACCGCTGTTGTCTTCGGCGCAGGTGGCTGCGACCGACCATGGGGTCGCGTCCGACGCGATGTCCACTGGGTCCTCTGTAGGGTCGCTCCACGTGGCCGTTGTCCATCTCGGGAAGCCTAGCAGGAGTTTTGCTATCTCTGGTCTTATTTGGTAGACTCGTGCTGTGGCGTATGCGGGCCACTTAAAGTTGAACGCCAGCCAACTTAGTAGCCCGCTATCCGCTGTATCCCTTTCTCTGATGCGTTGGGTATGTGTCAGTAGGAGGTCAACCCTACGATGTGCCCCTGGTGATATGGTGAGGGTCGAATCTCTGGTGTTTATGGCGAAGCCCAGGTATGTTGTGGTGCTGCTCGCCGTTCTTGAAGATTTGTCTGTGTTTATGGTGACGCCAAATTGCTGTAGGGTACTGTGGACTTGTTCTAGTTCTTCTCTCTGGTGGCTGTGGAATAGGAAATTGTCCAAATAGGCGATGCCCTTGGTGTTGGGTAGGGTATCCTCGATTATCTGGACAATCTCTAGACTGACTCGTAGAATTGGAGTAGAGAGACTGCCCCATGGGTAGACTTGTCATGCTGTATTTTCTCCCTTTGTAGTAGATTCCGACGTGGCGTCATGATGGTCTGGAAAGTGGTACTTGGAAGAACCCTGCCTTTAGGTTGACCTTCCAGAGTAGAGAATTCTTGGGGATGCAGTTGATGGCCGCTCCTGCTGTTTTGAGTGAGAATTCTGCGGTGTGCACATACGGGGTCATCAATGACATGTCCTGGATGATGCGTATTCCCCCGTTCGCCTTGGGAATAGCGAACAGGGGAAACGCATCGCAGATGTCGTTGTTCTTTTCTATTAGCCCTGTGGTTGTCCAGTCTTGAATGACGACGTCCATGATAGGTGATGGCCTTGTTTTGATGAAGACGTGAGGCGCTTCTGTAGGGCATAGAATTACTGCTCCTGTTCTGATGCTGTTGAATCTCGGCTTTCCTTTCCACTCCAATGGTCGGATGAACGGCACACTCTTGGAGGTGTATGAGCAATCTTCTAGCCTTATTGTGCCGATATCCTCGCCGATGAGCGTCTCTTGGAGCTCTTTCCCGAGGTTTGGGAATGGTGAGACTGTTTGGGGTTCGTCTTCTCCCTCATCTCCAATCTCGTCCTTGGAATCTCTGGGTACGTCTGGTCTAGGCTGTGAGCGTCCTGGGGCCTCCACTTCTTCGATTGGTTCCTGTTCTTCCACGTCGATTCCTAGTTCCGCAATAAGTGCCTCTAGGGTGTCTGCTGGTTCGATTTCCTCAGCGATGGCCTGGGCTGCTGCTTCATACCAGTTCCTGAGAGTTCCTTTGTCTGGTAGCGGGTTGCCCCAGGTGTCTGTCTGGTCTTCATCGCGTTCCACTTCCTCATCGGAGACAGCGCCTGTGTCAATGTGCTCCGGTAAAATTCCTTCCCATATCTCCTGTAGCCTGTAGCTGATGTCCACAAGATGAGCTTCATCCAATAACGCGAGGTCCTCCATAGTTCGCTCCAGTGAGAGTCTGGGCGATATCTTGGAAGTTTTCCCTTGGTGCAGGGGGTGTGAGCCCGGCTTCTCTGTATGCCTGTTCTAGGCTCTCCTGGCTCAGGGGCGATCGTTTACTTATTTGTTGGTTGTACTCCCCGCTACCGACTGCTCTCGATCTCCCTCCACCCCACGCTTATATACTCGTGCGGCAGGGTCGAAGGGAAGGCCGAAAGGCAGCCAGAGCGAGAAGGACGACCGCATACCTTTATTTACCCAAAAGTACAAAGAAGCATAGATTACATTACAAAAATACATAAGGATACATAATCTTTAACATTTTCTTCCTGTATGTTGTCCTTAGTCCTATTATTTCTTTCGCCCTCTTCCTCGCCGTGAGTATTCACTGCTGGTTCCTCCTCCTCCGTCCGAATCGAAACCCCGACTGAATCGGGACAAATCCTGGTGGGTACACTGCTGCAGACGAATCTCCTTCTGATGCTGTGATGGCTGTAGCCCAACCTTTTGTTATGGCGATGTAGAATGTATTCATTCTATAGATGAGAGTCTTGCGAGTCCTCGGCGGGAGTTCTCTGTAGTCCGCTGCTAGGGCGAAGATGAAGTTAGCTTGGTGCTTGTCACGTCCGGGGGGAAGTTCAAGTGATTTAGCTTTGAGAGCCAAAGCCAATTGGAGTGCGACTGCTGCTTCTACTTCTAGGAAGCCCGTCTCCGGCGGCAGCAGTGACGCCCAAGCCTCAGCCGTGGGAACTGGCTGAGCGGTAGCTGCTTGGTGTCCGTACGCGTCTGGGGGCTGACAAGGGCCATCTCTGGGTGCAGCTCTAGTTGCCAGCGCAGTTTGCATTCTCTTGATACGTTCTTCATTTGATGCCATGGACTGTGGGATTTCATGTAGCATGTTGAGAATCTCTCTGTTGTCGGAGGCCATGGTCGGATCTTCGCTGGGTGTAGTCCGAATAAACTTGACTGTTTTCGCTGGACTTGTTGCTGGACTGCTGGCACCTTTCTGGCACAACATCCAGTCCCCGGTCGTTAATTCATCACTGTAAAAGAGTAAACCCACATTTCTCCAATCGAACTCGGGACCCTTAGTTCAGTAGGCAGACACGCTATAGACTGAGTTAAAGTGTCGTACTTTTAATGTAATTGGCTTGGCAACTTATTAATTTATGAAGACTCAATTAGATAGCTAATCAATGAAACTTATGTTACTTTAGTGGGAGCGTGGTGTATATTTCATATCCCAAAATGAACAATTTTAACTTATTTTCAGACAAACTATTTAAGTCACTGACCCTCAAAGCCAACAGTCAGTTACACAGAAGGAATAGAAAGAGCAACATGATAATCAGGCACGTGACAATGTTACAACATACACACACAAAAGAGTACTTTAAACCCCCGAGAAATAACATTTCAAATAAAAATTCAAATTGTGTTTTGTTGTATGATAGTAACTGCTCAAAGGAATTCTTTTTAACATCTATATTATGGGTAAATTAAGAATCACATTAGGTTAGATAGCTAAAATGTTAAATATTAGATCCAACCTAAGAGGGGTTGATTGAAAAGAGCATACCAAAGGTAGCGATCTTTTAGAAATTGAGGGATATTGTGGAACGCTGAAAGGGGACAATAAATTTAAGTAGATATTCTCAAAATTAAGACTGTGCAGATAAAGACATGCATAGCTGGTAGTGGAAATTATTTTTAAGTCCTAGGATGGCCACATTGCTAACAACATTTCTAGTCATGAAACAATTACTTTTGTACTTTGAGCATTTAAATTCCAGGTATGGATGAACGGCCATTTCATGACTTGGAGTTCATTCAGGGACAAACTGATTGTTAAACATAGGAGCTCTGCATGGTCTAGGAATATGTTAGAGTTAGGGTATTTTACCTGTAGGCAGTAACCATGTTCAAATTATTAGCTTTTATAATTAATAGTATATTATATTCCTTTTTAATAAAATAGTCATTTATAGAATAGTACATCTTTCATGTTTATTTATATGTGTGCATGCTCCCATCCTAATGAACTGGTGACCAATCATAACACCCATTTAGGCAAGCTACATACATCCCAGATGGGTAGTAGTAAGCAAAAGAGGTCGGGGGGAGGAATGCCTATTAATACTATTTAAAATCACATATTTTAGGTATCTCTTTTTTTTTCAAATTGCCTTAAATTTTTATATCGTTCGTTGAATTATCAATAATGTGAGTTTAGCTCTATTGTTATACAATCTTTAGTTTTAATTAAACACTTGTTTTGTATTTGTAAGCATATCTTGATGACAGAAATCTTAAGAGATTTCATTAGGAAGCCAAATCTTAGTTATGGAAGTTGTTTTTAAAATCCAACTTGATAATTTTCCAGGATCAGAGAATATTTAGATTTTTATAGTGATTGTTTTAAGTCCATAACTCCATCTAGTAAACAGAAGCAAGATTTTTCTATTAATCTCCAGACCGATAAATTAAGAATGAAATTTATATGTTATTTGACTTTTTAAATGTCATATTTAGCAAATTCTTTATGTGTTTTTGCAGATTGAAGAGCGTCAACGAATTGAAGAAAGGTTGCGTGCTGAAGAAGAAATATCTTTTCCCACTCGTTATTTTCATAAAGAACAAAATACATGGTATTACAATAATTTACTAGTTGAACTTTAACTGTTTACTATTTTGTGTAATTGAGTCTTTGATTTCCAAAGAAATTATGTGAATAATTATCTACACATATCATTATTAAAAACCATCCTCATTAATTCTCAGGGAAATATAATCAATTGCAATCATTTCATAATGCGTCATTTGGTGTTTTTAAACTGTTCACTTTAATCATTATTTGATAAGTTTTGAAAATATTATATTATATTAAAGAAATATATTTAAAATAAAGTATTTAATATTTTTATAGTATTAATTAGGGCTGGGCAGCTAGGGTTTCTTACATGTCCACCTTAGTCGGGTATTTGTAAATGTATCAAGTTTGGGGTCAAGTTAAATATTTATAAAAATATATTTTTAAAGCTATATTATTTTTAAAACGTGTAACTATATATTTTACATAGGTTTGGTTAATCGTTCAATAAATATAAAACACTACTAGGGTTGTAAAATACTTCTTCTTATTCACATATGTTAAAAAATTATCATCGTTAATGTGCATCCAGGCTAAGGTGTCTACTTCATCTTGTCTGGTTTTACAGTGACATTGAGGCTAAGGTTTTAATTCTGGTTTGGTGTTTTGGGGGTGCTATTCTTAAATGGTTTTTCATTCTCACTACATGCAATGTAGGTTCATCACGTTGAAATTATCTCCTGATTTCTACCCAATTAATGTAAATATGCAAATAGTCTGAACATATAGTAAGGGGCAGCATACAAAAAAATTAAGTTGTGGCAAGCACCTTTACATAAAAGACTGAAAATGTACCGAATAATATAGACATTTAAGTTCAAGCTAAGTAAATACTTGATTAAAAATTAAGAAAACACATTTTTAAATTCAAAGGGAGTCCAATATATTTAAAATAAAATAAAAATTCCCTGAAATTACAATGGAATTAATGTTTCTACAATAAAAATAATGCATACATCTTTATAATTTAAATTTAATAAAAACAATAAGTAGGTTTAACTTACAATTAAACCTTTAATGGCTAAAATTGGGAAGGATAGCAAGCGCACTTACCTTAGTGATAGTGGAGTAGAAATTGTTTATATAGAACACCAAAAAGTACACAAACACATTTTTAAGGACATGCTTTCATTCTCACGGGTAGCTTCATTTGGTTGAAAGCGTAGACCTGATATCTGACAGTGAAAGCATGTCATTAAAAATGTTTGTGTTTTTTTAGTGATATCTCACGACAGTTTCTACTCCAATATCACTAATATAAGTGTGCTGGCTATTGCTCCTAGTTTTAACCATGATTTAGCCTAGTACTCTATTTCAAATAACGAACAATTAAACCTTTAAATAATGACTAAAATACTATAAATGATTAATTTTGATGTTCTTTAAGGATAGTTTTTAAAAACATCCATTAAAATGGGGTTGTAGGTTAGATTAAAATTCTAAAAAAAACCTCCAATTTCCTAACTTAATGGAGAGCAAAGGTTCACTTTCTGCCAACTTTGTCGCTATCCTAGATACAGATCTTTCCCTCCTATATAATAAAGGTTCAGGTTGAATTTACTATACTTTATAAATGTTCACTCTATATGATTTTGCCCTTATATACAGTACTGTACCATTCTGACCTTCTTTATTTATACCTCTTATACCTCACTGTCAACCAGTTGTTGAACTTGACAACATTTCAAAGATAAGCATGTTTTTCCTTCAACTTTGTTTTTTGTTTGGTTTTCTCTGAGCTCTCCTCCACCTGTCAAATCTCATTCTTCACTAGCACAGTTGATCATTTAGTTCCCTGGTAATTATTTCCTTCAAATAGTACATCAGAAGCATCTATTTGAGTCAACTTGCCTGCAATATTGAATTCTCAGTTTTTACTTTCTCATATATAGTGAAAGTATTATATTTAGGAAACTTTTCAAGCTTGAGATTATAATGAATCTTTATGTTGTATATGCCACCCAACCCACAATAGTGGATTTTACAATGTTCTCTATTGAGGTATTCTTTAATTTTGCCCCTAGGCCTTAAATTAAGGGTAGTTTAATGAAGTAATTTTTGAAAACTCTTAAATTTTTCAAAAACCACTAAAATATATATTTTTTTATCTTTATCTTGTGAGTGTTTGATATGAAAATTAAAATTGTATACTTGTTTTTCTGAAGAAATTTTGTTTAGGTATAGGTTACTGAGACATTTTTTTTTTAATTAATTTATTTGGTGTATAATAGGTATCTAAGTTTCCTACATCATAAATAATTTTTTGGGAAATCATGCATTTTATAAATTGCTTATGGGCCGATTTGAGTTTCAAGTGGGTAAATATGATAAAACAACCCCCTCCAAGAAACCCTTACCCTCCTAAGACGCTGAAATATGTCAACATTGGATCTCAATAACTCACCTAGAAGTAAATCTTCACAAGGCTAAGACCCATGTTACTCGTCTGCTTAAAAACTGCTGCGCGATAAAAAAAAATAGGTTCTTTGAGTCCTTTTAACACACAAGATAAATAAACAATTATTTTCTGTGAGGTAGAGAGTGCCGGTCTAAATGAGAGGTGGGGATAGCAACAGAAATGAATAGTTCAGACAAGATAACACACATAATTTTCACCCTTGACACTACAGGTCAAAGCCATAGCTTTTGTTTTTAAAAGCAAAACAGGCATATTTGGAAGGCAAGGGCTTAAATCCCAGCTGGGGACACTAGATCTGTTTTTCACTTGTTGTCTTGAAAGCTATTATTATACAGATTAATATTATAGTTAATATTAATAAGCCAAACTTAACTTGACCCACCAAATGATTTCATAAATGAAAATATAGCAACAAATTACTTGAAAATTTAATTTATTACAAGTTTCTGTGGCATTTAAATATACAAAAGTGAAAACTGAGTATGACTTTTTTTTTTAGAATAACATACTTGTTACCCGTATCAGTGAGCACGCCGAATAAATGTCAAGCTCGCTTGGTACAGTTTCATGGTGTCGGGAAGGCTTGGGCTCGAATCCCAGCTGGGTGTTCTGTGGGTGATTTTACTAAATGGTTTTCCACACTCCTACGGAATTTTGGGCAAAGTTCCACTCAATTCTTGCCTCCTCATGCCTACCTCAGTGAGGGGGTGGTGGCAAAAACTTAATAACCCTCATTTGATGACAAAATAAGTTGGCAGTGATTTCTGGTTGCATACCACTTAAACTACAAGTTGTTTTCTTAGTCAGTCAAGACCTTAAAGATAACTAATATCCATGAATATTTTACTTATTTTTTATAGCTAAATTTCAGGATTTTATAGATGTTTAAATAGTGAAAATAACTGACCAAAATCAATAAGGGCTATCATGTTTTTGCCCCGACCCCCTCAATAGTGCAATTAAATGTGGATAGCTTTAACAAGTAGTAAGACGTGTTTCAAAATAGAAATTTGTTCATTTTCTCTAAATCAGGGATTTTCAACCTTTCTAGGTTCGCAGTACCCCTGTGAAGGGAATTAGAATATTTTGACACCCTTGTAAGAAATTTTTTAAGTGTTTAATTTTTCACTCTTTTTTTTTCATCCAAATTATAATATATCAAAATAGCATAATAAAAAATTAACAGTGTTTTGAATTTTAATTATTTAAAATAAAAACAAATATATTTACTTGTTCCCTTACTGAATTAATTGAATGATATAAATAACATTAACACTGAAGAAATACGTGAATACAGTTATAGAGTAAAATAGCTTTGGAAATCAATAAACTAATTCACTAACTAACCACATTATGAGATCATAATTTTGTATTATTTTTTATTACTACCCATTTAGGTTGTTCGCTCACTAAAATTTAATAATACCACAAAAATTATATAATATGTAGTCATCAAAAGGGAAAAGATTGTCTCACATCGTGTGCCACGGCATGAAAAATTCAGAGAAACACGAAAAGATAAAACTTTCTTATATATATTAATTTTCACTATTTTATGGTAATATATTTTCTTTATTATGTTTTCTTCACATTTTTCCCTCTTAAAATCTTACAGCAGCCCTGGCCAATCTCGAGGTACTCTTAGGTGCTGCTGCACATTGGCTGAGAATCCCTGCTCTGAATTTCCTAAAGGCATTCACTTTGACAACTCAAAAATTTAACTAAGTTACTGCTTATATATTTCTTGCTGGCACTCATTGTGGATGTTGCTATTTAAAACTCACTTGCGACTTTATTACTAGTGATGAAGTCGAGGTTTAAATCCTGGCAGTAGAAAGGCGTGACCATTTTAAAGGTGATACTTATGCCAGTATAGGTGGTATCAGCACTATGCTCTTAAGATTATTTTATTATTGACATTAGTATTTTCTTTTGTAATAAAAATTTATATCTTAAATTTTGTTTGATTTTAAAATGTTTTCCATTTTAATTGATTTCAGAATAGTTGATCCCCCTTTATCATTTTTGAATCTGGTAACTAACTGAAGTTGTTTAGCTGGTATGTAAGAATAAAGTTGAGTGGGTCATTAGTGTGAGTGGCACAATAGTGGCGTTGATTTACTTGCTAAGCAAAGTGATTTGACCAATAAGTGACATCATAACATGAGTGTTGCATAAGTGCAGTCTCGGGCATATTATCGCATCACTACTGGCCCACTCAAATTATTTTTTCACTGCTAAAACTTGTTACTAAACATCCATACTGTTTCCAGCCTGTGGACTGGGTCAGTTTTTTATTCAAGCCATATATTTGGTAATGTCCCAACTTGTAAACTCTATATTGTTTATAAAAGTAAAGATTAGACTGCAGTGTTTATATTTTATTTGTATTTTATATTTGAATTCAGGAATTCTCTTTATTTTGTAATATTATTTTTAATTATTCATTTTGCATTTTATAATATTTAAGCCCTTCAGGCAATTTGGAAAATAGTACATTTCTCTTACATTAAATGTGCTTACTGGGTGCGTTGGACGATGAAACCAAAACAGAAAGAGCTGATCCAGCACTGAGTTTTTGTTCTAAGAGAAATACACCTTTTCCTTAGTACGAAGCGGTTGCATTTTCCAGCCAACCAGTAAGCCAGGATTCAAACTACTCTCATATGATAGGTCGAGATTGTCAGTCCACTCTAGTGCAATCGACGATATCATCAATTTAAAAAAGATGCAAGGAAGAAACAAACTCTCACTGTTACCCGAAGAAAGAGACTCACAGTGACCGGGGTGGCGACAAGATGTGTGTTTCTTGTCGTTGCATATTTAATCATGATATAGTGTACATTGACTAGTGTAGAGATGGGTCGATTGTACAAGCTAAGATTGTTAATTATTATAGTAATACATATAAAAGAGTATGTTCTAACAATAAATTAATATAAAAGTGATCAAGGCATATTTATAGTATAAATGAGAATTTCCTTATATGGTAATCGCCTTTATAAGAGAAGCTGAGCTAGTCAAGGATAGATATCAAGATTATAAGTCGTATTTGCGAATTCTATAATTGCTACCCAACGAGGGGCTTTTTGTAGGGTTTTACAAATTGATGATTCAACGAGGGGCTTTTCATAGGATTTTACAAATTGGTACCCATCAAGGGGCTATCCAACTAGAGGCCTTTAAGAGTTTTACAATTTTTCATTACCGGATTGCTAGGTCTGTCATAGCTTCATATGTCTTATAATTTAACTTAAGACTAGGACAGGCACAGCATCCATTTCCCGGCAATTTATTCATCACTTTGAAAGAGTAAACCCACATTTCACCAATAATAAATTTTTCGCCCATGCTGAGAATCGAACCCGGTACCCTAAGCTCAGTAGACAGGCACTCTACTTATTGAACTAAGGTGTTGGATTTGCTACTAAAATTAACCCATTCATACAATTGTAACATTTTTGGAAATAATACTATTTCTTGGCAGGCTAAAATTTTGTTTACCTTAAGCTATAAGTTCCACTTTTTGTAAACAATATTTTGGTGGGAGTGAACTATGTATAGTGTTTTTCTTCTTCTATTTTTGGAAATTTTGAAACCACTCATTTCACCAGCCCCCACTTAAAAATATTTAATATTAATGTTATTATTTAGAATCTTCCTCTACATTCCTTGCAAATTTATGTTTCTATGTTCCCAAACAGTTTTTTCTACTTCTTACGAAGTTTCATTTTAAAATTAAAAATATTCAGACATTTGTGTTTATTTAGCATAATCTCTTAGCCCATATGCTAAATTATGGTTCTCTACCATACAAGAGATGTAAAGTCTGTTCAGCGTAGGAATTGTTTTCTGAAAGGCCTTTTTCCCTACCAGAAATCTATTATATAGTAGGATATTGGTAAGGAAAAAAGACCTTTCAGAGAGTAATTCCCACCGTGAATAGAATATAGGTTTTGTATGAGTTTTGGGAAATTTGTCCCACTTTCCTCCCCCATTGCCCAAATCATTTCTCCAATTTGTCCTATTTTTATTTTGTTATCTGGAGGAGTCGTTCTATATGCTTGCCAAATTTAAATTTTCTACCACACCTGATAGACCGCCTGCCCCTTTTTACTTCCTAACTCGAGTTCCATTTAAAATTTTGATATTCTTTAGTTTATTTTAAGTGGCCCCTTTCCTTCCAAATTTATGTTTTCTACCACACTGAAAATAGATTGTTTCTATTAATTTTGGAATTACAAAGCCCCTTACACCCGTCTCCTCATTTGTTCAATTACCATTTAGAAATTTCAAATTTTAAAATTGGTTTGGTTTTCTGCTAAATTTAAATTGTTTATCCCACTTAAAAGGTTGTTTTTTTACCTACACCTCCCCCTATATTTCTTAGAGTACCATTTCAAAATTGTCAGACTTTTATAGTTATTTGGAGTGGTACTTTCATGCCTAATTTCACTTTTCTACTACATTCGTAAGTAGCTTTAGTGTTGTAAATTTTTGACTCCCCCTCCCTCCAAACTCTCTTTTGAAATCTCTGAGAAATTTAAAATTATAATATTCATTTTTTTGTTTGGAATTTTTTTCTAATGCTTTGCCAAATTATAATGTTTCACTTCATTTCAAACCATACTTTCTCCTCCATTTCCTGGTGATTCATTCCAAAATTTAAAATTTCCATACTATAAATATATCAATGCCTTATTTTTGGAAATTTTGATTCCCATCACCATAGTTCACAACTACCACTTATAAATTTCAAATTTAATGTTTAATGTGATGTCTTCAAGAGTCCTTATATCGGTTTGGAAATTTAAATTTTTTTCTCCCAACTAAATGTTTGTTTCTTTCTATACCCGCCCTTTTCCTATTTCCCAAGGTCCTATTTAAAATTTGAAATGTAATTTGACTCTTATGGCTATTTAGCATGGTCCCTTAATTTTTCTTCCAAATTTCTTACCAAAACTATTAACAAAACTATTATTCTATTTGTTTTGGATTTTTTTTTTTTTTACCTCTCGCCCCCATACCCATTTTCTAACTACCGTTTATAAATGTCAATTTTTAAGACTTATTTGTTTATCTCAAGTTTTCCTTCTACCTAACTTCAAAATTTAAATTTTCTCCCCATACCCATTTTCTAACTACCGTTTATAAATGTCAATTTTTAAGACTTATTTGTTTATCTCAAGTTTTCTTTCTACCTAACTTAAAAATTTAAATTTTCTACTATGCCCTCATCCCCTCTATTTTCTTGGGCACCACTAAAAGATTTAAAGTTTTAAGAATTTTATAACTATTTGGAATGATCCCCTAAGCTTACTGCTAAATTTCACTTTTCTACCACTCCAAATAGCTATTTCTATTAGTTTTGGTGGTTTTGGACCCCCTTTTACACTCTTTTCTCCAAATCACTCGGTTTAACGATTTATTTGGTTATTTAGAGTTTTCTCCCTATCTGTCTGCTAAATTTTAATTTTATACTTTAGTTTAATTTAATCCATCATCCTTCCCATGAAATTTCAGCTTTCCGGCTTATCCATAAGTGCTTTATCTTTTTCTGGGGACACACACACACACACACACACACACACACACACACACACACACAC
>CABFOV010000210.1:242325-256230 GCA_902141375.1 Timema poppense
ACACACACACACACACACACACACACACACACACACACACACACACACAAACCCTTTCTGCCTACATATATTATATATAAACATTTGTTGAGGATAAGTACTCATTTGGATTATAAGCATAGATTAATTTTGCTAATGGAATGAGGATAGAAAGTTAAAATTTTAGAGGAAATATACACCCATTTGCATAAAGGGAAAAATAGGAATCCCTTTAGGAAAATTGTCAGACACCAATATGGGTATGGGGCTGTTCTTAAAAAGAAATTATATATAACACATAAATTATACAATAGCTAGGCCCTTGTGTAAAATACACATATTAAGCTCAACTAACCTACGTGTATTAAAAAAACTATACACTAATTTTACATTTACTGAAATCAATTAATACAATGTAATAGAGCATCCAGATGTTAAGTTGGCATGTGGATGGACATCAATCTTGTCTATTATTGTTTACCTGTGACAGGTGTGAATCCTGGCTATATGTACCTGGTGTTTTAATTAAATGGTATGCCACTCCCTATTATTGTTTACCTGTGACAGATGTGAATCCTGGCTATGTGTACCTGGTGTTTTTAATTAAATGGTATACCACTCTACACTTATTAGGATATATTCCCTCTAAATGCCTCCTTATCATCTACTAACTTAACTAAATGTGTATAGCCCGGCTATTTTGTTAGACAGTGCAAATGCATAGTAATATAAAGAGGGACAATGAACAACAAACCCATTTTTACACCAAACAAGTGTACAAAAAATATACACATTTTCAACTAGATTAACGTCCCTGTTCTTATTATTTTACTATATGATTAAATTTACAATAAAGCAGATTAAAGGAACTGTACCTGAAGTTCGGATATTAGAAAGCTAACACACAATTATTTTAAATGTATATTATTTTTGCGCCACTTTATACTTCTTAGCTGATTTTTTGAACTTTAATGGTATGGGGAGGAGAGTTTTAGATAAAAAGTACCCTCATTTATGTGGAAGAAGAATAAAGAAGCCATTCAGAAAAAAAAACTCAATACATACAGCTAAGATTCGATTGTCGATTGACAACCTTGTCAGAAAGCTATTTAGATGAACTTTACGAGAATAAGACTAGGCGAGTATCCTTATTTTTCCATAACCTGTGACATAAGTGAAACATATATTTTTGGCGGTAGTGTTAGAGTGCTCGAGATAGTGGAGGGGAGTCTTTGTGTGGGTTTAAAAATGAGATAAAATGTTAGTCAGTTAAACTGACAACTACAATCACCCATAGTTGAGCATTGAGCATGTCAAATATGGGACATATGCGAACAAACGTTTAAAAACTATGAACACCATGAGATGTTCATTGAGCTATTCTAAAAACTCGACCTCCTAAAGGTTCAGAACTAATCCACCATTAATTTAAATTACATTTAAAACCTTAGCACAGTAAGATAAAAAGTAAATAAATAAAAACAAACTGCTACTTAAAAATGTAATATTTATGAGTAGTGGTAAATATTTAATAGTTTAGAAATGTATTTTTAAATCAAAACATAAATAGAACCAGTTTTGTTGAGAAAAAGGTTTTTTATATAAAAAGTTTCAAATACATGTGTTTTTTTTAATTTGTTAGTAGTTTACTGATGTCTGATTTTTTATTTTTTTTTAACTTTAAATTCTTAGAGAATAGATCTAATAATTTTGTACTAAATTGGTGTCTGGGGATATTTTATATATAATAAATATTGAATCTTTATTTTATTAAAATAACTAATTTAAGGGTAGGCTACTTATGGCCTTGATATATTTCAATGCGGGTATATTGGAATGGTTTTTTCATGATAAATAAGAATATATGTACTTTTTTTTAATTTAGCTTATCTCTTTCATAACTGAAAGTTTCTTTAAATGGCTTAAACTGTTTTGTTTAAAGTTTAAAAATTTTTATTATGATTAACAAGATATGTTGGTTTTTTGAGAAAGACTTTTTTAATAAGTTTGTTCCAATCTATAATACAATATATGAAAAGGTTTGTAAGAGTTTGTAATGCAAATTGTGTTAGTCAAATCTACCAAGGTTACTTAATTTTTATTTCAGTGGTGAATCACAATTAAAAATTCTAAATAAATTCTAGGAACTTCAATTTTCAAAATTATGAAATTTTAAGAAATTGGAAAACTTTTTTTGAGATTTAATTATACTCACATACTTACTCTATGACACTATGTACTCGGAAATTCATTGTCGCACTTTCAAAACTACACCACATATCTCTATCTTGAGCTAGTTCTATCTACTCCATCTCATTACATCCTGTCTCTTTCATGTTCATTCTAATAGTATCCGCTCGTCTGCGTCTAGCTAGGTATTCCCATAGGGTTTGCAAGTCAGTACACTTAACAAAGTTCTAGAATCTTCCTTCCATTTGCGGTGCATGTCCTGGCCATCATAATCTACGAGAATTGACTATCCTAACCATGTTTTATGATGAGTATAAGGTATGTAACTCATCATCATGTAACCACCTCCCCTCCCATTAGCCTTAGTCTTTTTTAGATCAAATATCTTCTTAAGCACATTGTTTTCTAACATCTTAAATTTTTTTGTCATGTAAAGTAAGAGACCACATTTCACTTTACATTCCTAGACAGCAGGCAAGATGTCAACAACTTACTTACTGAGTAAAAGCATGTATTTCCTACTGTATTACTTTCCTAATCTTCAATCTAATCCAGTCATTGCTAATTAAAATTGTTGCTCGTAGTAACCTCTACATTATTGTCCCCAATCTGTGTTCTCTGTGTTATCATATACTTAGTCTTTTCAGCGTTCAGTTCTAAACCTATTCCCTTACTAGCCTCTAGTAAAATGTCTGTATTTCTTCAACATTTTCCTTACTACTGCCTAACAAAGCTAAATCATCTGTGTACCCTATTAGCTGCATTGTGCCATTTAATGTCAACCCATCCCTACACTTTTATATTAACCTAAAAGCATACTCAAAGGCTAGATTAAAAATTAATGGGGAAAGTTCATCTCCACTATGCATTTCAAAAGTTCCTGATAAGTGACATCCAATCCTTTTTTTTGTAAAAAATATTGTGATTATCACAGTTCTAAGAACTTAAAATATATATATTTAAGAAAATTAGTGTCATAGAAAAACATTTTTACTTTCTAGTAGAGATAGAGAGTAATATAATCGTGAACATTTTTAGCCTCGAGAATATGACAAATCTTTGCATGTTATGTGCAACCAGATCCATAAAATGGGAATATACAATTTTTGTCCATCCCTGAGCTTAGATCCAAAATTGTTTGATATATATTTTTTTAATCAAATTTGTTATCTAAATGCTATAGGGAAATTATTTGGGACATTTTTTGTTTTGTTTTGACCCTAGTACTTAATTTAAGGGTAGTTTACTGGTGTGAGATTTTTGAAAATCAACACTGTTTTGGTGACATGACAGTCTTAGGGGTAAGGTTTCAGACTTCTGTGCTGGGGTCCGTGGTTCAATCCTTGGTCTCGGCACAGATTTATCTGATTGCCAAACCTTTCCTTCACCTCTGACAAGACGGGTATTAATCACAACTTGTGAATGTGGGGAATGCCAGGCATCCACTGTGGTCCGGATCCAACGTCAAACTGTAGGTCCTCCATTTCTTTTCACAATTACCCTACCATTACACATTAGTGAAATGTGTATATTTCGAATGGATAGTAAGATGTGCTGCTAATAATATAATAATAACACTGTTTTGAAAACTACTAACGAGGAGAGTTGTGGATGCAACTCACACTGTATACTTAGTTTTGGCATACATTCTTAGTCTACAAATGAGTGATTTTTCAAAATTCAGAATTTTTTGAGAATGGCTTACAATTTTTTTTTTATAAATATCAAGGGAGTGTTGACCTGACAAATAACAGATTTTTCTTATTTTTTGCTGTAAAATTTGTTTAGTGGTTATTTATTGAGGAGTGCTTTTTTATTTATTTATAGTTATTCAAAATATTTAAAGCATGGCTCTAACGCTTTGCTTCTAAATGGGTATCTCATAAGTTTTTTTTACAAAATAGATCATTTTATCCATTTTTGTTTTTATTTAAAAAATTACTCAATAGTAGCTTATTGATTTGTGAAACATTAGACTTTTTTTTACAAAAACTTAAACAATTTTGTCCAAAATTGATATCTGGGATTATTTTCCATGAAAAATAATATTGTATCTTTATGTTTCTAAAATGACATAGTTTAAAGCTAGTTTACTTAAGACAAATTTTATAAAATTTGAAATTATTTGCAAATGGCCTTCAAGATTTAATCCAAAATGCGGATCCGGGATTTGGTTTTTATGATAATTAAGAGAAAATAATATATTTACGGGCATACATCTTTTCATCAGCTTTGTTAAGAACTTATATATGAAATGTATTTATTGTGATCAACAAAATAATACTATTTTTCTGAGCAAATCATACTCGAGGTTAGTTTATTGAAAATTTATTTTTTGAAAATTTTCATCCAATCTATAATATATAAAATAAGAAAGTTTGTAAATACCACTTATATTGGCTTTAATTCCGATATTTGGTTTGTTTGTATGTTTGCCCAGCCTTAGTATTAATAGTTTTATCAATGTAATATTACTATTTATTAATACTAACATCACTACTATTTTTTGCATCCTTTTTATAAGCAAATAATAACAGCAGTATCAATTTCTTCTTACCTTCTTCCAAATAAAATAGCAGTATCAATTTACAATATTATCTTTTGATATCTTAGAATTTCATTTAATATACATGGACAGTTAAATATTAATTATCTGCTTGGACAAATAAAGACGCTCTTTTGAGGAAATGTTATACTTTAATGATCATGTTAATGTTTATACACCTAATACCTTAAGTTCCGCCAAGTGTAATATAATATAAAACTTGCCTAAAATCGTTCAAAATCTTATTTGATTCTATATCATACACTTTGAAATAAGTTCATCCCAAAAACTAACCAGACTTTTTGTTTCATTACATGAGATTTTTTTTTTAATCCTAGACATAAAAATCTTATCTGATAATTAGATCTATGTTTAAGTTTGTTGCAAGTGTAAACTGTACTCATTCGGTGAAAATGTTATCTCCTCATGTTTGTATAGTATAAAAGTCTATTTAAAATACAAATACTGTTTCCAATAGTTTTTATTATAGTTATGTGTGAGTGAAAAATTTCAAACTTCATTACATTTGAAAATATTTCTCTACCTGATAATTTTAATACTTCATTGTGTCAATCAGCGAGGCTAATGGTACCAATAATATAAGTTAATGTTGTGTGCATGTTCCCACACTACGTGATTGACATCATCTGGAAGACAAAATGGTACTTGTAGGGAAGCTAGGGTTGGCAATTTAAAAGTGTATTTCTTGAATGTGTGAAGTATATTGTACTGTAATGTATTTGGGTGTAATAATATTAGACGGGTCATTACACAGTCTGGTTCTTTAATTTTTATTCAGATTAAGAGATCCAAAATAATTGGATTTGTCAACACTAAGATAAAATCAATGTGAAAACAATTAACGAGAATATATTAAGTGCACACTTAAAATACTATATTTTTAAATAGCCTAATTATAATTGCTAATTCATTAAAAACTTCAAACTTCAAACCTGATATAAATTACACTTTAGGCGTTTTACAAAATTATTGTACTCTCTTTTGATGAAATTAAAATATGTAATCAAAGCTGTTTTGACAGAAAGAATGAAAAATTTTAGGTCCAAATAGTTAAACACAAGTCTGCATTACACGTAGTTGGTTAGGAAACTCGAAATAACTAGTGCATTATTATTGAGACCACAGGAATGGATTTTTTTAGGAGCGTGTTCCCTGTCACCAGAAGAGATAGGATTAGGAATGAAGATGTAAGCTCTTGAGTCGGGGTACAGGGGGTACGTGAGATAGTAGAGAAAGCTAGGATGAGATGGTATGGACACGTAATGAGGATGGAAGGCGAGAGGATTCCAATAAGATTAACAGATATGAAGTATCTAGGAAAGAGACCGCAAGGAAGAGATGGGAGGAACATATAGATGCAAGTGAAAGGAGGAAAGTTAGAGAGTGCAGGAGGAAGAATGGTGAAGGACAGAGGGAGATAGAGGCATTTTACTTAACAGACCTGGCCATTGGTTGGAAACAGTTGATGATGATGATGTCCAATTACCTAATATATTTTAAACTAAATTTTGAGTTAAAGAATGTAATTTACAAGTAGTAGCAATTGTAAGTTACATGAAGAAAGAAACATATATACCAAAAAAAAATGGGGGTTTGAAAATCCATTTGATATTACAATTAAATGTGTGTTATTTGCTGATTTTCCTAATTTAATTAAACTTGCTATAAATCACTTTATGTATACTCTGGTTTTGGTTGGAAGAACATTAGAGAAAATTCAACTTTATTTATTTATTTTACTATTCTATTTGTGGGATTTTATAGGTATAATAATATCCATCAAAAGTGACAGCTGCAGTTCACATGAATAAATCAAGGATATTCAGAAAATTGCCAATCTTTTGTTGTTATTTTAAGCTTAATTTGAAGCATTTAATAGTTGAAATGTGAGTATAACCCAAACAGATAGTAAGACACGGTGCTAATAATAATAATAATAGTAGTTAAAATAGTAAAGATATAGTTTTAGCTATGTTAATACATTTTGCTCCAACCTGTACAAAACAAAGATTATAAAGGAGAAAGACATGGCAGATGAAAAATGTAAAGAAAGTAACGAGATGCATGAGGTAATTTTTTTTAAATGTACCATGTCTTACTACCTGTTTATTTTACACCCATACATGATAATTATTCTAATGGGGTAGGGATGTGGAAGGAAGCATTTAGGAAAAACCATCCTCTTTAAACCTAATCTTGTTTCTCCTCGTGACAGCTAGCATGCTCCTCAAAAACTTCATTCCCATGGCATTAATTTTCCTAATTCTATCAATATCCATGTTTCTGTAGCAATTGTGTCAATGTGTACGCCCGGTGCAACACTTACTTACACTTCAAGGGTACTTCTCTTCTCCAAAGCAGGTGTCCCAAACACCTATAGACCTACTTTCCCTGCTGTCTTCTTCTCATTAGATCCTCTCTACTTCCATTTTTCTCTTCAATCACGCTTCCAAGAAGTTTTACTTTCTGTACTTTTCTTAGCTCTACTCCATCCAACCTTATAGCTATACTAGGCCTTACCCTGTTGCTTGTCATTACCATCACTTCACACTTTGCCATGTTAAATTTCATTCCACATTCTTTCACTTCCTCAGCTCTACTCAATCCAACCTTATAGCTTTACTAGGCCTTACCCTCTTGCTTGTCATTACCATCACTTCACACTTTACCATGTTAAATTTCATTCCACACCCTTTCACTTCCTCATTCCATTCTTGTAGGTGTTCCTGTACTTCCTCTTCCTTCTCCCCCAATACCATCAAGTCATCAGCAAACATCATAGCTTTCATTCTTTCCACCCTGAGTTTTCCTGCCACTTGGTTCATGACCATCTCCATTACCATTGCAAATAGTGATGGTGAACGGGCACTCTTCATCTGTACACAACTCCTGATATCTTCATACATGCATTTCACTCTCATAACTCATATTTCTACTTCGGCCTCCTCCGTCGCTTTCCAAACTTTATTTCTATACACGCTATCATATGCCTTCTCCACATCCATAAATACCATTACCAAGTTTTTCCCATGGTCATACCTATTTCCATGCTGTTCCTCTCCCCACCTTCCTTTCATTTGATTTCTTGTTCTACTTTCCAGTATCTTATATATGTCTGTACAGTGGCACATCACCATTATCTTCCTGTAATTAATTGTACACCTCTTCCTGTCTCCTTTCTTGAAAATAGGTATTATAACTCCAATTTTCCAGTCTTCCAGTACCTTGTTCTCTTACCAAACCATTCTCAGCACCCTGTATACCTACTTCACCTGCTGCTCTTATTATTTCCACAGTCAGTTCATCCATGCCTGGTACTTTTCCTTGTTTCATCTTCTTTAATGCATTCTTCACCTCTTTCCTCCTTTTCTGTTATTCTTCCTGCTTTTCTGTTTCACTTCCACCCCTTTCCTCTTCCGGGTTGAACATGTTTTCAAAATATCACATGCATAGTTTATTTTCTATCATGTCTTCCTTCTTCATCTATCATTCTAACTTCTTGTCTTTTCTCTCTCTTCCTCTTTCTTACTTGTCTATATAACACCTTCTTACTTCCTTCCATGTCCTGTTCCAGCATTTCTGTCCATTTTTGCATTCAATCTTTCTTGGTCTCCCTTACAACTCGCTTTGCTCTTTTCTTCTTCTCCCAATATTATTCCTTTTCCCTCATTCCTATTCTTAAAACTCTCTATGAATTCTTTATTCTTCTTCTCCACTTTTTCCTTTCTTTCCTTCACCCTGTCGTTCCACCAGGGTGTCTCCTTCCACTTCCTCTTATTACTTGCCCTCCCACACACCTCCTTTGCTGCTACTACAAGACTGTTTTTAAATTTTCCCATTCAACCTCTACACTTTCCATCTCATCCTTAGGTATCTATTAAGCTTCTTACCTTCCTCTAGGTACAACTCTCTTTCCTCTTCATTTTTTAGACTCCACACACTTATTCTTCTTTCTTGTCTTACTACCTTTCTCCTACATTCCCATCCCTTTATGTCTGTCACCAACAACCTGTGGTCACTACCTAAGGCAGGCATGGGCAACCTATGTCCAGCAGGCTGCATACGGTCTGCGATGTCAATTTGTGTAGCCCTCACACACATTTTAAATTTTCTTGATTTTACTAACAAAAATGACAAATTAAATAAATAATCAGTGTGTGTTTTTGAACATGTAAACAAATTAGCAAGCTCGTTTATAATGTTACATGTTTACAGGCATAAGCTTGTGTTTACGGTAAAAGTGGACTTGGCACTGGGTGTACGCATGTGCAGACGATCTCAAGTACAAGCGAACATTGTCACTTATGTAGGGGTATTGAGTGACAGCATGTTAGCAGAGAATTTCTCATAGTCTTGACTAAGAGAGAGAAAGAAACATTGTTATCTACCCCCATTTCATCTCGTCTCTTCCACCCCTACCTGCGCAACTGAGTTCCACCAGGTCACCAACGTATTCTCACGCATGTGTTTGTCGTCGTTTGAGCACTGTATTTGTATATTATATTTCAACTTGTCATCCCTAACAAGGAATGGACGTACAAGTATTTTTTTACAAATGTTTAAAGTAATGTGGTGTGCCTAATAATATGCCATGACAGTGTTGCTGTTTTTAAAGAGTACAATTTGAAGAGACATTTTCAAACTAAGCACATTAAGTTTGGAATTAGTATATTAGAAAGTGAATTACAACAAAAAGCTACTAACTTGTTGGGAAGTTTAAAACTACAACAAAATGTTTTTGGAAAACAGATAACCATACAAGAGGCTGCCACAAAGGCAAGTTTTGTACTTGCTCATAAAATTGCCAAACATAACAAAATGTTTTGTGAACGGGAATTTTTAAAGGACTGTAAGCTTGATGCTCTTGATATTTTCTGCCAAGAAGTCGTAACAAAGATTGAAGCTATATCATTGTCAAGGAGAGCTATAGTATGTCATATTGATGCTATTTCACAGAATCTGTCAGAGCAGCTACTTGAGACTGGAAAGTCATTCGAGTGGTACTCATTGGTGCTAGATGAGAGCACTGACATACAAGATACTGCACAAATGCCTGTGTTTATTGTAGGAATTGAGTATAATTTTGCAAATATAGTAAAGTTGTTATCAGTTGAACCATTGAAGGACTTCACAACTGGCCAAGATTTGTATGAATTTGTTGAAAACCGCATGAATGGATCTGGCTTACCTTGGAAAAAGTTGGCAAGCATTAACAGGAAAACAAGTAGGCCTCATAAAGCTGCTTGATGATAAAGCGAAAGGGGAACATCTGCTTCCTTCTGTATTACTATTCTATTGTATTATTCACCAGGAAAGTAGGTGTAAATCTGTCTTGAATTTCAAACATGTGATTGATCCTGTGATGTGTGCTATAAACTTAATTAGAGCCAGGGGGCTAAACCACAGGTAGTTCATAAATTTGCTGGATGACTTGGACATCAAATATTCGGATGCGTCGTATCATAGCATTGTATCTGAGACAAGAAATATTGCTCTTTTTTGAAATTAAAGACATTAGTTGTGAATTTTTAAGTAAAATGAAAAACTCAGAATAGATGTGTGATTTAGCATTCACAGTTGACATTATTGACGAACGGAATTAACGGAACATTACCTTATAAGGCAAGGGTGTTTTTGCACATGAATTATTTGTGAAAATTAAATAATTTTAAGTTAAAACTATTGCTATTATTAAAAAAAACTGAGTGAGCAAAACTTTGTGAATTTTCCCATGTTACAGACACAGGCTTTTAAACAAGCATATTCAGAAAAATACAGTTGGCCGGTATCTGCTTTAAAAGAAGAATTTTTAAGGAGGTTTGCTGATTTCAAATCTTTGGAAATCATTTCAATTTGATGAGTTACCCCTTTGCATTCATCATTGAAGCAGCATCGAGTGATTTCCAGTTTGAATTAATTGATCTTTAGGCAGGCAATGCTCCGAAGGAGACTTTTAAACATATGAAACTAGCTGAATTGTATGCATCACTTAGTACAGAAAAGTTAGGTAGGTTGAGAATGTTTGCCTTTGCTTCTACCTATATTACCCGCCTCTGTGGCGTAGTTGGCAAACGCGCTTGTCGTGTTGAGCTCTACTGCTGAGGACGGGAAGATCGAGGTTCGAATCTCGGTCAGGTGAACTGGTGGTGGCTTTTCCTAAATGGGTTTCCACTCTCCCTCCACGCAAATGTGGGTTCACTTCCTCTAATTCAACCTTTCCAATTCCTAATCCATTAGAATAATTAGTACTTAAAGCGTATAACCCGAACGGGTAGTAAGACGTGGTGCTAAATAATAATAATAATTTAGACCAGTGGTTCTTAACTTGGTGTCCTTGAACTGGTTGCAAGTTTTCCACCGTTGAAAGATGCCACATGACACAGTTTTGAGTGATGTTGGCTGGATTCTAACAACTGAAGACTTCTAAATCACTAGAATATTGTTTGGAGCTCATGTGTTTGCAGGAGGGCTAGGGATGAGCATCTCTTTTACAATCATTTGGTTTGTGCATTGTATAACATGGTAGTAGCGCACAGTCGATTTTTAATGTGTATTTGTTTTGTGTGTTTTGTAACAGGTAATATCGCACAGTCAATTTTTAATGTTTATTTGGTTTGTGTGTTGTGTATCTCATAATATTGCGCAATGGATAGATTTATTACTAAGAGAATACGTTATTCTGAGCCAAATATTAATGATGGGGCAGATACAACTGGTAGTAATAATGTTGCTGCAAATATGTCTCACACAGAAAACAGCTTTATACATAGTCAAATAATAAAAATAAATAGACAAAATTTGAACGAATATTTAAGTTTCAGTTTTATATGAACCAATGAGGAAGAATGTCTTATATATGGGGGAAAACTATATTTTGAAACGGCTGTTAACATTTCCAATAAGCCATAACTTGCGTCATATAAGATAGTTGAATTAATTGCTGTAAAATTAAAACTACATAGTTTAGTAGTCTTTTATCTTACCAACATGTTGTTAAATAGTAAACAATTATGTTTGGCGACAAAGCAAAAAAGGAAGTTATGAACATTCTTTATTCGAGTGGTACTATAAAAATTAGAATTAAAGATATGTCAGCTAATGTTGAGAAAACAGTTTGGCCTACCAATGAACTTTCCAAATGAAATTTTGCTTTACAAATTGATTAGTCCACTGACATTAGTGGCAAGTCTCATATACTAGGATTCGTTTGTTTCATTATTGAAAACAAAATAGTGAATCAATCTTTATGCTGCAGAGAAGTTACCGAACATACAAGACAAGATTTTTTTACTCTATTATTTCATATTCATAAATTTTTAGAATTTTGAATATGCTGTGTGTAGGAATTTGTGTGTACAGTGCTCCATCAATACTAGGCTCTACTAAAGTAAGTGTCACCCATGCAAAGAAAACTAACCCAAATGTAGTCTATGCACTGTTTTTTGCACCGAGAATCTCTTGTTTAGAAAACATTAACGGCAACATTAAAATGTGTACTTGTCGAAGCTGTGAATATGATAATTAAGCCTACATTAAATCAAGATCTTTAAAAGCACGCCTCTAAAAAAAACTTTGCATAGACCTCTATATGGAAGGTCATTACGAATCTTTGTTTTTACAAACTGAAATAAGATGGTTATCCAGGGGTAAAATGTTATGCCTCATTTTAAAACTTATGAATGAATTAAAATCACATTTGGAATTTATACGCAAAAACACTTCCCGCACGTTGTATAACTCGTTACAACTTCAAAGCATAGTCTCAGATGTTTGCGGCCATTACTGCTTCATGCACCTTCTCTTTCGCACCCAGAACATTCCGATGAAAACCTTTCTATACCTATTCTCACCCATCAATCACACAGGCAATGACGCTAAGGTGGTGAGATATTACAACACATTTTTCAAGGCGCTAGGATCCTGCCACCTATCAAGAGGCTGCGTCCAATCAGCGTGCGCCTATAAAAGGGGCATTCCGACGGCGTTCCGGTCATAATCACGACAGTCGTCCAAGCGATCAAACATCATGGAAGGCCAAGACGTATGTACCCACCAAGCAAAGCCTGTTAAGCTGCTCACCATCACCAGTATTTTCAACTTTTTTTTCCGCTGGACGAAGTCGACGTCAAGCGAGTCATGAGTGTCAAGAACAACTTTACGCCCATTGTCCAACTATAAAAATTCTGAGGGACTTGTACCATGTTTAACCGTACAGAGTGGCAAGAACTGGTTAACTACAAGTTGGTCATATCAAAGTTTTTCAGCAACACACAGCCTCCTCAGAAGATTAATCTCACTAATAATGAAATCTCTCTGAGACGTATGTGCGGTGACCGTATGGTCGTCATCAACGAGAAACAAGACGCCGGAATCAAACGGGTCACCTATCTAGCACCTAGCTGGGCGCGTCTTTGTGAGGTGTGGGACCTCATCGACCGACGGGATATGTTGTTGACACCCGTCGCACGATATTGCAACGATTTGATCAACACACTCATCGTGGATGTGTGCGACACGCTAACATAATCGGTGGCTGTCATCGATATCGAACAGCCTACGGTGGAAACGCACATCAGAAACCTGGATCTTATCATTGCTACCTACTCTACACGTCAAGTCATCGGTTTGGACTATTACATTCGGGGTTGTGCACTAAAAACAATTTTACTAACTCATCTAAGAGACACGGTAGAAAAACGTATTACGAATATATGCGTCATTCCTGTAAAAGTGTATAGTATATTATGTATGTCTGTGAAACCTTTAATGTATAATAAATATATGTTTGTTATATCGTGTTTTATTCACGCAAAAACTGTTTGTCCCTTACGAGGCTCGACTTGTCGAACCACCAAGCATGACCTCTCACAACCTATTCCTGTCTTGACCTGTCTTGTCGAGCCACCAAACTGGCGCTAGAGTTGCGGTTAAATCAGAAGGAAAAGCCCATTACCACATAGATCTGAGAAGGAGGAGGGGGAGAGTTGCAACAGGGAGCCAATGGTCATACACCACGCTAAACTACCGTTGAGAGAGGATGCTCCTGCACGTTCCCAGCCCTCAGTAGCGATGCCCACATTTTATGGGAGGAGTTCCCAAGACTGTACGCTCTTTGTATCCAAAACCCTTAGGGCACACATTAAAATCATAAACCTATGAGCCACTGTTGT
>CABFOV010000211.1:0-15675 GCA_902141375.1 Timema poppense
GTTAATGTCGAGTACACAAAATTAACGTCCGAGACGAACATAGAATCTACAAATACACTTAGTGGGCTAATTAACACAAAAAAAAAGGGTTAGCGTGAGCACAAAACGACGCGGTCGGTTTGGTGACGGAAAAAGAAACTGCTATGTAAGTGAAAGTTATGGGATTGGCTAACTTGTGATGCTCGCGCTACTGCAGCGCCTTTCGTGATTGGTGCAGTGGTTGGATCGTGCATCTTAGTCAGTGTCTACAACAGTTTTAATCGGATTTTAAGTGTACTTAATGGCTTCAAGGGGTTGTATTAATTCACCTGACAGTTTTTTCTCAGATTTAGTTCAACGATTTAGTCAGAGACTTGAGTCTTCCTAAAGATTCTTTGGAACTGTTAGGCTCTAGGCTAAAGGGAAATAACTTATTGGCTCCTGGTACTTTTTTCTCATGGTTCAGAAACAGAGAAAAATATTATTTTCAAATTTTTCTCAAGATTGTGAACTGGTTTACTGTAGCAATGTTCCTGGACTGAAGGTGGTGTTTGACATACAGTATAATGTGAAGAAGGGGAGGCTAGGCTGGTTATTGACTCTTCAAAAAGAAGCCTCAAAGAAGTGCTTCTCCATAGTGGTAGTAAATATGCTTCAGTACCAATAGGGCATTCTGTGTGCCTGAAAGAATGCTACGAGAATTTAGCCTTAATTCTCATCAAAGTGAAATACAAGAATCATGGATGGGTGTTTTTAAGGTAATTTCTATGCTTCTAGGACAGCAGGGAGGATACACTAAGTACTCCTGTTCCTTGTGTGAATGGAATAGCCAGGATATGAGGCAGCACTGAATCACACAGGTATGACCACATAGGGATGCATTAGAACCTGGAATCAAAAATGCAGTTCAGAAGTCTTTGGTTGATCTATGAAAAGTCCACACGCTTCCACTTCATATCAAGCTTGGTTTGATGAAGCAATGTGTAAAGTTTCTGTCAAAATAAGGAGAGTGTTTTAAATACTAGATTGACAAGTTTTCTGGACTGCTAGAAGCAAAACTGAAAGAAGGTATTTTTATTGGACCAGAAATTCGGAAACTTCTGAAAGATGAAATCTTTGAAACAAAAATGGATATTATGGATAAAGAGGCTTGGAAAGCTTTCAAAGACGTTGTAGCAAAATATCTTGACAACATTAAGGACCCCAACTTCAAGTGTATTGTGAAAAACATGCTCATGAGATACAAGAACTTGGGTTGTTTGATGATCTTGAACGTGCACATCCTGAACTAGCATTTGGATTAATTTCCCAAAAATCTTGGTGCTGTGAGTGAAGATCAGGGGGAAATATTCCATCAAGACATCAAGGAGATGTAATGGAGATACCAGGGTAGATGGAACATAAACATGATGGGGTTTTTCTGTTGGAAGGTGTGCAGAGAAGAGCTGAAAGTTGTATACAAGAGAATATGTTTGAAAAGGAGCTTTGAGGGCAAAAGTAAAAGGCAGTATGAGGACTTGTAATTCCCAATAGGTGTTCATAATGGTTTCCCATCAATAATTTTGTAAATAAAATTATTATTTAATTTTTCAAAAATAAATAAGCTTTAACCAGTATATGTATTAATATGTGCTTTACCCATATTTTCATATCCACTTTGTGAAAAATCTTTGCGGGATAGAGAAAAATTGAGGCTATATTTGAAATCAGCACACCAACATTCACAAGAATCACTCTATACATTATAAACAATTTTCAATAACCTAAATTTTGCAGTCTTGTGTAATGAATGGGACCGTAGTCATCTAGTAAAAACATACACATATAAAAATAGTATAATATACTTCCATAACTTTTATAAATACCAGGAAAGTTCACTAAAACATTTCGCACAGCAAGTTTCACCTCCCTTCCAACTTCTTTTACCAACAACACCACTTGACGTCATATGCCATTTGTGGAATGAGGCAACCAATCACAGAGCTTGGTGAAATATTTGAAATTTGATATAATGTGCATAATTTAATACACAGTTTTGATAATTTGATATTTTGGTTAAAAAGAAGTTTTATAATGAAAAAAAAAAAAAATTACTTAGCATTTATTAAAAAAAAATACCATACTTTATACCTTTAAACTTGGACTCTGGGACTAGGGATCATCATTTTATATTTCATAAACTCTTATTATTTTTTACAGATAAATAAATTATTTCATATATTTTTCCCGCTAAATTTAAAATATATACCTTTTTTCATTGACTTTTATTAAAATTTTTATACACATTAATATTTAGAAAAAAAATCTAAGGCGAACTACTTCTGCCCCACTATTGTATTTTCACCCTTATACTGTCCCATTATTGTATTTTCACCCTTATACTTGTTCATTGTAATACTCACTATTTAATTGTATTCATGACCAACATTTTAAATTGTCCTTATAAGTCTTTCACTAAAAAAAATAAGTTTTGTGCCTATGGCTATGGATTTTTTTTGTTTATTTTGCTAAGACAAGTACCCCCACCTTTGCCCTTTCTTACTAACTTTTCAGGTTATACACATATACATATGTACTAACTATCTGATGAGTTGGGAATGAGTAAGTACACCTGATTGAGATTCAAACTCGGATCTCCTTTTTATCGGCATTCTAGTCTATTGGAGAGTGGCGCCTTAGACCATGTGGCCACTGCAGCAGGTGACAAGTTATTGGTTTATAAACTTTAACAATTAAAAGCTTTTCTTTTTCATTGTTGATAACACAATTTAATATTTCAGACATTGGTTGTACAAGTGAAATGTTTTGAAGAGATAATCAACATTGGCTATGCAGTCTACCGAATTCATGGCCTACCATGGTTTAGATCTCTTTCCTGGTATTTTCTTGTTACATCCAACTATTTCTTCTATGGAGAAAGTCTGGTTGACTATTTTGGAGTTGTCATCAACAGAACAGTAAGTAGTAATTTTCAGAATCAATGTTATTTTTTGGAATCAAATTGTAAAATAAATTATTATTTTACTACCTCATTTGGGTTATATATTAATAAAATAATTCATTCTAGTAAAAATAATATTGCCTAAATAATAGGTTTACTAGATTTTACTATACTGTTTTACTTTAATCTTAGCCATTCTTAACAGATAGTCATTTTTTTACTTTCATATTTTATTGTTTTGTTTTTTTTCTCTAATTTGTGTGCAAAGGAAACACAAGTATTGGTAAGCCATTTACATATACCATTTCTAACTAAAATCATGAACTTAAAACCTGGTAAGTACCCTTAAGATTGATGATTACAAAATTATGTTTATGTTAACAGGCTAAATTCAAATATATTGTAGCTCAATAATTGATTACATAGATTGTATTAGAGATAAAATTATAAACCATTTTTTAATATTTGGTGTTATTTATCTGTAATACAATTTATTGAATTAACCCAACTTTTCAATACATTCATTATTTTGATTTCGGATAGAATCTATTTATTTAATTTTATTGATTTCAATTTATTGATATTACATAAAACTGCTAGACCTTTTATTTCCAAAGATATGGTCAAGTTACTGACTCTCTGATAGAATGTCTAATAGGTACTTTGTGGTCCACATCTATTTTTATTAGTCTTTTAGTATTCATAGATTTATACTATATATATATATATTTTTTTTTTGCAGTGCGTTTAATAAATCTGATTGAATATTTTCTGCCCCTTCACACTAAGGGTTGGTTTGATAAGCTTAATTATTCAGTAATATAGAATTGATTGATCAACATTTAATTATTGTTTGTTTCATAGAATACCATCTGCTTGTTCAAGACCAATGATAATTTTAATGTATATTTTCTTTATAGTCCTGGGTTACTATAATTTAAACATAGGGTACTATCTGATTTATTTTAAAATGTATTACTTGTGAGGTGGATAATTCATATAAAATGAACTTATACAGTACTTTATTATTTGCTGTTATCATGAAGACAATTTTCATAAATTAATATTCACTCTAATAATTATTATAGTGTGGCTATGTTTTACTACAAGTTAGAGCTAAAATTTTATCTTCAAATTTATTTCTGTGCATGGCGCCATTTTGAGAAAAAAAAGCGTTACTTGCTAAAAGAGTTGCTCCAGTTTTGGTTGTAATTACTTAAAATTTTCATAACTTAATAATTTTATAACCAATTTGGTTTATTTTGTTGTAAAATTAAAGCTTATATTAAGTACTTTAAAACACTATTCAACCCTATTAGAAAAATATGAGCTATAGTATTAAATATTTGTTTTTATTATTCCTTTCTCAAATATCAGTTTAATTATGGCTTCTAAACCACAAATATAAAATTTTCACATTTTAAATATAATACAAGAGTAGCATAAATTTTCTTTGAGAAAAAAAATAAAAGGGTGGTTTGTGAACTAAAAATATTTATAATTTGTTAGTATTCATTAACAGCTGGTGTGCTTGTACCCAAAAAAATCCGAAGAAAAAAATAATCTCTAACTTGTATATACACCTACAGAGGAAAAACATTAAAAAAAATTGGAGATATAAGGGGACAGTGATATACTCAAATTAGGTGAATTCAACCCTTAATGTTTAGTTTGAATATTTTATTCATCTAGCTGTAAAAATGCCTTGTATGCCTTGTGAATTATAAGGTCTCAATTAACAATTTATTCTCTTTTGATTTACCCAAGTTTTTTTATCAGGTTTACACTTAGTATACTATTTGCTTAGGACCTCATAAATAAATATGACTTTTTCCTTGTGGGCGCACACTACCAATGGTGTTCAAAACGTTTTTTATTAACCATCAATTTAACCCTTGGATTGTTATGTTTGCATATATTTCTGTTCTTCTGGGACATTTTAATTCCCTTAAAGGCGACTCAAATCTACTTATTCTCTGCTCTACATTATTTATGAAGATTTTATGCAGTCAACAATTTTTTTTAAAGTTTTCAAACGTCAGCCACAAATAATAATAATAATAAAAAAAACCGCTTATTACACCCATAAGACTTTCTAAGTATTATATATAACTAATTTGCCTTGCATCCCATATTGACAGGCCCAGAAATGATGGGAATAAAAATAGCTATACATCTGTACAACAATAGATTTTATTTTATTTTAACCATACTTTGTAAGAAAACATAAATTACCTTGTGAAATAATTAACTTATTATGAATTGGTAATTTCACTCTACTTTAAATGGGTAGAAATTTTCAAAATCTTGTTAGTATTGTTAAACATACTATATCATTTACTTAGGACATAATGTATGATGATTTAGTTTCCATGTCCAAAAATTTAATCGATTTAAAGATGTCCAAAGTGGGAGAAAATGAATAAAAACAGAGTTTATTCAATTTCAACAAAACTTGGTATAAGCCTATTCATAGTACATGGATTATGTATTTATGTACATGTTAGTCTGTGCTAAGTGAACAAAGTATATATATTTTTATGTACATGCTTATTTATGCGAACTGAGCAAAGTATGTAGAATTCTAACTTACTTAATAAATAACACACATATGACTGTTTTAGGATATCAATGCCTTGCTTATAATCTACCTACAGTCAATATTTTTAGACAACTCCTTTTGCAAGATTAAAAGATAAACAAGGCTTATATTATTTCATTCAATCTCTAGACTTAGAATGACAATACATGACAATTATCATCTGATGATTTATAATGATTGATTCAAGAAGGGGAATATCTCTTTCATAACATAGTCTTAGTTTACTATAGTAATATTCTAAGATAACTTTTAGTCTGAAAGACTCCATATTCACAATCATCAAACTAAATGTTTAAATGATAAAAATAATTTGCCATCCAAATTTTGCTAATATCTAGTTTAGAAGGAAGAAAACTCTATTTTTAAAAGCGATTAGTTGACACTAGTAGTATTAACAACAAATATAGAATGAAATAATTAATGATAGAAAAAGAAAACCTTTCGTCTAGGAATAATATTGATTTTTTTTATTATATTACAAAATATATTACAATATTCTTCAAGCAAGATGTGACAAATAACACGTTTTGTCTCTGGGGTGTGATGTTAAACCCTCTACTCATCAATGCGATATTCAAGGAAATAATGACCATGGTTAGGGGAATGAGAGAACACTAGTCACTCTTTGTGTCTTGGGGTTCTTTGAAAGAGCTTGCAGAACCCATCATGCACAAACCATTTGGAAGCTTAACTCCTGAATAATCCTGACTATTGTTAAATGCAAAAGACTCATATCATGAGCAAGTTCAACCACACTTATTCTCTTCTTCAAAATTGCTGCTTATCACATGCGTTGTTCTCACAACTGCTTGATGTCTTCAGTCTACCACTTCTATCACTATTTTTTTGTCCCAGCTCGACCAGATTTAAAGTTTGAACACCACTTACTACACTTTATTGACCCAAAATTACTTCTATTCCAGCTGACCATGAATTTTGTCTATATGATATCTAAAAAATATAATTTTGATTATGGACATAAAAAGATTTATTTTAATCCCCTAATTTTTTTCTCAATTATTTTTCACCATCCCCCAAACTCTTGCTGCACGCATGCTGACCCTTTGTTGCACACCAATGTGCTGCAACACACCAATTGAAAAAAGTCTGTATTACACAATCTTTAACAGTTTGCATGTTTTACTATTCATTAATATATAGACATATTTGAAGATTACCTGCTTTGGTTGCCCTGTGGTTTAACGCACTACTCTCGCAGTAGATTAAACTGCCACTGGCAGGGAGATCAAAGTTTGAATCTCAGTCTGGTGTACAGAGGTTGGTTTTTTGAAAAATGGATTCCACTCTCCATCCACGCAAATTTGGTTATACTTCCTCTTAAATATAACATTCATACTCAAACCATTAGCATAATTAGTACATAAGCATATAACCTGAACGAGTAGTAAGAGACAGCGCTAAAAATAATATTTTTTTTTGTCGGATCAGGCGTATGTATTTATTCACTAAACATGATCCAACTAAGTACAATGTGCTTGGAAGCAGGTGGCTTACCATAAATATTTACATGTAATAGTATAAAGATATAATACATACATTTCATTCCTTTAAGTATTCTTACAACATAACATAATTCTATCACTTAATTTAAGTTTCTTAAATCTATTACGTTAATTTTTATTTAATATTCAAAAACAAATCTCTAGTCCATTTAATAGCTTATTTGTCATATTATTATTATTATTTAATTAAGTCTGTGAGCCAATTAGCCTTTTTTTATTTCTCTTCTAACGTCGGATATTTTATCTATCTCAAAAAGTGTATCTGGTATCATGTTATAAAATGTTTGTATTATTATTTTCATGTATTGGTTTCTGTATTTATTTATATATAAAGGAATTTTACACTGTCGTTTCCTGGTATTGTGACTATGAGCCTGCCTTACTTTATATGTTTCTTGGTAGTAGTAGAACTGAATTATTATTTTATATTTATATGTTTTTTACTGTCATTTGTGTCCACTCCTTATTCATGATTTTGGTATTGTTGTTTTTTCACTCAATATTTTAAGAACTTTAATTCAAATATTTCTTAATTGATTAAAATCTAGTTCCCTTGTCTTTCCCCAGGTAATAATACCATAGCCTAGATGTGTTTTGATTAGTGTGTGATACACTATTTTTAGAATATCAAATGTAACATATTGTTTTAGTATACAATTAGTTACCATTCCCTCTCTTAGCTTCTTACTCATTATGTCTATATGAGTATTGCATTTCATTCGAGAATCACTCATTAGCCCTAGATGTCTAATTTATTTTTGGAAATTTGAAATTTGGTTAGAATGTTTGAATAATTTTCATTAAAATATACTTAATAATCATATTTAATGTAATTAACAAAATATATATTTTTTATTTTTGTAGAAAACCTAATTAAGGCTAGTTTGCTGAAAACCTGTTTTGAAAAATCTATTCTGAGCTATAAAACACAATATAAGAATGTTTGTGTGATTGTGTTTTGTAATTTTGTTGTAATCACACTGTCACAAAATTTTTAACAAAAAATTATGCTCAAATCCAATCCTAAAAACGTAAGAGTTTATCATAACAGAGTAAAAATGTATATTTAATCTGATAAATAAAATCAATTTTGATATTTATGCACGCTGATTCTATGAATTTTTTCCTGGCATTAATTCAAACTGAGTGAAAAAATATAATGGAAGCATTCATTCTTTTTTAAATATATATATATATATATAATCATCATTAATATTTCTAGTCAACTTTTTAAGGTTAATTTTAATATTCTCTACATGAAACCTTTTCATATAATATGGTTGTCAACAGACCTGCATTGCAAAATGTGCCAAGATGAAAAACAAGATTAATGTTGTAATGAGAAATTTGATAAACGATAGTGAGGTTTGTGGAACAGTTGCAATAATGGCTCTAATTTTTTGAGAAATTTTTTTTTTAGAATAAAACAGCAATAGTTTGATAATTATAGGTTTTTCTGTCTTAATTCATACTTTAGACATACATATTTGCCAACAATAATTTAATTTTGATATACTTCATGTCAACATTTTTATAAAACATTATCAATGCAAGCTTTTAAAGTAATACATTTTTTAAACATTTTTATTACTGGCATATGTAAAACTAGCATTATGATCCAATTTTTACACATGTAAGCAGCATCAAAATTAAATCAAATTAAAACCTTCAACATACGGCCACCAAGTTTTTTTTAATATAGTTTCTCATTGTACAATCCTGAGTACAACTAAATTAAAATAAATTAAATATTTGAAACAAAATGTTACCTAGTCCTGAAACTAGGTGTATTACCTAACATAATCTATTGACATAATATTTGTTTAGACATGATGATAAAATAAGTGATGCAACATGTTAAAAAAAAAAAGAGCGTCACAGTAATCAAAGTGTTAAATGATATTATAGACCCTGTTACAGAAACACTTTGAAATAATTACTATTATAGTTTGTGGTTTCACAAAAAGAATAACAATGTTTATCGAGCTATGTCGCTCCTAGATATGTGCTAATTTATACTTCAATATTTAATGGATTCCCTTTAATGTTTTTTTTTTTTTTTTTCCCAAATAGTATTAACACTGTTATGTCACCTAATTTCCCGGTAAATACTGTCCAACTTTTATGGTTAAATGGGGTGTACATTTTACAAAATTTACCAAATTATATTTCTTTCTAAAAGTAGATTAATAATTATCTGGAAAATATTTCATTCCAGAACTTATGCCTGAACTTTGGATATCTGAATTTTTTTTACAAGTCTGCCGAATTTAAATTTTCATCCACACAGAATAACAGTGTTCTATATCAATTGTATAAATTTCAAGCTCATGTGGCTATTCAGGAAGGTATAATTACTAGGACGAATTTAAATTTTCTACTACCTCAATTTGTATATTTATTTTGGAATTTTTATAAGACAACACCCCTCGCCATTTTACGCTCCTTATATTTAGAATTTAAAAATGTTCATACATTTTTGTGTGTTTGGATTGGTCCTTATACCTGATGACTAATTTCAATATTCTTCCACATTTCCACATTTCCACATTTAGTAGTAGTTTATTCTTTTAGTTTGGAAAATTTTGAAACACCCCATTTCACCAGCTCTCACTTAAAAATATAAAACATTTTACACCTCCTTATTTGCATTGATCCATCTACTTCTAGAAATTTTAATACTTTTTTACCCCACCTAAAAGTTTTATATTCCTGGAGCTTTATTTAAAAATTTAAATTAAATTTTTTTTTTTGTACAAACCTACCTGACACATTTAAATTTGTCTACATTTCTAAAAGTGCATTTCGTTTTATACTTCTCCCCCCTCCTATTTCCCTGAAACCCATTTTAAAACTTTGTGTAAAGACTTTCATAGCTATTTGAAATGGTCCCTTTACCTCCCTGCCGAGTTTCATTTTTATAGCACATTGAGAAGCAATTGTTTCTATTAGTTTTGGAAATTCTTAACGCTTCCACCCCATTATCTTTAATTCACTCTCATAAATAATCAAGTTCTAATTTTAAGGATTTGTCAGTTATTTGGAGTTTTCTCTCTACTTGTGTTCCAAATTTTAAATTTCTTCTTCATCTAATTGGTTTTAAAATTTAACCATAGCCCCTCCACCCCTATTTCCTGAAGCCCCATTTTTAAACTTTCATTTCTTAGATTTTTATCATTTAATCATATACCTTACTAAACATTCAAGTTTTCTATCTCATCTAGAGGTGGCTTATCATTTTCTGGACACACACACACACACACTTTCTTGTTTTACAAATTATATCGATACAAGTTTTCTTAAATCTGACACCTTAACTCTGTTGGTGGTGTGTCTGTCTGCTGAGCTAAGGGTCCCACTTTCGATTCCCGGCAGGACCAAAAAATTTATTATTGGTTAAATGTGTGCTTACTATTTCACAGTGATGCATTAACAGGCATGAACTGGATGTTGGGCCTATCCTAGTCTTAAGTTAGATTATAAAGCATATGAAGCTAGGACAGTTCTAGCAAGCTGTTAGTGGAAAATATATGGCTTGCATAAAAAAACTTACCTAGACCACGGGCTGGAAACAGTAGTGAATGTAAAAGTAAAAAAAAAATCTCCAAATTTCTATATTATTCTAAAAACTTCTCTCAACGTAGTTTAGTGACTTCTTTCAACAGAGTCTTAGGGGTAAGTTCATATTGAACAAAGGTCTGTACATAATCTTTTTTTAATCTAGTGCTATTAATTTTGAGGTTCACATGTCTTTTTTTAATAATTAACAAATTAAAATATTCAATTGACTAGAATTATAATGATCAAATTTAGTTTAGGATTAAAAAAAATAAATCATAATTTTGATTTGTGATAATATCAAAGTAAACAAAGTTTTTAGGTTATAATATACCAAAATATCAACATTTAGATCTTACTACATGATACCTAATTATATACTTATCTCTTCAGGAGATTATTCACTCTTACCGATAAGCTCAAATTCTGAAAGTTAATAAAATTGTATTTAATTAAATTAAATTTAGTGAAATTGTATAAAAGATACATTAAAAAGATGTTTATCAATACATTCTTAATCAATATGTACTGTTTAGTACAATATCAATTTGTTTTCTATCTAACTTGATCACAAAGGAAAAATATTAACTTAAAATTCAAAGAGAAATAATTATAAGCTTTAACTTGAACCCCAAAGAGAAAATACTGGAAATTATCACTGATTATTGGCTGGTATTAGCTCATGACAGTTGCAGATTAGACTTGCAGGACCTCTGGAAGTGGAACAGCTAAATAAATTTTTTATATTACGATGTAGGGGCTCTTAAATAAAATAAAATCCTGACTATAAAATCACCCTTTTAACACAATACAAAAATAAATGAATTTATATCTCGTTTGGATATTGATGAATCAATGTCATATTTAGCAAATAAAGAAAAGAAAAATAAACACTCAATAATGATGCCAAAGAATTAAGAACATTAGATATCAAATTTTGAATGACGGATAAAAGGAAGTGAGGGAAAATCATTACTGTTAGCGTAAATACATTGCTGATATCTTAGATGCTCATTGATACCATGATGTTTGGTTATCTTGCATTTTGATTAGCTGGCTTTGGATGACTGGGAAGCAATCACCTTATAGTGAACACATGATGTTAGGATATAAAATTATAATGTCAAATGGGAACAATTGTAGCTTCGAATTGGTAAAAGTGAGTTGACAAAGGAGGTGGAGGCATAAAAGGGTGGGTGCTAACAACATAGATTTACCTAGAAAATTCTTGGCCCATTATGTGTGCATGAATGCAATTACAGCTAAGTATGACATGCAATAGTAATTGGGAAAATATACTGGTGTATATCATTAATAGAAATGTATCTAAGTGTTGGAGGTCATAAGTCCATAAGGAAAGTGCAGATAGGTCTGACTAAGCAATATTCTCGAATTGTGTCCATACACTCCTGATAAATATCATGAAGCGGATCATTAGCAATAGCACAACCTCTTTGTTATATAAGTCTTAAAAAGAGTTTCATTGAGTGTTCAAAATTACATATTTTAATAACAAAGTATCAGTCAGACCCTAAGGTTATGTTTAAATACAATAACTAGTCCAATAATAGTGATATGGGTGTCTGACACTGACAGTTTAGCACTTGGGACAATTCAAAAAGTAGGGATTTATGAGATACATTAGTTTGAGTGTCCAAAGTATCAGTACAACTACTGCATATAATTTATTTTACAACTTATGCTCCTTAGTTTTTTTTATAATTTTGTAAAACAAATTGTTATTAATTTCTAATAGTTTTCTCGCAAAAAAATTTAAAATGATTAAAAAAATTTATTCATTAGTTCTGGCATTTGATTGTATATTATAGCTATCTCCCCATTATACTCTTCCACTGATTTAACTAAATCTTACATTCAATAACTTAAATTATTTTAGTCATAAAATGCTTTCTTTTTTTAAAAAGAAATAAAGTTTTGCTACCTTTTATTATATTTAAGATGATAAAATCAAATTGCACTTATTTTTGGAAAAAAACTAAAAGCAATTTTCAGCCTTTTATTAGCTTTTGGCTAGTCCAACGCCCTAACTCAGCTGGTAGTATATCTGCCTGTTGAGGTAAGGATCCCTGGTTTGATTCCCCGCATAGCTGAAAATTTATCATTGATGAAATTATGGGTTTACCCTTTCACATTGATAATTTGGCGGCTGGGGACTAGATGTTGTTCATGTGCTAGTTTTAAGATGGATTATAAGGCGTATGAAGTTACAACAAACAGCTTTAGTCAGCCAGTAGGAGAAAAATATATGACTTGAATAAAAAAATGACCCAAGCCATAGTCTGGAAACGGTAATGGATGTAAAGTAAAATTATTTCTTGGGTGCATTTCTGGCACATATTTATTAATAATAATATGTTTGTGTGTGTGTGCGCGCGTGCTTGTGCATGTGTTTTCTTTGCTCTTTTAAAATTGACTTATAATACTCCTTAAACATAGTTAATGATGTTTTTGATTAATTAAAACGAAATAAAAAATCTAGTTAGTCAAATGGGTTTTAAAATGCATGATCTTAGGGTGATAATGTTTATTACTACTACTACTCATAGTTTTGATTAGAATTAGTATAAGTAAAATTGAACAATATTTTCTGCAACTTATTTTTGACATCTACATTTTTTTAATACCGTGTTGATTTGGTTTAATGTGGGCTGTGTGTGTAATGTTTTATCTTAGTTGGCATGTAATGGTGGTGGTTGTATGTGGATTCTTGCAGGATTACTTGCGAGCCTTAATTACCTACCACCGCTTCTTCTCATTTTGCCTTTACATTGTGGGCTTTGTATGGTTTGTATTATCACTAGTCAAGAAATATTACATGAAACAGTTTTCCTTGTTTGCCTGGACTCATGTTGCTCTACTTATTGTGGTCACTCAAAGCTATCTCATCATCCAGAACATCTTTGAAGGACTAATTTGGTATGTATAATTAAATTACACTTTTAAAACAGTCAAACTTGTGTTATAATAAACATCAATCTTATTTCATAATGAGCACACTTCTTAGTGTTGTACAAATATAATTGGAAAATAATTTAATTTTAAAACCAATTTCTGGCTAACAATTTTTACATATATATTCATAATCATAACTAAAGCTGGTCATTCACCCTCGCTTGAGTCTGATCCCATGAAGCCATCAAATCTGTCTCGATGCCGAGTCAGACTTCTCTTGGCTCTCACCACATACTATAGAGTAGATTCCCAAAGTAATACATTTTTAAATATATGCTGCTATCATTTTATTATAGGGGAAAGGGGGGAACATTGGCTTTCCTAGGCTGGAAGATTTGTTATCTTAAACCAACATTATCAGTTTAAGGGCATAGAAAAACATTGTTCACCCAGAGCTGGGAACCTTTCTATCTTAAATATGTCATCCGTTTAGTGGCAAGAGAAAAGAGGTCTCCGTGATATAAGGGCCTTGTCACCAATTTCTATTGAATGGTTTGTTAGTAATGTGCTATTTGTGTTTGATAGGATATATTGTATATTCTACTTTATTGTAAGGAATATATCAAATGAATAAACCCACTTTTGTGGTCAAATGGTTCAGGGTTCTTTCTCATTTAGACTGGCCTGCTAAGGACGAGTAGGTCAAGGTTTGAATCTCGGTTAGTATCTATTGTGGGTGGTTTTTCCTAAATTGTTTCCCACTCTCCTTCCATGCAAATATGGGTAGATAACCACTAAAATGCCCCCCTTTCTCATCCCTACTCCATTAGAGTATTTATCATATATGTGTATAACCTGAACCGGTATAGATTATTATTATTAGCACCGCGTCTTACTACCCGTTCGGGTTATACGCACTTACGCTAATGTGTAATGGTAGGGTGATTGTGAGATGAAATGAAGGACCTACAGTTTAACGTGGAATCTGAACCACGGTGGAGACCTGGCATTCCTCACATTCACAAGATGTCTTGTCAGAGGTGAAGGAAGGGTTTGGTAATCAGATAAATCTTTGCCGGGACCGAGGATTGAACCCCAGCCGCCAGCATAGAAGTCCGACACAACCGGTATAGAGTAGCAGTGATAGAAAAAAAAAGAGTAAATAAAGGTAAAAATCTGCCTCTACTGCAGTAATTTGTGCAAATGTAAAAAAAAGTTCTTTGCAAAAGTAGAAATCTTTTAGGGCAAAGACGTGGCTTCTATAAAAATGAATTTACCATTGCCACTTAAGGCCACCAAAACCACTAAAAGAAAATAATTTACATGATTTAAAAAATTATTTACGCTTGGTTGAAGATTCATTTACCCAACTACCTTATATTAAAAAAACCCTGAACAAATGAAATTTATATTATTCAATGAACATATTAAAAATGCTGTTATTTATAAATCACATGCCATTGTGTGTGACATACAATGTAGATCATGTCACAACTTATAAACTAAACATCATGAGGGGAATCATGTGGGCTATAAATTCATATTGGGCCAAATTTACTTTCAAATGATTAAATCTGATAAAATGACTCCCTCCAAGAACTGCTTCCTCACCTAAAACTCTGAAATATATCTCCATTGATTCCCAAGTCCTCATCAGTTCTGTGTCAATTTTCTCAGAGAAAGGCTCTTTGTGTCACTCCACAATTCAAATACTGCTGCACGATGATAAATATATACTTGAACCACTTTTAGAAAATCTGGTCTTGAAAACTTCCTAATTTCTTATGAATGGTGGTGCCTTGAATCATGTTCATTGGCATGCTAAAGTTCCAAGCTACAATTTCACTGGCACAGAGGCCATTAAAAAACTGGCGAGATTACATTATTTTTTCAAATTGAAACGCTAAACAAAAACACATTGTGTGGAACGAGCTTGGATCTCAAATGGGCAGACAACTTGCTTTCCCTCTAATTGTTTTGAAAGGTTTTAACATAGAGATTCCTTACTCTTATTGACCAAGTGGTTACATAAATGAAAATATAATTACTAGGGATGTGCAAAACTTGAAAATATCTTAATTAAGTGAGAAAAAAAAAATCAGGATCTCATCTCAAAAGTTTAAAACGAATCTTAAAAAAATGAGAAATTAAAAAAAAAA
>CABFOV010000211.1:17925-30705 GCA_902141375.1 Timema poppense
CACACACACACACACACACACACACACACACACACACACACACACACACACACACACACACACATACACACACAATCGAGTTTGGCTCAACAGCGAGTCAGATCTTTCAACTTATTCATGAAGTCATGCTGTTGATTCTGCACCCCTGTCGAGCCAAAAATATTGCCAGGATCTCCCCACAAAAGATAGTTTTTTTGTATTCTGACAAAATTTAATATCTCCATGGGATTGGATTCAGCGTGCATGGCCAGCTTAAAGCTGTAATAAAATTACCTTTTGGTGCCCAATACATTTTTTATTTGTTTACAACCCACGAAGACTCTCCTTTTTTTTTTACATCCACTACTGTTTTTACACTGTGGCCTGTGTAAATTTTTAATTAAAGCTATAAATTTTCCACTACCGACATGCTAGTCCTGTCGTAGAGGAATATTCTACGCATTATCTTTAAGGTTTTGGATGAGTTTTTCCACCATAATAGTTTTTTGGGTGCTAGGCTAGTATTTGAGAGTGCAAGGGAAAAGTCCATTTTAGCTTTCCCAATGGCCTGGGTACATTTTTTACGCAGACGTTTATACTCCTCAAAATTTATGTTGCCTGTAAGTGGCTTGATTTTCGATTCTCGTTTAAATTTCACATATGACTTAGTCACATCTCCTCATCAATACCCTAATGTCTTTAGTCATCCAAGGAGCAGGTGGTCTACTAACACGCCGAGTTTTTACTAGTGCATGTTTATCGTACAATTCAAGGAGCATATTATTAAAAAGATATAACCTGTCATCAACGTTTAATTTAGTGTTGACCAGGTACCAGGTCATGGATTGTACATCAGCATTCAGTTTGTCTGGATCAATGGATTTAATGTCACAATATGTGATTACCTTAGGCGCGATTTTAGCCATACGCATTGAGTAGGATAGGTAAACTAGATCATGATGCGAGATTCTAGGGACCGAGACTTGTTCAGAGGAGATCACTTTAATAGAGTTTGAAGTATATATATGATCAATCCACGTATGCAAGGTTTCGGTATGATGTGTTGCGTCTAAGTGACATGGCGTCATATTGTATGAAGAAAATAAAGTCAGTAATTGTGAGGTTTCATTGTTGCTAGTAAGTAAGTCCACGTTAAAGTCACCCATCACAATTATATCTTCATATTTATGCATGTGCTCAGTCAAGGCAGTCTCAAAGGCAGTAAATTGACCAACTCGAGGTGGCGGGTACACTACAGATAATATAAGCCTTTGTTGTGAATTCTTTATTTCAACAATAATATATTCAGGTTTCGCCGAGACCGGACTCTGTGATGCAGATAGTACTTTATATTTAATATCATCTCTGATGTACATACACACACCTCCACCGCCCTTCATGGTTCTAACTAAGCTAGAAGGAAGGGATGGTTTTAACCAGGATTCAGAAACAAGAATAGCATGAAAGGACAGAGAAGATAATAAGCTGTTGAATTCATGGAAATGGCTTAGTAAAGACTGCACATTTACGTGGGCCACCTGCAGCGAAAGCGGCTGGCTTTCAAGTACATTGTGAAGCATCATAACTGTTGAAGGAGTTGTAGAGGAGGGGAGGGAAGGGAGCGATTGGTCAAGGTCATCAACAGACATGGGGCAGAGCTCACTAAAACATATTGTAGTTGGGCTATCTCACCCTTGTAAAATATCACCCGCACGCATACAAAAATATAAAAATAAAAAAATAATTAACCTTACCATTACCCGAGATCTTGAGACTTGAATTGAGCTTGTTAGCACACATACACATCCCCATACACGCATTTTAGAACTTAGTAAATTAATAACAATTCTCAACACACACAATAATATATCAAATATGACACTAAAAACAAATGAAGCCACGAGAAAAATAAAGAAAAAGAATAGAAATACGAAATTTATTTTTGAACTTAGTAAATTAATAATAATGAGTAAAACACAAAACAATTAATTAAGTACCATATTAAAAACAAATAAAAATTACTAAAGTTACAAAATTAAGAAAGGATTAAAAATAAAATAAAAAAAGAGAAGTAATAAATTGTATTACCAGATCATTCACTGTGCCCTGGGTAGCTCTTCCATGCAGTTTATGTGCAACTTACGCGTTTCAGTCTCGACAACAATGCATCCATCTAAAGTCCATACGTTTTTCAAACCAAATTTCTGTATAGCTGCTTGAAGTAAGATCATACGCTCAGCAGTTAGGTCTTCCCTTACAGTTATTCCTGACCCAGCAAGCTGTCGTTTCACACTGAAGACCTCACTTCGTTTCCTGTTTGAAACAAGCCTCACAATGATAGGCCTGGGTTTGCTTCCTGAAATTTTGCCTACTCGGTGACTACGGTCGATGTCATCAACAGTATGTTATAAAATTAAAAACAAAATAAATTATTTATTTCTACGGTATTAAACTGAGTACCTACATACCTTTAAAAATGATCAGTGTCTGAAGATAAGAATTTTTTCTTTACTTGAAAGGCGGGCTGCATTAATTTACGTTTATGTCCATGTTGTGTATCTTCTCTTTTGAAGCACCAAACATAGTCTGGTAGCATTGCTATGTTCCACCGTCCCTGGTTTCTTCTCTCAATCTCCTTTATTTCCCGATGAAATCTTTCACCCTGCTCTCCTCTCAGAGCTCCCAAATTATCAGGAAAGTAGTCAAGGTGAGAGAAAAAAAGTGAAGTTTTCAACTCATATTGCTCCCGAGAGCTTGCAGTCTTCGTAACATATTTCTCACAAATTATTTTACATTTCCAAAGAACTTGTTAACTATGTCTTTGAAAGAACACCATTCCTGACGCTCTATTTCATTCATAATGTCCAAAAACTCACAAACTTCATAAGCTGTCTAATCTGAGGTCCATCGAATGCTCCCTCTTTTATCTTAACCTCAGATCAAACAGGAAATTTCAGGCTTAAATATTTGAGGTACAGACCACTCTTGTCCATCCCTTTTACTAATTGTTTCATGATCCCAAGTTTTATATGCAAAGGAGGAAATAGTATTTTATTAGGATCAACATAACTGTCACAAATAATTTTTTTTCCCCGGCATTAAACTTCTCTTAGGCCATTATTTCGTTGTCCAATCTTTATCCCTACTTCTACTGTCCCATTCATATAAAAAACAAGGATGTTTTATATACCCTCCTTGTTAGCCTTAGTAAGATACCAGAAACCTCCACACGATAGCCATAGATGTTCCTTATAGTTATTTTTTTCTAAAATGGATTGAAGATTTTCAAATGTTTCTTTCAGAGACACAGAATTTGCAACTGTAATTGAAGGAAATGCACTTATACTATGAAATAAAACTGCTTTGAGACTTCTTTTCGAAGTGTCAATAAATAATTTCCAGTCATTATTATCATAAGCTAGCTCTCCCAGTTGAAGAATTAAACTAGGTACACCACAACAAACTAGCTGATCTTTCATCTTAAAGAACTTATGAATTCTTCCTCTCGATTCTTATACCAGTAAAATGTGGTTTCTGGTGCCAGCAGATTTTTTTTCCTTTTAATCTCGATCCCAGTATTTCACTCTTGTTCTTGGTAAGACCTAAGTCCCGTACTAAATCATTCAACTTGGTTTGAGTAAAAAGCTGAGGCTTATCTTCGTTAGTGAGGGGTGAAAAATCCTCATCAACGTTAAAATTTTCTATAGACTGGGAGGAACATGACTGCTCATTGTCCTCTAGTTGAGCCAGTGGTATAGGAATTGGAACATCTGGTTCATGCGGCATAGGTTTTATAGCTGACGCTAGTCCTTTTGGGTATTTGATTTTTGACTTATTCATTTTGTTGTGTCCTGATACATTGCTCGAACAAAAGTAACAAACATAGTAGTGATTTTTTGGTTTGCACCATATCATGGAAATCCCAAACGCCACAGATCTTCGTCTTCCGTAATACCTGTGCCTTAGTCCTTTAACACAAGTTTTACATGCAGTATGTGTAGCCCAATTATTATCCTGATTTCCAAATTTAACTTTAAAATATGCAAAATACACTTTCTTAATAAATAATGTGATATTATTTTTCTGTCTTCGTAACAAGTATGAACCGCATATGAAACAGAAATTATCCGGATTGTTCACACATTGCCTCCTTGTAGAGACAGAAGTCACATTATTGTTAACTATGTAGCACTTCATACACAACACAAAGCAAAACTAAACAGTAGCACTGAACTTTAACAGTTAAGGATACTACACTGCCAACGACTGTGAATAATGAACAGCAACTGAGATCTTTGAGGTGTTATGTTAAGATGCACTTTCTTTCAAGAAAAGATAAATATACATGACCTAGAAATTTGTTCCTGAGTCACTGTTGACAGATTTATTTCCCCATTTCATGGTCATACATAGATATGGTTACAGTCACCGAAACTTTTAAACACTTGGGAAGATAAAGATAAAAAATTCAGAAGTAAGAAAGCAGACAAGGGGTGTTTTGTTCTGTGTAAATATATTGATGAATATCACTCATGTGTGCTAAAATTATTCATTTTTAGCTATATTTGTATCATATTTACCACATTTATGATGATATATATATATATATATATATATATAATCTAGTATAATTAATATAATATCGAATTACATAAAATCTTGACGTGTTATGACAAATCATCGAAGGCCAATGTAACCCATGTTTTAAAATATACACACCACATATATATTGCCTTTTATTATCCTCTAATCAAATCTAATCTATCAATGTCAATAAATGCCAACCTAAAAACCAAATTTATATCTCACCATATTTGATGTCTTAACTTTTAAGCCATATTAAAGATTGTGGAGACAGTGTGATTCAGAAGAACATCATGGTTTATGTGAATATTTGGGGTAACATCAAATACATTATGTTTTAGTTTATCAAATGATTGTCACGACTCTCTCGTAAATAATAGGGATTAACAACAAAAAAACCACAGTGATTGAAACTATCATAGTTTGTAATTAAGGCAAATATACTTAAAAATTGTAACTTAAGCTGCAGATATTTTTGTTCCTCTTGCATAGCATTTCATTAAATGAGCTAGAATATTGTTTAGATTGAGTGAGCCCAATGTATCCTGGTAATTATGAATAATGGTGTCTACATCGTTAACTGCTAATAACCTTTTTGTTGATTTGCCTTTAAGGCCCGCCACCCTGTATAAAAATTCTTAACAAAGAGCTACAAGACCTTGGGTCAAAACAACTGAGAATGGACGTGTTTGTATATTGTAAAATTATAAGTCAAACGGCTGATCAACACAGTTTATGTTGAGGATATCCTGATCATCTTTTGTGACTTGAACTGGTTTTCTCAATTCAAGAAAAAATGTCATACCTGTTTTTAATTGAAGCATCTAGGATTTGTTAAATAGAGTTTTCAAAACCTACTGTAATGTTAATAGATACGCGTATAAAACTAGTGGAAGCTGAAAATTGTTAAAGTGAAAACCCCAAATACTACCCTTTTAGAGCGTTAATATGAAGTTTACATTCGTTGGTGCTCGTGTGGTCTAACATGCTAAAATTGTGTTGGATTAGACTGCCGAAGATGGGAAGATCGAGGTTCGATCCCGGTCAAATGCACAGAGTGGTTTTCCTATATGATTTTCTACTCTCCCTCCACGCAAATGCGGGTGGGCTTCCCATAAATTAAGCCTTCTTAATCCCTAACTCATTAGTATAATGAGTACATTGGTGTTAACATGAACAGGTATTAAGACAAGGTGCTAATAAGTAGAAAAATATGAAGTTTGATGTATCTAGCCATTGGAACATGACCAGGTTTAGCTTTATCAGTGAACTTTTTAACCCACTTTAACAGCTGCTACCAAAAACATCACTGGATCGAAATAAAAAGGATTATGATATTTATTCTTAACCTCAAGCCTAGGAAACACCCACAAGAAAGGCTCAAATAATAAGGAAGGATTCATGGATTCTTATTGGGCAGCATTTGGAACTACAAGCTTAGAAAACCCATTAAAAAAGGCTCAAATTATAAGGAAGGATTCGTGGATGCCGATTAGGCAGCATGCACACAGGACAAGTTCTTGCATAGTACTTGATTTTGTCCTTGCGAATGTAGCAGTGACTTTGGAGGAAAAGAAACGGGACACTGTGGTATTATCAACCAATGAAGCAGAAGACATGAGGTTCACTGAACCTACGAAGGAAGTGATTTATTTAGGCAAATTCCTGGAAGGATTTGTTTTGGATAGTGAAGAAATCATTCCAATATACATTGACAAATACTTTCAAATAGCCCTGTGTTTCATTCAAGAATAAATTATAGATATATGTCTTCAGTCATTATTTTGTTAGGAAAGCGTGCTATCAAGGTTCATTTACATTTTGTTACCTGCAAACTGCTTGTATGATGGCAGATGTATTCATCGGAAGTCTCTCAGAACCGTTCAACACCCTAGCTCAGTCAGTAGTGTTTCTGTATACTAAGCTTAGTGTCCCGGGTTCAATTCTTGGCATGGGTGAAACATTTATGTTTGGTGAAACGTGGGTTTCCCCTTTCACAGTGAGCTGGGTGTTGTGTCTGTTCAAGATTTAAGTTACTTTGTAAGTCAATGTGCTGATATAATGTTGGATCAGAAATTGCAAGCTAGATTCCTCAAATAAATGAAATTTTTTTAAAATGATTACTAGGACCAAAATATCACATCTGTTTAAAAAATAATTCAGGATGAACAATTTTTAAAGGAAGCAGTGGGATTGAGTGCGCTTGAATCTTTGATCTAATAACTAGTGTGTGCTTGCCTAACATATGAGCTCTCAAATTGATGAATTATCCTAAAGCCTTTTTACAAACAAAGCTTATCTTTTACTACTTAACAAAGTCATCTATATTTCAAAGTACACAATAGCATAGCCTCATTATAAATCAAGCTTATATCTAAACAATGACATTATTAAAAATAACATGATGTTTTGAATAAAGGGTTTTTGTACAACACATGACATAACTTAGTAAAATAAAGTTAAACAATTTTTTTCAAGGGCAAATTTGCTATCCTATTAACCGAACAATCAAAGTCAAAGTTTATTTACACATTTAATCTTTACAAAATAAGCATAATCAGCTATAATCGCTACAAACTTTCTAATATATTGAGCAACTAAAAAAAAGGGAGAGAGAAGTGGGAGGTTGGGTTAATGATATACACAGACAGACACACACAAGACACACACAAAGGCAGCCACAGACAAATAAATAGACAGGATTTTTCTCTCTCCCATCTTCCCCAAATTATCATAACTACCCAATGTTAACATTTAAAAAGTAGGCACACCAATATGGCAGAATTAATTCGGAAATGATATAAAAATAAAAGTAGCAAAAATATTTTTAAAAACTATTAAGAATATTTTTGTCTGCGATTTTTTCTGCCCCATTAAACGTAGTGACCAATCTAGTAACCAATCTACTGATTGAAAACATGCTTAAATCTTAGCATCACATGCTACATTTTTTGACCAACTTGGTTTAGTACTTATTTATAGAATCTTAAACTATCCCAAAAAATTGTCAATCTTCAATGAGCAAATCATTATTACTTTGTCCCAGCATCAGATTTCTTCCAAGAAATATCTTAGCTTTCTCCCAAAAATCCTCTTATCTTATTTAAAAATCCCATATCTGATTTGATCTGATTCATGTATGCTCTGATATATTGTGTTATGCATGCATCAATGCAAATATGCATATTTATATAATAATGTTCTTTTGCTTATAGGTTCATTGTGCCAGTGTCTATGATAGTTTGCAATGATGTAATGGCATATGTATTTGGATTTTTCTTTGGACGGACACCACTTATTCAACTCTCACCCAAAAAGACTTGGGAAGGTTTTATTGGAGGTGGTATATCCACTGTTATTTTTGGTCTGGTGGTAAGTGACTTCACATTAAGGTCACATTATTATTTGGGATTGCTTAAACTCTTTTAGTTGAGCCATGCTATGTATTTATTAAGTTTTTAAAGAAGTATTGTGTATATCTATTCCATTTAAGTCTAAGAATTGTTTTCATTAACAACAACAAACAATGTATTAATATTTTTTCCAGGTATCATATGTTCTGTGTCAGTACCGCTACTTTGTATGCCCAATTGAGTACAGTGAGACATTGGGCGGCATGACGATGGACTGTGAACCATCTTCTTTGTTCCGCCCACAGGAGTACATGCTTCGAGAGTCCTTGAGCGGCATTACACACCTTGTCAGTATATGCAGCCATTTGCTATTGTATTGTGTCAATGTCTGCTAATTGTTTTTTATTTTATGTACTCTATAGTTTAAATTGATTTAAATATCACATTTTTTGCATATGGTTATAATTCTAAATATATTGTATACTTCATTTAACAATAACAAATTGATATTTTAAATTGTAGATCAATTTTTATTTCAAAAAAACTAAATAATCTGCATTTTGGTTCATTTTTGAAAATGTTAGTTTTTTAATGCTATCATTTAATACATATTTAAAACATACACCTAAACAGGATTAAAAATCCTGGACTTTTTGCTTATTGTTCTACTACTCTATTACTGACCTCTTCACCTTGTCAATTTTTAACAGCCAATTTTCACTCATTTTTATCCAAACTCACAGACATAATAATATTGTAATGCTTGTAAAAGTGTTGAGAGTAAACTGATACAAAATAGTTAGCTATATTTAGAAGAAGGTACAGGAAAGCTCGCAAACACAATATGGCTTTTACAATGAAAAGAAGACCACAGCTCACACTTTACATTGCTGCCTCTGGTCAAAGAGGTAATAGCTGCCTCAGGAGAAAATCTATTGCTAATGCTCATACCCCAACCTAGTTTTCATTCTATTGCAACTCATCAGGAGGGAGTGTGAAATGCAACTTTCTAAAAGAGGAAACCAAAAATCACAAAAGGAAGAAAAAATAAATTGGTAAAGAATGATAGCAACAATGTAAAATGTGAACTGTGATATTTTAATTGTAAAAGCCATACTGTGTTTGTTCCCTTACGTAGGTTTCTATCAACCTTTCCTTTATCTTCTTCCTAATATAACAGATTACCTCAAAAAGGGAAAAGAAATTTTCCTTAAAGGGATGCATATTAATCCGAAATTTTATTAACTGCCATAAAATGTTTTAGTTTTGTAATTCAAGCAAATACTTTTTTTCCTTCTTTGCTTAATTTTAACATCAGATTAAACAGAAACTTATTATTTGTATTCTTGAATTGTTTTATAACATTTTAATATTAGTAATCCTTCACTTTGTATAAACTATTTGCATTTTATTCAAATTACTTATGATTTTTTCAGTTTGGAATGAAGAACACTATCACAATGTACCCATTCCTTCTTCACTCACTGGCATTGTCTTTGTTCAGCTCTGTCATTGGGCCTTTTGGTGGGTTCTTTGCCAGTGGCTTCAAAAGGGCTTTTAAGATAAAGGTAGGACTACATTTTAAAATAATATATTTCTTTAACTAAGTTATTCTCATCAATTATTGAATGAGTTAATTTTAAATATCAAATCTTAAGATATTGTTATCTTGCTCTGAATTTCATCTAGAATGTCATCTTAAATTTAGTTTATTGTAGCACCGCTTCTTACTACCCATTCAGGTTGTATGCATTTCAATTCATATGTACACTCCATTTACCCTAAAGTAGCAGCAGCCTATCATTGAATGATTACAGTATGGCCCTATCTTATAAGCTATGACATAATCTACTCTATCAAAGTAAGATTATCTTTCTGGTTAAACATAGAATATTTCAAATTAATGCTTTTGTATTACTTGGTCTGTATAACCAAATTCAACTGCCATAAAAAATAACAACTTTTTGGCAGGATTTTGGTGATGTCATTCCTGGTCATGGTGGGATAATGGACCGTTTTGATTGTCAATATCTTATGGCAACATATGTAAATGTTTACATTTCTAGCTTCATTCACACAGCATCTCCGCAGAAGTTGTTGCAACAGGTATTTTTTAAATAAATATTATTTTTAAAATGGCTTGAGAAGCTTCTGGATTAGTTTTTTTAAATAATTATAAGTGCATTAATATATATATATATATATATATATTTGTGTGTATATTTTTTATATCTGTGTCTTAATACCTGCTCAGTTTATATGTGTTAATACTCTCAAGACTATTAAAGCTGCCATTTACTTAAATGTATTGGAAAACTTAAAAAATAAGTAATAAATCAGAAATAATATGCTAGGTTATTGGCCATGGTAGAGCTAGTAATTATGCAGAGGAAATAAGTCTACTTCCCTTTTATATGGGACAGCAATTTTTTATGCTCTCTAATCTCCATAGTCAGTGTACTACTGAATTACATCCATTACAATTTCTAGCCTGTGGGCCTGGGTCAGTTTTTAATTCAAATCATATATATTTTTCAAGAAGAGATCATTGTGATTGATAAAAAAATTGATGGTATATTGGACAGGCCTACTGACAAATAAATGGCAACCAATGACATTAGTGTTAACATGTGACATACTGCCCCTATGGAGGTAACCAAAGGTTATACAGGAAATAGTTTACAATCTAGAACCACTGCTGTATCAATCTTACTAGTCCTTAACTGCGCCAAATTCATGTTTTAGTGTATGTTGGAGGAGGAGGGATGAGAAGTAGATTATTAATTCAGAAAAGTGAAACTAAGTTGTAGGAAACTAGGGTTGGAATGATTAGAAATTTTTCACATCGTGACATTGCCAATTAGGCCTATCATCTATGCTGATAATTTGGTTTATTTTCTTTCAAATCTCTTTTAAAGATGATATGCAGTAATAGTACCAAAAACTATTAATGTTCACATTGGTCATTTTATTTTGTTCGGGTTTGTAGGTTTGTTTACATGAGTTTAAATGAAAACTCTTAAATAGGTAATTCAAATATAATTCACTTGATCATTGGCCCTACCACATTTTAAAGATAATTAATTCACTTAAATTGACTCCTTTTTTTCTCATAGTTAAGTTTGTGTTAGTTCTACATAGGAACTTTATTTTAAAATCCATGCATAAAATATAATGACAAATATATATATTTTAGAATAAAAACCTAAGAAAATATTTAATTAATAAAATGTAATAAACTTTAAATAAGCATGGTTAATTTACAATAATTTTATAAAGATCAACTGTTAAATAAATCTAAGCATTGGAATATAAATTCTGTATCTTTGAAACAGCCAATAGTTATTTAGTTTTAGCTTTCATTCAACATTTTCAATTCTAGTACCCTTGATTTTCCCCTAGTTTGGCACTCTTTGAATCCTCCCAATTTTTCGATTCCCAGGAATTTTCCAAAGTCTTATCTTCCCATTAATCTTCCCTAATTTTAGCACCCCTAGAATCTGACACAATTTTAACTCCCCTTTAATCTTCCTCTCTTGATTCAGACATCTATTTGATAGTTGACTTTGTGTTGCAAAGATCTCCCCAATACTCACAACCTCTGCAATACTTCTTCTCTTTCACTCAAACAAGCTGCCTTACTTGCAGATCTTTCTATTCTAAGCAAACTCCCCCTTCCCCCTCTTTCCCTTCTAATCAAAGATAAAACTGACTTACATAATAGTGTGTCAAAAGTACCTGCCATGCATGGCACTTCAACATACAATTCAAAATATTGGTGCTAAGAATTGGTGAACTAAATGCTGATTATCGGCTGTATCATAATTGGTCGATTATCACATTGGTGATCGTTATCATCCCAGCCCTAGAGGAAACACACAATAATTAATGATGATTAATGGGTAGAATCTTAGCATACTAGCAATGATCAGGTACAAAGAACAAGATAATCTAGCAATAATAACAGTGTTAGTGCAAAGATTATCCTTGCATTGCCACCATCATTGCCATATGGGTCGACAATAAGAGTAATTCTTTAGGAAAGTACTCATATTTCCATTGAACTTTAACATTATTTCTTAAGCAAGACAATTTTTTAAATGTCTAAGTTTGCAGTAGATGAACAATTTGTGGTTGACCAAATAGGTAGTTAATTAGAACTATGAAATACATTAAAATCATTTACAACTTTTTCTTACTTTTAATTAATATCGTAGACAGTTTTTTTAATGAGTTGTGGTTGACCAAATAGTTAGTTAACAGAACTATGCAATGCATTAAAATGGTTTACAACTTCTATCTTACTTTTAATTAAAATCTTAAGACAGTTTTTGTACTAAATCTTTTGTACTAAATTATATTCACATGTTATTTTAGTAAACCAAAGACTTTTCCCTCTATGTATTTGAATATGATTGTTAAAAAAAATAATTAATTTCCACCTATTAATTCAAGTTGAAATTAATGAAGTGACATTGTTACTGGCACAGTTTAATTTTCCAAACTCTTGGATGGGTTTGTTGAGCAAAATGTTATATCATCTTAGATGCATAGTGTTCACAATATTTGCCCTAATCTGATATATATATTCTTCCCACATCACTTGTCAAACATACTAAGACATCTTTCTTGAAATAAACTTGATAGCTGCTGACAGAGAGGTTGCAAGTTGAAATCAAAGACAGAATGCACTATTAGTGGATTTTCCTGGATGTTTTCCCATTTTTCCTCCTCACAACTAAAGGAACATTTTCTTTAAAATCCTACCTTTCTTCTCAACCCTATCAATTAGTGTAAATAGTTGTATAATCTAAACAGATAATAAGTAAGACATGTTACACAAATACTATTTGCTCCTTCCACG
>CABFOV010000211.1:30989-66477 GCA_902141375.1 Timema poppense
GGGTATGGAATATCCCCCAGTCCGGTGGAGGGTTCGGGGGTCCTCCCCTGGGAGAATTCATTAAATTGAAACCAGAAATGATGCTTTTTAAGGCAATCCTTGTCTCTTGAAAATAAGAAACAACAAAGAAAAATGTTTGCAACCTCTAATATTTGTTCAACCTTAGAATCTTAGAGGAGGGGGGAGGGGGGGCAACGATTCCCCCCACCTCCCTCTGGTTGCCCCTGGCTCTTTCATAAAGAAGTTTCAATAGTTAGGAAAACATGTTCTTCCACATTTTATTCAACTTTTGATGAAATGTTATTCTAACATTCATAAATTTATTTTCCATAGCTTGATAAAAATAATTATGCTATTGTAAAAATAATAGTAAAAAATTATAACTTGTATGAGCTGAAGAGTGCCGAATATTTACAATACATTTTATCATTATGAAATTTTAGCTCATAGCTTGAACGTGTAGTAAGACACAGTGCAAAAAAAAAATCAAAATGGAAGTAAATATTAGCCTTTACTCATCTAAATATTACATGTAATTTGTATGAAAACTTCGTTAACCAAGTTTATCTTACTTACAGGTTTTCAGTTTAAAGCCCGAACAACAGCTTCAACTCTTTTATACTTTAAAAGATACTTTAGAAGGTAGAGGTATCCTAAATCTTCATTGAATCAAATATTCAATGTGTAAGTGATCTAAAGCTATTCTAACAAAATACCACCGACGATTTGTGGTCCTTATTTTTATATCCATGTGTTTTGTTGGTTACATCTTTATTATGTTGTGATCTTTTTTTAAATAAGTTCAACTTTAATTTGTTTTTTGTTTGCACTTGTCTGCACGAGTGTGTGCTAGGGTTGATATGCATCAGGAGGATAGTTAAAACCTAGAAAAATCAATCATATTTTACAAAGTAGAATTTAAAAAAAAAAATTGAACAGTTATAATACAAATTATAAGAATATTACCCATTGCAATCTATTAGTTTTATCTCAAATTATGTATAATTTTGTTAATAACATAGACATATTTGTCTGTAAAAACTCTTCTTTCAAGAATTTAATAAAAAGTTTTGATAGGTTTTTTTTTATTATTTCTTGGATTGTATATAAGTCAGACCTACTTAAAAAACTAGTAATTTTTGTTCTGAAAAATCTGGAAAAGTTAGATAATTACATTACTTAGAATGTGTATCAACCCTGTATGAATATATACATGTATCTATGTTTATATTTGTGAGTGTATCCACTGTACAATTTTAGTCACCGGTAACTACCTATTTGTTGCATGCAAAATTATTAAATGTTGTCTTTATTAATAATTAATGTATTATCATAGACACTACATTGTTTGCAATTTTTACTTTTTTTCTACAGTAGTTGTAAGAAATCTCTAGTCAAATTAATGTCATTGGATTAACCAGTTAACATGCAAAAACAATTTAACTATGTAAATTCAATACATAATGTAGTTCTCAACAAGTGTGTTCAAAAGTTTATTCTTTTATCTTACTTCCCTCATCATTTTCTTTTATTTTTAAGATTATATTACTAATTATACATTTATTTTCATGGGTCTGTTATGAAAATAATACTATTCGATCTAAACCCTTTTAAATTGATTTTAACATATGAAAAAACTTTTACTATCACTCTAATTTTACATATTTTAATTAGAAGCTTATAAAGTTTCAAAATTTCCAATCCCTAATTTATGTATTTATGTTTATTACAAGAGTAAAACAGAAATAGCTAGAAGTTGTCGAAAATCTCAACTATTTCCTATCCATAATGTGTTTGTTTATAGTATTCGTTCACTTTTTCATTTAAACTCTTATTTAATTTGTTTTCCTTGTATTTTAACTATGTAATCTTACATCAGGGCATTTCTATTCTTAAAATGATTGTAATATTTATTTATTATTTATTACTATGACACTGGCTTTAATTTAGTTTTTTTAAAGATTATAGTAAACACACACGAATATAGCTTATACACAGATGGAAAGGTGGTTGGCTAGGTGACAGCTAGCAGAAGATCCTTATTGCAAACATTGGCTGAAAGAGACTAATGTCAAACTATTCGGAAATAATTATTATTTTCTCGGCTTTTTTTTAGCACCTTGTCTCACTACCTGTTGAGGATATATGCATATATACTAATGAATTAGAGGTGAGGGAGGTGTAATTTAGAGGTTTACCCACATTTTCTATGCGGTAGAGTGGTAAACATTTAGGAAAAACCATCCCCAGTACATCCGAGCTGGATTCGAACCCCATTTCCCAATCATGGGCAGGCTAGTCTTACACATTAGTGGCTCCTTAATCCATGCAGTTATTTGCTTAGTTATACTATATTATAAACAAAAAGTTTAATCAAATAATTCTAATAATACTTTTTTAGAAATTACTTTATTATTGGCATTATCATAATGTATTGAAAGAACAAAATATAATTAAAAAGATTATGTTCTTTGTTTTGTGATTGTAGTAAAAATGTATATTATAGTTAATATATGAAATAATAATTTAAAAAGTATTATATTATTCACACTTGTATCTTGTTATAGTTTGCCACCAAAATAACACAAGTGGTTAATGGTTTCTAAAACTCAGAGGAAGACCTATAAACAAATATGAATAACAAAAGAAAATTTGTATTTTGTAAACCGTGCATAAACACATCTGAAGATGGTTTGTATGATGTTATTAACCACCTTTGTTTTGGCAGGTTTGCCATTTTAATTTAAGAAGTGAACGTATCATTCTATAAGTGAACCAAATAACCACATCCATGAGGAAAAAAAACATCCGAACAGTTTTTTTTAGAAGTTATTAAATGAATAATTTAAAAACGTTTAAAAGAAAAATAATAAACAAATTGTTTGTTGTGAAAGTCTTGCTGATTATATGGTTTGGTAAATGGATACATGTTAACTTTTCCTATCTGTCACCTACCACCCTTCCAACCATGTATGATATATATATATATATATAGTTTTGTAGAGGATCCCATAAAGAAACTATTTAAAGTATTTTACAATGCCCATTAACTAAACCAAGTTATTTATTAATGTATTTATAGAAGCTGTGTTTAATGTTTCCTTTCATGAAAATGAGTATCTATAAGTAACTTCATTTTTTAAATATTTCACCTGTCATGGGTTGTTAAATGAGGGGGAAAATTTTCATTAGTAAACCTACATTATGTTTAATAGTGGTTTTTCATTTCACCATAGATACATTTAATTGAAATTTAAAAATCCTCAAATAAAGAAAATACTTTCCATGGAATTTCTTTTATAATGGTTAAAATGAAAACAACAAATATTGTAGAAATAGTTTGCACACTAAATTTTATATATTTTTAGAATACTTAAATATATATATTACTCAAAATTATTGCAGAAAAAGCTCATATTTTCACATTAAACCATACAAAAAATAATAAAACAAAATCAAAACTTAATATATAAATAATACCAGGAATTTTAATTATCACAAGCAAATATAGATACAAATATAATAAATAACATTTGACATGTAAATTTTTTCATCTGATATTTTCATATAACCTTTCCAAATAAATACTTTATTTATTCTCTAGAAAAATTATAAATAATAGAATTGAGAGGTTGTTGGATAAATTTAAGCTTAATATATGCTAATGTGATAAAATTATCATCAATTTTTACCATCCAACAATTTTCCTATCTATTGGTAAGTTTTTTTTAGCATTACGTTTTACTACCCATTTCGGTTATATGCTTATGTACTAATTATGCTAATGGCTTGGGGATGAGAATGTTTGAACGTTGAAGAAGTCTACATGCATTTGCATGACAAGGGTGGGAAACATTTTAAGAAAACCAACCTCATTCCCAACCGGGATCGAACCACAATCTCCCATCGTCGGCAGTCTAGTATATTACAATATTAGTGCTTTAAGACCATGCGGCCACTGAAGCGAGTATCAATTAATTGATAATGTGTTTAAACGTCAATATACATGATTGTAGAGATATTATGGCTATTCCTATAAAGTGATTAAATTAAGGAACTACTTTAAAAGTAAAATTGATACCTACCACAAAAGTTACTGACTCAAACGATTACATAGTAAAGATAAATTTATTTTTAAAATTGGAGGATCCATTTAAAAACTGGGGATTTTGCATATAAATACTTTTGTTTTATTTTGTAAGTTACATTATTTAAGAATGATTAATTTGATTCTTAAACAAGTTTTAGTACTCTTAAATGAAAGCTCTCACATGTTTCATGAAAATTAGATCTGTCTATCAATTAGTCAATCATATATGTATACATCAATAATCATATCTCGAGAGGCTGGTTTATTTTTGCATTCGAGCAGTTAAATTAAGAAACATTATTTGAAATCAATATGGGTACTTACCACACATGTTATTAATGTTTTAACAAACCATAATACACAAGCTTTCATAAACTTAAATTTTGTTAAAATAAAAATGTTTTTTTTAATTCCTTTGTAAACTTAAATTTTGTTAATAAATGTGTTTATTGTTTTAATATGTAAGTATAAAAATACTTAAAATGATTTGTTTATTTAAATTTTAATAAGTTATAGTGCTTACATATTAACTCTTTGTGAAAACATATTTTGCAATAAGTTGGTGTCCCTAATTATTAAGTATTTCAATAAATGGGCTGTAAATCGGTATTAATATCCATACATTTCAAACAAGAGGATTAAGCTAATTGTTTTTAATATGACAAAGTTTAATCAAGTTACAAAAGGGAAAATAAATTTTAACATGAATTCTCAAATCAATTCTATTATCTGTTGTCGGTGAATTTTTAAATATACACTGGGAACTAACATAAATTTTCAATTTCATTAAATGGCAGGAAATTATTTGATTCAAAATGTAGTTTATTGTACTTATTAGAGCAACATATGTTATCCTATACATGCCGTATTCATGAAATACTTATAAATCTTGAATAAATATTGTCTGCTCTCATTAATAAAACATTAATAGTAAATAATTTTCAATGTTGTTTATATGTCCTCTAATGTATCTGTTTATATAATTATGAACTTATTAATAATTTAATTTATTTAACTTAGTTAATGACATCTTAATTAATTGATACATATTATATTTAGAACTACCATTTGGGATACTTGCACATTAAATATTTACTTATTTCAAATTTGAAAAAAAACAAAACTTTAAAAATCAAGTGTTTTATTCAAACCTAAGTATACAGGTTAGGAAGTAAATATTTCTATGTAGTGTAATATATTATCTCATTCCCAATTGTTGTGAATTTTATAAATATAGTAAGAACTACAATCATATTGATGTTTGAATCTTTAAAAAAATGTTATATTTATTACAAATTTTTTTTTAAGTTTTTATTTTTAAGATCAAAACTAGCAGTCTATCATATTTACTTTGTAGATTATATTAAATATTTAAATGCACATCCATTTTTTTTAAATGTTCACATTAAAGAAAAGCGAGGTAATAAGAAACAAAATAATTCATTTCTACAATTCTGATGCAACTGTATTTGACAAATTTAAATGAGTCAGAGTTTATTGTAACATTAATACAATTTTTGCCAGAATTCAGAAGCGAGTATGTAGAAAGTGTGTGTGTGTGTGTGTATGTATGTGTATGTGTTTGCATGCATATTGCTCGTATTTCTCATCTGAAGTGATGAAAGGCAAGCCTTTGCAGCCCATCAGTGTTTTCATTAGGAAATAGTTAAGCAAATGATATTTAAATTACTATATTTATTTTTATTCTTTGTTGAAAATCTGTGAATTCATTGCAGAGAGACAATGCTTTAAACTTTTTATTAGCTAGAATAACATCAACATATGATAAATATAATAAACTTAGCACTTTAACTAATCTTCTGTCTTATTTTTAACCAAGACTATTAATATGGTTGTATTAAATGGAACTTTAAAGAAAGGATGTCAAGGAGTAGCTCTAACCTGAGGGTAGCCCTAACTTGATGGTAGAGGGGGTGTGAAGAAGTTGCCAAAGCACACTATCTTTTGGGAAAGGCATCAAGAAACAACCAAAGCGCTAATTTGTGAAAGGGTGCTAAGAAGCAATCAAAGCACTAACTTAGTAGTGAGGTGTAGCTTAAACAAACAATAAGAATGCTAAGTTCGTTCTCTGATTTCCTCCTTTTTTATTGTTACAACTTACCATTCTGTTTGTCTACATTGCTTAAATCCATTTTGTCGAGTGTTAAATCTAAGTCTAGTGTTCATGAACTTATGCTAAGGGTTCTAAAAAGCTTATATGTGAAACTGAATTGTACATAAGGTGTTTGATAAAGTAAAGAAACTATAGTAATTTTTTTGGCATCTATTGACAGATAATTCACAAGTTTATTGTTATTTAGACAGTTCTTATGATTCTTTCTAGTGATGCGCTATTGGGGGAGAGGTTCCCACTGAGTATGTGGGAGAGGCCGGTCTCGTGGGCTTAACAGCTAGCCACCTCTGGAAACCATAGAAGAAAGCTATGACTAGTTCCTCCTAACAATCCCGTCAGTTGAATGTGACCATATCTGTGTAATTCACATTATTTTCTCCGGTACTTCACTTGACATCTTTTGACACTTTGCTTGGTGCTATTTGATCCACCAAATGATTAGGTAGTCTTACCAGTTTTTATGTACCATTGGTGGATGGTCTCTGCTGGAGCTTTTCTCGGTAAGGCCCCAAAATTTTCTGTCTCCGGGTATATCTCATATTGAAACCGGTCCATGTGTTTTCCTGAAGTGACCTCGAATGGTGTAAATACCCTTCCATTTGGGACAGAATCCAGGATAAATTCCAGATGCATCATTAGACAGAAAGTTTGTCCTTAGCATGATGCTGGATCCTAATGGTAAAGGATCCCCTCTCTTTTTATGGTTCTATCTTTAAGTACCTCTCTTGATACTTAAGTTAGTGCCTTCTGGCTTTGTCTCTATATGCTGATAGTCCTTCCTTTCGTTCGGTTTCTTGTTTGATTTCGTTTGTAGTCCAGTCATTTTGGTTTTTTTGTTTTTTTTAGAAAAAATGATAGATATCTGGATTTTGGTATATATGCTCATTTAGGCATGTATTTTAACATACTAAAAGTCCTTATTAATACTTAGTGAGCTTCCAATTCTGTGACCTTGAAAATACCTTGAAAATATTTTTTTTGCCTATGTCTCTTGAACAGCGGCACTTATAAAATTATGTTCCAGGCAAATTGTGTTGGAAATTCAATTTTATATATAAACGGACCCTATTACTTTTATCACCAGTCCACTCCTTCCCCTTCATAATCCCCAAGAGTTAAATCCTCTTTTTAGGAAATCGTAAACCTATGAGACTAGAAATATTGCAATAGAAAAAGTGTTTGTGTTTCCATACTTTGAAGAGGTTAAAGAGTTTTGAGTGATCTAATAATAAGTGATATGCAATAAGTATGAGTTAGTATAATAGATATAATAAGATATAATAAATACATATGAAAAAAGTTAATTCAGACCTCAGTCTTTTTGATGATCCATTCATCTCATCACTTTCTCCGACCTGCATATCTTCATCACATGGACGTTTCATTATAAGGCGAGAACGTTATATCAGTACTCGGTTTGTAATCATTGTCATTTTCCCCATCACTTTAGTTGTTTCTACTGTCATATTCACAATCTTCTTCAAGTGATGAATGCCATAAACTCTTTTGAACATCTACTTCCTCAATATCATCGATATCTTCCATCTCTGGTCACCCAGAGCTATTGTAGGAAACTCCAATGCAGTGCACGCAAATATGCGAACACTTTAATCCTGTTTTATGGCATCCACAGGCTTTACAGCATCCATTCAAGCAATTATAAAAAATTGAGTCCTAAATTTTGTGTGGTGCTGGCACTAATGTTGATGCAGTTGAAGATAAGTGTGATTCTAAGTGCCAGCCTCAGTTTTGTGGAAGGAGTTTATTACCTTGCCACAATTGAACTTGATGGTATACACGAAGGCTGTACAATTTTGCAGCATCTTGAGTAGGCGGCATTGATGATAAGCGTTTTTTCCCTCCTGCAACACCTTTATTAAAGCATATAAAACAATGATACATTTTCTTCCAAAGTGTCTTTGAACATAAGAAATGTATGCTTCTAAAAGAGTCCTTTGAGTTCCAACAGTGGGCCACACAACACGATGTAAGAACCAACCTCCATCAATAATGTAAAAACTCCCAAAAGGGGCAGCATTTTCCTGATTCTTTTTAATTATTGAATATAATGCAGCCTTATTTGTTTTTATCATTCTGTTTTCATCAAATGGAGATAAAAGGTAAGGAGATAATTCAAACTCTAAGTAACTTTTTAAATCTTCTTGTGACTTCAGGCAAACAGATATGCGCTGAAAAGGTTGCAGAGGTTCAACAGTTACACCATGATCGTGGATTTTAATGGAATTAACCATTGCTAATGTCTGCACTCTGTCTTGACGTGACAGCTTAACATCGCCAAATTTGTTTCCAGAAATTTTCTTTAATACTCTGCAACCTACACTGTAAGCATCATGGCAGTTGATTTTCTCATCTCCTACAACTCCACTTGAGATTGACATACACTCGCCTAGGACAGAAAAAGGTGCATTTTTTGCAAACCACAAATCCAATTTCTGAACATCTGCTGTATCTCTTTTTGAACAATAATCTTGTCAGAGTATTCACCACACAGAATCTCCAAGCCTTCCAAGAACAGTCAAAACAAAGGGTCCTCCACCAATCCATTTTCTTGAGACACTGCCCCTTCCATGTGTTAGGCCACCTGATGTCTTAATTGATCACATAAGTGTTTGCTCGGTAGTCATATCGTTCCACACTCCTGACAAGAATTTGTCACTTCGTCTCACTCTGAAGCATCCTTGTAATACAAACTGGGCACATTCTTCTTTGTGCAAGTTTGTTTCCAGCTAAGCCATATCTTGCAAGTATGTTTGGCAGGATTTTACTTAAGTTAAATGACAATTTAGGTGAAAAAGAGGGTAGCATGTTTCAGATTGTTTCCAGGTGAAATTACCAATCTACACTTCGTTCAGCCAGTATATATTGATGTACCAACATGACAGCTGCACTATTGGACCATTCATTTCCAAGGCTACTAATCCATTTTTAATTAAATTACAACCACCTTGTGAGCTTTCCAACAGCAACAAAAAAGGCACGTTTTTTAATAATCATGATTTAACTACTAAATACATGAAATAATAACACAAGGCAAACAAATCATTATACCTGGACTTGAATTCACTCCGAGCACGCAGTAGGAACATACCACATGAGCTGTTTGCTTACATTTGCCAGAATCAGTGTGGGGGCGAGGTAAAGGGGTGTGGTACCATTATGTATAGTTGTGGCAGTGGGAAGGGCGAATGCATCTGCCTCACAACACATTTTAACCTTGCCTGTTTGTGCTCTTTATACGCATTGTTGCATGATTTATGCAAATATCCAAAATGTATTCAACTTTTTGGGGATTTATAGGGTGAAGGAGTGAACTGGTGATAAAAGGGATGAGGACCTATTATTTAGGAAATTAAGTTTCCAACACATTTTGTGTTGAACATAATTTTCTGGGTACCACCCTTCATGATGCATACACAAAAAAAGAATTTCAAGGTCACAGCAGCGGAAGGGCTCTTAGTATGCTAAACTACATACCTAAATGAGCATATATACAAAAATTCACCTATCTTTTTCCCGCTATTTTTCCTCTATATCCTGGACTATTGGTGGTGTCGGGAGATAGGCTTTGTTTGCTTCCTAGTCTGTAGGGCATCGAAGGGTATATCCAACGAGAAGTTCACACAATGCGAGTCCTGTTGCTTCATTTTGTTGGTTTCTGAGGGAGAAAATTAACTGGGATTTTTGCCTTATCTAACAGGAGGTGTTTCCTTGGGTCCCTTGGATACATCGCTGGTCAAAACACATACAGGCGTAAGTGATTTCTCTCAATTTCTCAGGAGAGTGAAAACAAAAATTGTGTTTTTTCCAATGCACTCTCTCAACGGTACTTTTAACACTAATGCTTTCAAACTATGTATGTAAATGTTTTATAATGTTTAAATTTTAATGCTATAAGTGATATTTTTATTAAAATATATATTTTTTGTAGACTAAATACATAAGTAAATGTGTTACACTCCTTTGTATCGCAACTTTTTACCAGTGATCAACACTTACACCCAGGGTATATTAATGAAATAGTTAAAAATACTGCATTTTTTTATTAATTCAAGTTTTTTAAAATCTTTTTCATGGAATTACTATACACTATGAGTGTGAGCACTTAGTACAATCAAAAGCGTTTTTTAAATTTCCTTTTGAAAATTGAAAACAAAAATTCTTGGTGACTAAAATTGCTTTGTCCATAACTTAAAACATAGCTATTATTAAACAATAAAATAGTGGTTTAAAATTACGATAATTAAATTTCAAGCGCCTTTCTTATTTATGGAAAATATATATGATAATAATATAAAATGAAAATCTAAAATACCATACAAGTTCAAACACAGCAAAATATATCACTCAAACTTAAATTATACAAAATATTAATTATATATAGAAATGAACATTACAAACAGTTGCCATGTATTTGAAAATAGCCCAGATTGTCAATTAAACTGCTCGATTTTAATAATAGCATGGTTTGCACGTGACCATCTAACTAGTTATGAGGCAAAGACTTGTTAAAGTTGACAAACTCCGAATTCCTCACTATTGGAGTATCACCTTCACACAATGATATCACGTCCTTAAATTTCTACTGATATTTTCAGTGGTTCCTTGTTTAGCAAGCTTAAGTCTTTTTTTCAAAGGGTTATTCAACAATCTTTTTAGGGTGATTGATCTGTAACCCTTTTTGTCATGGAATGTTTTAAAAAAGATATTCGCTGGTTCTTACTTCCTTACTTGAACTTCAGCCATTTCTGACCAGTTTAATTGTCTTCTCTCATTTGTAATATTCTCAAATCCTTGGAAAGCTGTTTGAAATCTAGAAAGTCCTGGGTATACATATGATTGACATTATACGGATTCTTACTTCTTGCAAGCCTCATTATTGGGATGAGTTGAGAAGGTAAAAATAGATCTCCTGCATGGGATACAGCATACCCAATAGCACTGTGTGCCGAATTTCCCTCGCTTTGGCCATGGTAAGGCTAAAAAAATCTCAGGGTGATATCCTCAATGGACAAATTGTTAACTACGTATAGCATCATTGCTGCTATAACAGTGTTCTTATTTTGGCCAGAGCATTTGTATGAAAATAAACTTACACTTTTAGCTTCTTGAAGACCGCAAGATTTCAAAAACAGATACACGCAGGAATATATTTCAGATGCCCCGCTTTTGCTTATATCATTGTGCCATGTGTAAAAGTTGCAATCGTTACTACCCAGATTGTAAATTGTAAAATAAAAGACGCCCAAGTGGCGTTTATAAAATATGGCACTTTCATTACTCTTGGGAAGGTATATTTCAGGTCAAACACAGCAGCAACATATTTTTTGTCCAATATTGCATTATGTTTACGGGTATCCTGTATCTCCCTCACCTTTTTCTTTTCATCAATGTGCTTATTAAATTTAGCTTGGGTTTTTTTCTTCACAGAGCCATTTCCTTCCTTGTACGTCATGCATAAGCTGCACTGATCTTTTTTTGGGCGGTGGAAACTAAAGTTAATTTGCTTGAATATGGGGCTGTTCCATGGGTCCACTGTCTAGTCCCTGTACATTAATGACTGGGTTGACTCTCTTCATAGAGAGATCTTGTCTGGACTGCCTCTCGATGGGAACCTTCTGACTGGTTTCTATTCTTTCCATCAGTTTTGGATGTGTGCGTTTGAACCTTGAGCTCTGTTATGTCTTTTGCATAAGGCCTGCAGTGAGGTGCGGTTGTTCAGGGTAGTGAGGAAATGGCTCTGGTGGAGTCATTATTCCCCATTTCTTTGTGCTATATTCGGTTTGTCTTCCCTTGGGTTTCAGGATAGGGTGACTTGGAGCTTGTTTCCCCATCTCGGTCTGTGTTAAATCTTTAAGTCGTACTCTTGCAATATCAGGGACCATCTGGTGAGCTAGAATCTGCTGCCCTTCATTGTATCTAGCCAAGCCAAGCATTTGGAATCTGTGCGCAGTGTGAATGGCTTCTCCAAATAAATGTGATTTTTACTTTCCATATGATGGTGAGGCACTCCTGCTCATTACTATGATATCTCCTTTTTGTAGGAAACAATTTCACATTCCTGTATGAATTAATCTTGTTGCGTCCCTCGATCTCTTTGTATAGAACAACAACGATTATGGTTCCGCTTGCGTTGATCTGCAGAAAGTAGGAGAGATCAGCGTAGGCTTGGTGCAGAGTGCTTTTATTCTCTTGAAGACTTCCTTGATGTGTTCAAAGGCTTTTTGTTCCATAGCGCTCTAATTCAACTTTTAATTAGCTCCTAACCTAGAGGTGAGGGGACTTGTTGTTTCCACCATGTTTGGGATGAGCTCCCTTAGCCTGGTACAGGTTACTGTTGTATTTGGCGCTGTATCTTTGGGGTTTGGTATTCTTGTATGGCCTCGATTTGTTCCGGTTTGGGAAGTTTTCTTTCGGGAGATATGAAGTGCCCCAAATAGTTGAGAGTGGTCTTTCCAAACTCGTATTTTTTCATGAAGCCGGTGAATTTGTAGATTTCCTGTCTCTCGAGTACCCTTCTCAAATGTTCTAGATATTACTTGTCCGAGTTCGAAAATATGGTATCGCCCATGTAGGCGAAAAATAATCTCTCCTGGAGTCTAGCCAGGACTTGTTGATTTATCATCTTTTGTAATCCGAAGGGCTACCTTGAATTGATATGTTTCTCTTCCGGGGTGACAAACGCGGTGAGAGGCTTTCATTTTGCATCTGCGAAGATCTTCCTGTGTCTGGACTTGAGATCTCTGATGCTAAATACCTTTGGTGGCCCAATCTATTCAAGGTTCTGTTGTTGTATGTAGATTCGGGAACATTTATCTTCTTCCGGGACCTTGTTTAGTAATCACTAATTGATAGTCGATACAAAATTCTTGCCTGGTTTTTCTATGATGACAATATGTGCTTGGTATGAAGACCTGCTGTCTAGATGATATTATCTTTGATAATCTCTTCCACATGCTTTTAGAGGATTAACTTGTTTTGTGGAGAATATATATGGGTCCTTGAATGGTGCAGGAGTCCTGCAACCTTTGTTTTGGAATGTGGGAGGGAAAGTTTGGTGCATCTTTATTTATTCGAATCTGTTATCTTTCTTGGGTTCCTTCTTGATCCAGTATAGTTGTGCATTTTCTATAATAATCTATTGTGACTACTCATTCTGTGATCCATGGGTGTCCTAGGAGAAGGCCTTCTGAGAGTTTATCACCGACTAGATAGGTGACGTCCATTTTCCTTTCTATTATTTCCATAGTGTGTTGGCATTGTGCTCATATCCTAGTCGTATTGTCCCGTCCTTGACTAGTTACACCGATGTGGGTTCTCTACAAATGGTCTCTAGCGTGCGTGTGTCTAAAGTTGACGCTCAAACAAAGTTGTATGACGCTCCTGAGTCTATAGTGGCTTGGAATGTTCCCATGGAAGTTTTAACTGGAATTCTGGATAAGTTAGCTTAGTTTCTACTTCTGAGTATTTCCTGTCTACTCAGGGATGAGTCTGGTCTCTTTTGTATTCCTATTGTCTGTTTTCAGGAGCTGTGGCTGGGGCTTATGTGTCTCATGGTCGTTCTGATGTTCGCCTTGAAATAAGCACAGATTAGTCCCTGTGAAAGTCGCTTTTGGAACAGTGGTAACACTGAGGGAGTTGTCGCGTGGATTTATGAGGCGGTAAAGGACGGGGTTTGTTCCACTGGTTGGCATTTGAGGGAAGGATGTCTCTCTAAACTGCTTGGGCTCTTTCTAAGACTTGGTTGATTGAGGTGGGAGGGGCGGAAGTGATGAAAGGTTGTACAGCGTGGTGCTGGATTTTTCTGATGAGGGAGAATGAGGCCGGTTCATCCAGAACTGCGAGAAAGAATAGTTTGTGGAGTAGCACCTTCTCAGGATGAAATAATCGGAGAATTCTGACATTGACTCTGTTTATACATATAGTTGGGCTTGAAGTTTGACCTTTAGTGTAGATGAGTCGAAGCGTTCCTGGATTCTTTTACTAAGCTCTTCTAATATGTTGAAGTATCCTTCATAATATTTCAACCATTTTTCCCCCTCTTGGCCTAATCTGACTTTTACAATTGTTGTTCAGATTTCTTGGTGTATATTGTTAATCTTGTGAGTATATTCGCATTATTTTTTAGGATGGCAGAGGGCTCTTCATGTTGAGGCCGGTGAATTCCAGAAGGACGTTTTTGAGGATAGTTGTGGGGAGATTGGCACTGATTCTTGATGAGGGGGATTGGTTGGTTATATTGCGCATTTCCCGAAGCTCGATCTGTTTTTTTCTTTATACGGTCGTGTCCACCATTTGAATCTTAGCCCTGCTAGGTCTCTATCTTGATCTTCACAGTTTAGGCAGAGTAAGTGAAATCAATCTTTATATTTATTGCAATATTTTGGCGGTTCTCCCTTGGCTGGACAGTTGGGGACCCGGCACTTGTGTGGATGTGTGAGGTTGTTGGTTGTCGGGCGCCACCGAATTTTTCTTAAGTGGTGCAGTTTTGTCTCGGGTGATGGGTGCATTGAAGACTTCTGCTCTTCAAAACCAAATTCTAACTTCCTCCACATCGGGCTCCATCTTGTTTTCCGTTTGTTTGTGTTGGCTAACGATGAGTCTTGTTACTGTGTCAGTATATCTTCATAACCCAATTGAAACTCTTACCATTTGATGTAGAAAGGCCAGCTGGATATTCCTTGGGTGGATGAAGCAAGCTGCCTCGGGTTGGATATCCAGGATTGAGATTAAAGTTTGGAAAGGTTGTAGCATTCAGTGGCTCGGCCCCGTGAGTAATCTGGTTCGGGGGAGTGTAAACTAATTCTAGGAGAAGGGAAAAGCATTTTTTTGGGAGGTGTAGTTGACCAGTGGAGGGTTTCAGCTAGGATCAAAATATTCAGAAAGCGAGAGGTTCAGCTTGTGATGATTGCCTCTCGTAGTTCCTCTTCTGGTGTGTTTGATGATGCTATCACAGCTGGGCGGTTGCTGGAGTGCTAACTTGATGTTGAAGGGGTGGCCAAAGAGCTGTCCTGGGGGAGGGATAGCGAAAAAAAGGGTGTCAAGAAGAGCCAAAGCTCTAATTGGGGAAACTGAGTCAAGAAGCAGCTGAAGCTCTATCTTAATGAGGAGCATCAAGAAGTGGCTGAAGCGTTAATTAGGAAGAGGGTGCTAAGAAGCAGCTGAAGCTCTAGCTTAGCGAGAAGATTTAGCATAAACAAACAGTAAGAATTCCGAGTTTATTCTACGATTTCCTCTTTTTTATTGTTACAACCGAATATTCTTGTCTCTTACATACATACAATCCCCATTGTCTGGTGTTATTTTAGTTTAATGTTTTTGCTAAGGTTTCTAAAGAGCTAACATGTGAAAATGGGTCTTATTTAGTGTGTTTGACAAAGTAAAGAAAGAAAAGTAATCTTATGACATACATTTACACATCTCAATGGGCTCAACAGTTAGCTATCTCTGGAGACTGTCAAAGAAAATCACGACTAGTTCCACATAACAAACTTAAATGTTGTCTTATATGGTAGCATGAATCATCAATTACTTAATCAATGGGTATTCTTGTAGTGTTCTTGTAGACAAAAAATAGTTAAATTTGCCGCTAGAATAGAGGCCATAGTCTCTTCTGGAATTGCCATGGTTATAAAATTACTAATAGCTCTTGGTTTGTTTAGATACTAAACAGTCTGTACTGATCTTTTTACAGAAAGTAAACAGGCATTTTTCATTGTTCCAGTAAAAATATTTTTTTCTAAATATAACTAGTTTGAATTGTGTTATAAACTTAATAAGAAAGCATATCTCTTTATATGGAAGAAGCCAGTAGATTAACAACTTCATTTGAAATAATGTTATAATCAAATATTTTCACAGTTTTTAAATTTGAATTAAAAACTGATTCTTCATTAAAGCATTCTTAACATGATTTCTATTCCATTCTACCATCACCCTGTTCCATAGTATAAACGCTATGTGTAAAGTTGGACGGTAATTTGTTAGTTAAACTAACACTATAGCATTCAGAAATTGTTATGACAATTGTGTAAGGTTTGTGGAAAGAGACTAAATCAATGAAGATGTGTGCTTACCGTTATTCTTTTAATTTCTTGAAATTTTGGTGAATAAGATTTTATTAAATGGATTTATATTAATGGAATCGTTTATCCAACCCGTCTTTTGCGCTGAATAATCTTGAGGTATATACCTCCATTTATTTACAACTGCTTTATTCATGTTTTTCCAAAAATATTATGAATTTAATTATATTTGACATATTGGTTGATCCAAAAACTAGCATGTCGGTTTTTCAAGAACCTGCCACTTAGTTGAAAATTTGGTTGGGTCCCTTTGTGAAAATCACTTTGAGTTTATGTGGATCATATAAGAAAGAGGTATCATGGTAGCAAGTTAGTATAGCTATCATCAGTACTATTACTGCTAATTAATTAGTTTAGCTTAATTAAATATTTGTAAAATTTATCAATCACAAATATTTACTCTAAGCTTCTCCTTTTTCTAATTCTTACCGCTTGATGTCTTTACATAAACACATTAAGTAAATTAGTTTGAAAGGGATTTTTTCGTGTCTTCAGTTTTGTTTGTACCGCATGTATTGAATTAGAAACCTTCATTCTTCCCTTGTCAAACCTATTCCATGAAGAACTAAAACTTTTAGGTTTTCCACCACTGTCCATTAAGAGTTTTTTTCTTTCTTTTTGTTGTCCAAGCTAAAAGCAGCTACTTTAAATTGTTTAGGTGCTTTTCTTATAGGAACTCACTACTTAAATCATTCTTACCAATATTCATAATCAGTTTTGCTAAAATAGCAATGACTTTTCTTTTTATATTGAGGAAAAATGGCGCCAAACAGCTACATTAAATTAGACATTGTAGGTGACCTGGCGGTCTGGGGGTAAGGTGTCAGACTTCTGTGCTGGCGGCCAGGGTTCAATCCTCGGTCCCGGCACAGATTTATCTGATTATCAAACCCTTCCTTCACCTCTGACAATACATCTTGTGAATGTGGGAAATGCCAGGTCTCCACCGTGGTTCGGATTCCACGTTAAACTGTAGGTCCTCCATTTCATCTCACAATCACCCTACCATTACACATTAGCGTAAGTGCGTATAACCCGAACGGGTAGTAAGACGCGGTGCTAATAATAATATTTAGACATTGAAAGGAGGATAGAAGAACAATGACTACACACTTACTAGAAAATTGTAGGCCTCACAGTTCACAATTAAAACCCAACAAAACACATAATTATGTAATTTTCAGTGTACTTCAATACCCTTCTTCATCAGAAGAGAGTAAAACACAGACTGGACTATACCAGTATAATTATTTGTCTTGTGTTTTAATTGTAAACTTTGAGGCCTACAATTTTCTGGTAAATGTGTAGGCCTTGTCCTTCTATCCCCCTTTCAATGTTTAATTTTCTCTTTTATATAATTTTGATTACTATACTTAAATAATTTAGTTAATTTAAACTACTATTAAAAATACAGTGAATGTTCTTATTGAATTTGTTTCCAGGTGTTTTGTTCATTGTTGCATTCGTCCTATTGTACTTGGTGTTGAATCTTAGCAAATAAAATAGACAATCTCTTTCATGAAACAAGACTAAATGCTAAGTCTCATGAGTCAAAAAATATTTTCTGACTGATACCTAATAAATTAAAAATGAATTTAAATTTTATTGGAACTAGCTTTTTGATCTCTTAAAATCATATATTTTAGCTGCCTAAATATATAAACTGTATTTTTTTTTTATCTCACTGAACCCCCCCTTTGAAGAGAAAAAGTGGCTTATATGTGATAAGTTAAATTATAAAGGTGTTTGAGACCAGTAAACAAATCTTAGATGTGCTATAATTTTTTACATCTATTCTGTTTAAAGTAAAGAAAAATCCTTTCTATTTTGAAACCCATATATTTGTCTATGATTTTCATATTCTATTGCCACTGTATTTTATTACCTTGCTTTCTCTTCTTACTACTATCATTCCATTTGCGGCATTTAAAGAAACTTTCTTTAAGTACTATGACTAGTTTTTTCTTTTATAGAAAAGTATTATTTGCAAAAATGCAGTCAAACACATTCATAACAAAATATTCCAACAAAGTCAGTTTTATCTTTAAATTTATAGAAGTAAATAATGTGGTAATTATTAATTCATAAAAATAATACTTTTAAGGCCCTGCCAAAACCAAATAAATCCGTCACTATAACATCTAGCCGCCCCTTCTTCCCCCCTGCCCCTCTCTCTCAAAAAAGTTTTACCTAGTACTATATTTAATTTAAATGCCATCATTTCAATAAATTAAATTTAAAAATAAAGATATGCAGGGCGGCCATTGATTGGCAACCAGGAATATTGCTTTAATTTTGAGCATTGGGGAAAAAATATTTGTATTGTTTGGGAATCTTGATATATTAAGGGGTGTGAACAAACTAAGCTACATGAAGTTTCTTAAACTCGGTTTGCTGTTAAATTTCCAGAAAATTACTCTGACAAATTTTAGCATTGACATTGATTTTTAAAGTAAAGAAAGATTTTAATTTAGAATAAAATTACCACACCTGTTGCTTTGCAATGTTTCATCACCTCAAGTAGTCAAAAGATATGCATAGTATATGGATATATAAAGTTAATATTAAATATAACAGAACAATATACAATCATATAAAAATGAGTGTAAATAGATGAGTTAATGAAAATTAATGACATGTAAAATAAAGTGTACAAATATTAGATTAAAACAAATGATGGATATTTGTGAATGGCAATTAAATTGCAAAATTTAAGGTCAAGTAAGAAATTGAATGTATAAGACTAACAATCTACTAAATTGAATAAATTTTATTTATTAAGATGTATAAAAATTGAAAAGTTAAAATCTATTGATTTTACATTATTAGAAAGTCATAAGTAGTTGAATAGACCAGAAGATGAATAACGTATAACTATAAAAATTTTAAGATTTTAAATAAAGATATAATTATTAGACGATGGTGTAGTAAATAAAATGTTTTTCTAAAATTAATCTTTCTTATCTGTAGTTGGACCCTTCTCCTTAATTTTGTAAGTTGATTACATTGTCAACCAACTAAGTCGATGACAAATTTCTATGCAGATCATCATTTTGAGTTTTTACATTTGATGGTGGTGTTCCATCAGCTACATGATTTAAAAATATATCCCTGGCCAATATTTCTCCCTTTAACTCTGCACACTCATGCCTTCACAAAATTTAATTCTAGATAATGCTTACATTTTTAAAGGTTCAATATTTACACAGATACGAAATTGAGTTCTAGATTTGTACCTATATAATGCCCATTATCATAATTAGAACTATGAAAACTTGAAATTTAAATATCTGTGCATGTGTTCTATAGAGAAGCGTTTCAGTATACCTAATAAATGTCTCCAAAAAACTTAAAACTCCCTGATCTTTAACACGTTATCTTCTTTTTAAGTTGATGCGACATTTCTAATTAAAAACGTGTAGGGAAGATAAAAAAATACCAAAAAAACATATACAGTAAAACACATTTCAGTAAAGAATGAATAAACTATTAGGTTAGTAATGTAAACAGTTTATAGATTAAAATTAACATGCTTAATTTAAAATAAGAATCCAAATAGATTTGCAATATTAAACCTCTAGTATTTTGCAGAAAGTTTTTTTTAATGCTTTGTGTCATAAATGTCAATGTAGACTAAGTACATTACTATGTTTAACCATGACATTTAACTTTAAGCATAACCTAGTATATCAGAAAATGTACTATTAATTTGGGATATTCAATACTTTTTTTATATATATAACTTTTATTTTATATGTTATTGGTTTAGTTTAATTTATTACCATACTTTACATTAAGAGGAGTAACTTAAATATACTTTTGTGGTTAATCATGATTCAAAAATCTTATTACTTAATATTTGTGTATTTGTTATATCTCATTTCTTAATTAGTAAGTACTAATAATTTGTTGATCTCATTACTAAATTAGTGTTGGTGTGTTTTAATTATTGTTGTTCTAGTTATACATTCTTATTGATGAGAAGAATAGATCTCAATCTCATTTTAAATATATACTTGAAAATTGGATTATAATTAAAAAAGAAAAATTGTTTCCAGTTACAATTAAACAGAGTTTGAGTAATGGTTTGAACTCTACTAAAGATTATTAATACCTTTCTGAAAATAAAATAAAAACCTATAAATATAATTGAAAATGAATAAAATACTGTTTTTTCCTAACTATGCTAAAAAAACATGTAAAATTGTTTCCAAAATATGTCTGTCTCTATATATTCTTTTAACTAAGTATTTATCTCTAAATATTTGTTTATCTGACTATACCACCTATTTTCTTCTTTTACTGTATAATATATTTTCTAGGTGTTGAAACTTAGTTGAGACATGTTCTGACTCCTGCTGGTCCATCCTTTGACCCCCATTATTCCTCTTTTTTCTTTGTGCTTTGCTATCTTCTATTTATTTTATTGGCTCCATAGAACCCTTGAATAATCTTTTAAAACCTGAGGGGATCAGCAGATTACTTGCACAGTGAGATGGTATCGGCCACAAATAATAACACAAGATCCACCTCTAAAGGGGTTATATATGTATATTGAGTGTGTGTCATTACATACTGCCCTATACAAGACAAAACCAAATAAGCTTTCTCTTTTAGATGTGTCCTTTGAGTAAAAGAGGAGTGATGCAAAGTTTAGCAAATAATCCCATGTTGGCCTAGTCTTAATCAGAAGGTCCTATTTGACTCGTGCTTCTTACTACACTTAGTTCCTGTTTTGCACACAAACTTAGCCCTTACTCAAAGGTAAACGGTCTATACGCTTATGTACTAATTACACTAATGGTTTTAGGAATGAGGAAGGTTACATTTAGAGAAAGTGTGCCCACATTTGTGTGGAGAAAGAATGATTTTTTTTATAATTTTTTTCAAAAAGTACACCCGACTGAGATTCGAACCTTGATCTCCTTATCATCTGCAATCTAGTCTACTGCGAGAGTGATGCCTTAGACCATGCTGCCATCAAAGCAAATCAAAACCTCATTATGTTTACCCTCGTTCAGATGCACACTCAGCCCAATATGGTATGAAAATATGTAATTATGCTCTACACTTAGAAATGTCTGTTGCCCGAGACTCATTGTCAAGTTTGTGTCTGCTCGATCTTTTACTAGGCTGTTTGGGAATGCTAACCTCCTAACCTCCCTTGATAAATACAACTATTCTGTTCTACTTCTTGTCATCTGACTCATCTACTATCCCACTGTAAAAATGTATCTATATACCTCCACAACATAATTTTACCCTGATCTCTTCCTTACACCAACATGTCCCCTGTCAGCTTACAAGTTATTTATGATGGCATGTTGATATGTGACATCAGCGCATGATTAATAAAATATAATAAAAAAATTTAAATTAGGGCACTCAAATTTTTGATTCGTTGAATCTCTCGACTAGATTTTGAGACTAAAGATTATCAAATAAAAATCCAGAATTCAAATCTAAAGATTTTGACTCGAAATAAAATTTTCATTCAATCTGCAAAATCATTTATACAGGGTGTATTTTAATTGGTATAAAATATTCTAGGGCCATTTTCCCATCCACGTTAAGTAAAGTTCATATAAACATCAGTCTAGAAACATTTAACCGCAAAGCCATGCCTAGAAGGAGAAAGTTTTTCTTTTAAATGTATATACAACCTGTACAGTTAGGTAAAAAAAATCTTAGTTCCCTATTTATTTAAAATAAAAATAAAATCACAAAATGAGTAAAAAATTGCATAAAGTGACTTTTCTCTTTATTGTAAAGTAAAATATATTAGAATTATGTATAAATATTATATGTTGGTTGCCAAACCTTTATTGGGAAATAAGTTTTGACCTTGATGCTAGTTTTTTTAATACAAGTTGTCTTGATTTATTAGTAAATGCCTTTCCATAGAGCCAGTTTAGCAAAGAAACATTAAAAGAAATATTTCATTTATATTTAAAGAAATACAATGTGAATTACTGCAATACATATTGAATGATATTTTATTTCATCATTATTATTATTGAGATTAGACTTATAAAAATCTCTTGGTTTCCCATGACAAAACTCTTAATAGTACTAACTATCTCTAATGTTCCCAGTATTTCTGGATGTTCATAATCTCCAAGTCATTACTCAAGCTCAACTATATTTTTCACCTCAAAACCCCAAAGAGATTAAAAACACTATCTTAGATTACTTTATCCAGCTTCATTGACAAAATTGTTCAAATCGGGGAGTATATCATGAAGTCAAGCCATGACCCTGTTTATTGGTGAAATGGCAAATATGTAACTGAAATTTAATTGTTACAGAATTTATATGTTTTAGACTGTAAGATGAGACTATTTCTGTAAACTATATTTAGGTTTTATTTTTGTTTTTTAAATAAAATAATATATTTATATTTGTGTTTCATATAACCTGCCCTTGTCCAAATAACCCTTAATTTGATTGCTTCATAAAGGTGTGCTGACAAGTCTTTGAGAAGGAAGAGAGACAGCAGGTCCTGATTTGTGCCGAAAAACCTGTTTTTTTTTAGATAATGGCTTTAGTTCCTTGAAAGGCAAGGAAGATTTGAAAGATACTGTTATTGTCAGAAGATTTGTAATCAAAGCACATATAGGTTTAAAAATAACAATAAAACTTCTTGTTTAAAATCTTGCAGTCAATCTTAATCTAGGGATAACACAGTGGAACCTATCATGCCTGGACATTGTCTCACACCCCGATATTTCATTCATCCATTTCTTCCTCACCACTAGTGTGCTTTGTCTGCAAGTATTTTCTGAGTGCTTCTTCTTACCTTTATCCTCTTAGTGGTATTTTATTTGTGCTGAAATATAATTTTATTCATTATTTTATGTTTGAGTGAAATGGATGACAAAATGTAGGAATTGAATAGGTGTGGATACATATCATAGGCTGACCTACTACATAGCACATTATGCATACTTGAATTATAGATCAATAATTACAACTTTGATGGACCACCTCAAGAGTTTAGCAAAATTTACAAAAATACAATTGCTTGGCCATTGATCATGACCACATTATCTATGAGATTATATCTACATAATTCTATCCCTTTTGAGGCATGGACATTTTCTTGCATAATTATGACTTGTGTAGAATAGTATCTATCATAGAAAAATAAATCAATGTCTGCAATCGAAAATTATGTTCCAAAGGAAGTTCAAGCAACACCTTTGTACTTTTTTTTTCCTAGTTCTTATTACTTGTTCGGGTTACACTCGACCATTAATTAAGCTAGTTGAATAGAGATGAGGATGTTAGAATCTTAATAATGTAACTAAATTTGTCTAGAGGAAGAGTGGGAAACCAAATAGAAAAATATATACTTAGTACACTCAACCAAGATTTGAACTTTGATCTCCCTGTCGCCTGTAATTTGGTCCAATAAGAAAGTAACGCTTTAGAGACCACGGAACCATGAATGAGGGTAGCAAAGTTCAAAAAAATTATAATTATTACAATGGAGTTATTTATGTAACAAGTGTGTCTGACTCCCACCTTTTTTCATTATTATCAAACTAAGCAATTAATTTGTCTGACACGCCTCCCATTTTTACATTATTTTGAAACTACACAATTAATTGGAAATTACAATTTTGTGGTATACAGACAAATATTATTATTATTATTATTATTATAGTCGGTTGGTGCTTGTCACGAGTGGATCTATTTTTACTGAGTTCCGCAAGTGACCCCATTCCATGTGCAGTGTGTTGTTCTTTGTGAGTTTGCCCATCTTTAGGCATGGTAAATTTAGTTATTTAATATACTGGGCAGTAAGGACAATTTTTCAAAATGCTATTGTGCATTTTTGATCGATAAATATTTATTCGGTGCTCTGGACCTTGTAAAGCATGACCTATGTACCAAAAAGGATAAAGTTTTCTTTGGGGATGATACCCTCACCAAATATACTTCTGCATTCTCTTCCAGTGTGGATGGATAAGCCCATTACTCAAGTAAAGCAGTCTTTTGAGGAGCTACTCAAAACCCCACCAGGTGATCAGGAAGCAGTTAAAATATAGTTGTTAAATTTCCTGATAACCATGATGTATGATTTTTCTACTCAGGTAAAGGATTTGAGCTACGATAAAGCTGTTTTGAAATCCCAAATTTCGGAGCTTATAGCTCATAAGTCCATGGTATGTTCAGCTTCAGTTGAAACTCAATGATCTTTCTTTATCTTCATACTCTTCTACTCAAATTGATTATACACCAATCTACCACTCACCTATCTAATTCACAAAAATCACTTAAATTGACTTTTAACCAAGCTTTAAATTCAAATAAAACAAGCTCTGGTATTGACTCCAAGATTTTTACACAATTACCAGCTGGGTCGCAGTCCACGTCAGCAAGTGCAGAAGATGAAGTTATGGTTGTGGTGCATTGTAAAAATAAGTCCGTGAATTCCAACTTGTGCGAGGATCCGACAATTACACATTCGCGTACAAGTAATTTGATGACTGTTAACAGGAATGCCACTGACCTACAAACAACCAAATATTTTTTAAACAATTATCTATTTGTCACTCGGTTTTCACTTGTAGTTTCTTCCCTGGACATTAAATCTTATTTGACTAAAGAACTTAATACTGCCATATTGCGCCCTTCTATTGGAAGTTGCTCCCAGAGTAGAAAATCAGTTTTGAGTGTGTGTGCCCCTGCGAAAGCCATTGTTGCATCTGACCTTGGTTCACAAGAGGATATAATTATATAGAACCCCACCCATGACCATCAATGGAGATCTGGAGAATACCACTCAAACCAACTCCTAGTGAATAATACTGATATTTTATTATGTTAGCAAAATGTTTGGGGTCTTCGAACTAAAGCCAGGGAATTATTTACTAATGTTTGTTTGAAAGAATTCTGTGTTATTCGTTTGAATGAGTAGAATCTCTAGTGAGTATCTTAATGAAAATTACCTTTTCCCTAACAATAATGTTTATAGCTCTGATAGGCTGTATAATGAAGCTACTGTCCCTAGGGGTGGTGGTTTTGTTATTATTTCTATTATTGACTCTATTTCTGGTGTGGCCATAAGAACTGATCTAGAGAATATGGAATGTGTTTGGATTGAAACCCAACCTTTGATAACCAAAAACTGTTAATTGGGAACATATATCTTGCTCCCCAAACAACATTCAAAATAGTTTGTAATTACTTTACATTTCTTGAAGGTACTTTGGCCAAACTGCCCCTTTTGAATAATAGGCTAACTATTAGGTGATTTTAACTGCCCCAAAATTGATTGGAAATTTAATGCTCAAAATATATCTCATTTCTACATTAAATTAAAAGCTACTTGGCTTATTGTATTGACTAATATAATGGGATTAGAACAATTTTACGAATTTGATGATGATACCTACCTCCTAGACCTTGTTTTTGCTAATTTACAATTCTCAATTCCTAGTAAATAGTGATATAGCTTATCTGCTCTTACTGATTACACAAGATGTACCTATTATATTATATATGGCAACTTTTAATAATGATACACCCACCACATACATCAATTATCTTTACAATGTCCTGGCCACAGATGACTGACCCTTTTTTGATTCAAATAATGTTAACATGCCACAGATAGCTAATTTCACTAAATTAGTCCAAAGGAAAATCAAAACGCATATTCCTTAAATTACTATTAAAAATTCCTCCAAATATCCTAATTGGTTTTCTTCTACGTTTAAATACTCTATCAGGAAACAAAACTTTTTTTTTAAAACTCATAATAGTTAATTCTATTCACATCTTTAACACTTTAGAAAATTAGCTAAAACAACTTTGAGTATAGATAGTCATTTGGATGAACTCATTAGATAATAGTCTCAAGATCAAACCCACTGATTTTCGGAAATTTGTTAAATATACTAGTGTGAAAAAAGCATCCCCGTCAATCCTAGAAATTAATGACAAGACTATAGGGATCCTTTATTAATTGCAAAATTATTTTGGGACCTACTCTCATTCCAGTGTATAATAATTCATCTTTACCTGTCTCACCCTGCCCCACTATTGAAACTAGCTTGTCCTTGTATCCATACCACATTACACCCATGGATGTTGCTAATGCTACCAAAATGTTGAGTTCTTATAAATGTGCCGGGACAGATGGAATTCCAAGCTTTATTGTTAAAGGCTGTGACAATATTTTCAGTTCATTACTAGCACATACTCTTAGCATTATCCTGTCAAACGAAACGTTTCCCCTTAAAATAGAAAAATTTTGGTTTTCATACCTATTAATAAAAAGGGGCAAAAAATGTTTATAATTATAGACCTAGTTATCTCTTAACTACTTTCTCTAAATTATTCAAGAAAATAATACATGAGTATACTTTCCACCACCTAAAGAATAAATTCTCATAAAATCAACATGGGTTTATAAAAGAAATTTAATGGAATTTTTAAGAATTTCTGTGACATTTTTCCCCTCAAGTGTGTACCCAAGGCCAGATCGATGCTATTTATTTTGACTAAAGTAAGGCATTTAACTTATTTTCAGCATAGTATTATTCTCTTGAAACTTTGTAATTTTGGCCTCTCTCACTCATATGTAAATTAATTTAGCAGTTATTTGCATGTAAGATCACTCACTATTAAAATAGTAATAATATAGTTATATTGGCAACCCTACAAATTTTGTGTTATGTTAGCTACCTCTATTCTTACTTCCTGTATCTCTATATATTATTCATTCATCTCATTACTGGTTAAACTTATGTAGTGGTTTTGAAAACCTTTTATATCATCTGGGGATGCATTTGGAAAAGAATGCTATGCTAGAAATGCTGACTGTTGATCCACCGGATGCATTGGCGGATGCTTAGGTTAAAGACAGCTTTTTCATGAAAAACGCTAAGGCCAAGGATTTGCTTGTGCAATGCGTGGCTGATAATATTTTGGAACAAATCAAAAATGCAGGTACCGCTAAAGAAATGATTACGTCTTTGAAGTCAACATATGTTAAATGGGGATAATGAATCTATTGAACTTCAGAAAAAAATTAAGAAACACAGTATGTGTTTTGAAGGCAAATCAAGCTTTAATGAGTTTATCATTGAATTTGATAAAACAGTGGCTGAATTTAGAAATTCTAAAGGTACTGTTGAAGACCAAGACTGTAAGCTATTACTCAACAGTTGGCAGCTATGCCTGAATGATACTTACCAGTTGTGACATCTATTGACATTTTATTTACATTTAATAAAAGTGCAGTTATTTTAGACTTTGTAATAAATAAGTTATCAGAAGAAGAACATATTTTAAAGATTCGTAGTTCAAGGGTTTCAAGTGCACAAAGTCATGCTTTTATAGGTTAAAAAAATAAGTTTGGTCAACTGAATGATAATTCGTGGAAATCAAAGAGGGTAATGCAGCCTAAATTATTTACTGGTAAGTGCTATGCCTGTAATCAGAAAGAGGTTTCATTTCTGGTATCAGAATTTGATGGCAACACTAAGTTAAGTTGTTGTGGGATGTCAAATGATCTTAATAGTGGTAATTTTGTTGTTGATAGTGGGGCACAGGAGGGTTCCAGGCTCATATAATGTAAGCCCTGGGCCTAATCCTAATCAGGGCACCCATATAGGTTAAAATAACCAATTGAAATAAACCACTCCAAACAGATTTTATCTAAGTACTATATAATTCAAGCTGAATATTCAAAGTATTTATTTGATGTTTAGTAAATTTATTCACGAATTACTGTGGCTAAAGTTGGTGAAATAGTTAACTCTGATAGATGTGGTTGTCTACCTTTGTTAACAACGGAATTGGTTTAACAATACATAAGGTGTTGCCATGTGACAGTTTGTCACAAAACCTGCTCTCTGATAAAATAAACATTTGTCTAAGTTTCCTAGCAGTAAGTTATGTAAAGTTTGTTTTCAGGGTAAGCAAACAAGAGCACCATTTTTGAAATGTATACCAGAATAAAGAAATCAAAAAGTCTTGCAGTTTGTTTCATCAGCTGTGAGTGGCAAAATAACCCCAACTACACATGAAAGCAAAAACTATTTTGTCTCATTTATTGATCCTTTTATAGTCTTTTTACAGTTGTTTACTTTTTTGAGAGGAAACGTGAATTTGAATAGTGCTTCGGAAAGTACATTGCTATTGTACCCTTATTTGGCGCAATTTCACTGCCAGGGTACCACTGACAAAGTACCCAACGATAGCCATGAACAATTTAAGGATTAAATGGAGATAGGGTGGGTACATAACAAGAAATTTATAGTAATTTAATGAACTCTTGGAACATATATATTTTTTTTTATGTGTAAAAATAGGATTAGCTTACATCAAATAAAGCTTAAAAGTCAAAGAGAGCAACTGCCTGTCTAACGCTACATCACAAGTTACCTATCAAGTTATGTCCAGCTTCCTCACACTATACACATGGCACATTACAGAAGTTACATGATAGATAAACTACAGAATAATACAACAGTTAATTCTTTATGTGCTAGTAACTCCTTAAAGAGCAACACAGCTCTCTAAAACGAGGGCCAACATAATCAATAGAAAATTAAACTACAAAATTATAAATATGGTGGTTAACCTAAAGAGTTATAGACCAAGAAGTTCTGACCTTCATGCTAAGCTGTGCTACAAAACTGTCTCATTAGCAAAACAAGAAGCAGCCACGAGAAATGCCTCCTCTCTACTCGTTATTTTGAGCCCAACTAGATTTGTTGCAGAAAGACGTGCTCGGCTATACATTTTCTTAGCACATGCTAAAAATGTATCTAGCAAATGTTATATAACAAAGATAAATATCATGATTATGTAACCTTTGTTATATAGGCCTAGCATTGCTACATGCTATATAGTGTAAACTCTGCCAAAATGCAAGCTGAAACCAACATTGCAAGCTTAATTTATGTTCACTAGTAGCACTCGCAGGTGGTAGCTGAAAGCATTGGGGTGCGAGGTTTTGAAAGATAAGAATAGTTAACACACTTGTCCAACCCGCGGCCCCCGAGTACATTCTGTGTGGTCCATCAGCTCAAACTGTAATACTTCAGTTAGAAGAGATAAATATCAGAATTGGTCTTTTGGAGCTGACTTAAATGCTCGCTAATTTCCATGAAGTTTCCAGAATTATAAGTATAATGAATGTATGCGTGTATTAGTTACAAATTAATATTTACTAGTTTTTTTTATTATTATATTTAGGTATTAGGTCCTATAAATTTAATGTACACAGGCTTGAACTAATCACTGAAAATATTGAGAAAAGATAAAGGGTACAGTTCCTTTTAGGAAAACGCAAGACCTTAGTCAGGGGGTTGGAGTTAAGGGGTTCAAACCCCCTTGAAATTAAATGAACAAAATATATATGACTTTATTTATGGTTCAAACAATATCAACATAAAGGTACAAGTAAAAATTGAGGGGCTGTGTTAACATTAAAAGCATTTGAGAGAGCTTCTAGAGGTGTTTAATGTTTAGAATTTTTCCTAGCCTCTGGCAGTTAGGGGGTTATGTTACCATACAAACAATTCAGATAGCTTCTATAGGTGTTAAATATCAAGAATATTTAGAATATTTTATTGCCCTCAGCAACTAGGAGGTTATGTTACTATAAAAAACACATTGAGAGCTTCTAGAGTTGTTTAAATGTTTAGTATTTTTCTAGCATTTGGTAGTTAGGGGTTGCCTCAAATTTACAGCACTAACGATGACAATCGAGCACTAACATAGCACAAACAATGGGCGTTTTCAAAAAAGGGTTAACTATTTTATTTCTTATACCGGGTGGCCAGGGAGATATCTCCTTAGCCACCCATAAACAATCGTGAATAAGTGCCTCAAATTTACAGCACTATTGATGAAAATCGAGCATTAACCAGCACTGACGTAGCACAAACGATGGGCGTTTTCAAAAAAGGGTTATCTCTTTTATTTCTTATACTGGGTGGCCAGGGAGATATCTTTGTCTGTGGCCTTGGTACTATTAGTTTATGTTATTAAGACCGGATGTCTTACTTTGACAATGTCTTACATTACATATAACGAGTGCAACAGTCAAGTTTCAAAATATTAATAGAACGCTTACAATAATTACAATATCTATTATTTTTAATCACGGCTCTTCACTGTATCACTCTTTAACCTCAATTTTTACTATCGCTTTATCGTACCGGCAGAGAAAGTATTGTGATCGTCGAAAAAATCGAACTCAATATTTTGATGGATCTCGACGTTTCTGACCCCCTTAATCCGAAAAAGTGATATTTGAATTTCCGTTTGTCGGTCTTTGTCTGTCTGTCTATCTGTACTTCCAACTAGAGCCTAAACTATTTTACCGATCAGGCTAAAGCTTGGTATCTAGGCTTTTCACAGGGTTGCCTGAGGGGTTTTTGGAATTGAATATATAACCCTAAAATTAAGGGTAGTTTACTGAAGGACAAAAAGAGAAAACGTCGATTTTCCCAAAATGTGCTCTAAAAATTTTGATTAAATTTCATTTCTAAACATTTCTAAATATTCCAAATAAAATGGCTTCTTTCAATATCTCAGCAAAATAACTTTAAGGGCTCCGGTCTGATTAGTAAATTCTCTTTTTGTTTATCATAGTTCCGAAACTATTTTAGATATGAAATTAGTAGGTCTATTAATAAAGCAAATATTTTATCTGAAATATATTTTTATAAAACAAGTAACTTTCAAGCTATATGCAAATATGTATATATATTTAACTTGTTGATCACAAAAGGTTAAGTATTGCAACCGTAAAAAAATATAATCTGAAATGTTCATGTATGTCGACGTCTCATGACCCCTCGAAACCTAAAAAGTGGTCTTTGCAATGCCGTCTGCCTGTGTGTCTGTTTAAACTTAGAATTAAGAGTAGTTTAATAAAGGGCAAAAAGAGAAAAAAATCGATTTTTTCAAATTCAGCTCTAAGGATTTTGGTTAAAATTCGTATTTAGGCGTTGATTAAGATTTTAAATAAATTGGATATTTTCATTTTCCAATGAAAATGAATTTTAGGGTTCTTTACAGAAGCTGAAATTTCCGTCTCTCCTCAACTATTTGAGATACTGAATAACTTAGGTATATACCTACATTTTGACTGTCAGATGTGAGAGCTGTTAAACACATATTTTGCAGAAAATTTGGTTCGGCGTAGGGATACATAATTTGGTCTGGTAACTTTTCAGAGCCATCAGCTGTCAGCTGTGAACTGTCAGTCAGCACCATAGAAACCATGGGGCTACTATAGATACTAAACTATAGGTATAGAACTAATTAAATTTTAAAATAGTCATAAAATAATAAAACATATGAAATGTATTTCATTAGCAAATTTTTTAAATGAATAGATTAATACAAGCTGTATAACACTTAAAGTAGTTTATTATAAATTTTATATCATATTTAATTGAATATAGGTAGGCCTTACTGTTACTTATCATTCTTAGGATTTAAAAAATGTTATACACATAATTAATAATAGTTATTACTTATGCTGAGTTTAAACAGGAAATATATTTTTCTAAAAATGTGTAATATGATACTAATGAGATAGTATCGATTGCTATGTCTAATTTATATCTAAAACTATAATAGTTCACAAAGTTTGATGAAATATCTCAAAACAAAAATAATGAAATAATTATAATTTTAATTACATTCAGGCTTCTTTTTAATTATTTCTGATTCATACAATTAAATTATATATATTATTATTACTATGCTTTTAACTACGCTTTAGTTATTTGTTATTATTGCTATTTTTTACTCTTATCATTATTAATTACTATTTTTTTCATAACTTTTCATCAGTAGCCTATATCTAATTATTTAGCCTGTTTATCTTATTTTCTAGTGTAATTTTATATATTTGCAAGGTACTTGTGTACTTTTCAGTGCTGGCCTGTTATAGGACTTACGACTTTTGGCCAGCACTAATTATTTATAATGTATATAAATGTTAGCTGATCACTTTTGACCACCATTATGATTTATATCTTAATTTATGATCTCTCACTAACATAAACTCTGACGATAGACTGTTCCCATTTATCTAGCACCTGTTTAGATTAACTTCTACTTATAGTCTTTATCAGAGCATGTATAAACATTGCAACAGTCAGGATAGGGCTTATCTTTTACTCCAGACTGCATAAGCTCACACTGGCCACTTGCAATCATATCCATGTCATATTCCACACAGCTGAAACACAAGAGTAGGCTATCAACTTTAAATCAAACATACATTTAACAGAAACAAAGAGATTAATCATTTATTTTCTTTGGTTTTATTCCTTGACATATAATGTTAACACTCACGTTTCCAGAAACATCAGAATTATGACCAAGAAAAAATTACTTTACACAACATAGTCCATGGGTTCACTTCCAACACTATACTTTAAGTCCAATTAAAATAAAATGTTAACAAAGTATTGTACTAGTTTTAATGACTTTAAGTTGGATGAATTTTATTTTATATGAATAGTAGATTAATTCATGGTTATGGGAAATATCAGCTCAGATATAGGTCCAAATAATATTTTGTTGTCATATTTTCAAGTAGTTTCAAATACCCAGAATAGGGTCAGAAAAGACTTTACAAAATAAAATGTGGGCTCACTTCACATTTAACCTCTCATTCGTTAGTCCCATTTTCTTAGCCGAAATCAGATAATAAATTGACTGATTGTGTGAACCTGTTTAATAAATTATAATATGTTACCACAGATCTAACTAGTGGGGTTGATTGCTGCACACTTAGTAAATACATCCTAACTTTGATAGGTATAGCTAAATGTGCATAACAATTTTTCTTTTTTACCTAACCGTTCAAAAGTCACAACAAACATAAATTGGATTAATCCTTGGGTGGAGGGGGGAGAACTAATATGTATTTAATGTTTTATTGTAATAACGTATCAATTAGCCCAAAAGTTAGAAAGAAGCAACCACTAATTAGGGGTGGATACAGGGAATCTAGTGGATGATAGAAGTTTATATTAACACTGTATGTTGGGTTGAGAGGGGGGGGAGGGACCTTTTTAAGTTAATGCCAATAAATTATTAGAAATCATTTGATGGGCCACTGAAACCAATCCCCCCCCCCCCCCCCCCCCCCNCACCCCATTTTACCAAACAAATTACCACGTGACACACTTAATATCTGGTCAAGAAAATAATTTTCCTTGCTCTTATTTATTAAAAAGTATTACAAACAGATATTAAGGTTATTTTATAGGACTTTATTTAAAAAATATAACCAATTTACGTGTAAGCCAGTCGTTTTATTAAGATTCAATAATATTTACATCTTAATAAAAGGAAATAAAGTTAATTGATAAAACAACAACTAATTCTTCACTAGAAATCAAAAGAAAATTAAAGGCAACTTTATACATATATACAATAAAGATGTTACTTTTTGAGCCTGCTTTTCACTTAACATTTATCCACTAAAACGCTTAATCACAAAGCCAATCTGGATAGTTAAGACTTTAAGTAAACGACATTCCACATGCATACACATGATTCATCTCCAAAAATGAAAGTATATTGTCTATTAGTTTGAAAAAGCTTGAAATCATTTTTCCCATAGAAAGACACCTCAGTTATAAAGTAAATGTTCACTATTGTATTTTCCATCTCGTCTGAAAGCAACGTCAGAAATGTCTCACGAATAAAAGTTGCTTTCAGACGAGCGGGAAAATACCGATTGTTTCCATCGTTCAGTTGTGATTTTGACGTGGTGTAGGGTACAAGTGGCTGTTATAGACCAATGGCATGGGAATTTTACAGTGCGATTTTTTTTTATCTCCCTGTGTGAACGCTACCATTTGAACCAATGTATCTCAGCGGATAAAATTTGCCTGACAAAAACATCGGGCGTAAAATACCTCTCGTATGAAACGGCACTAAAATTGGTGTCTGGCGTATACCTAGCCATCAAATTAATGGTAGTTTATCCATGAATAATTGTTTTAATTACAAATTTTTCAAAAATGACTAATACGATGTTGTTTAAAAGTGATATCTATTAAGTATTTGCCTTAACAAATAACAGTGTATGCTTGTTTTTTGGTGAAAACTCGTTAAGAAGAGTGATTTTAGAAAATTCGAAGTATTTTTAAAATAACTATAATGATTTTGTTTAAAATATATATCTTATAAGGTTCTACAAGACAAATAAAACTGTATACGTGATTTATGGGGGAAGATTCGTTTAAGATTAGTGTACAGAAGACTTTTTTTTTTTTAAAAAATTGAATATTGAAAATATGGTTTTGGTGATTTGGTGCAACTTGTGTGTCTATAAAGGATGACTGATTCTTGCAAAATTAGATTTTTCTAAACATAGCTTAAAATAAATTTTTCAAAATTGGTAAAGTGAGACTATTTTACATGTTCAATAATAATCTAGGCTTATTTTTCTAAAATAAATGAATATTTAAGGATAGTTATCTATGATAGCTCACAGAAAATTTTTAATTTTTTGAAATTGACCTTAAAGATTGGAATCTAAATTTGTATATGGTGACAGTTTTTCATATAAATAATAATTAGATTTTATTTTTAAAAACTAAACATAATTTTATTGTGATTTATAAAAACTTAATATTTTAAATTTGATTTTTGTTGAAAAATATTTGAACAATTTGGTTTAAAATTTATATATAGAACTACCTAGTGGGTCCCCTCATTACAATTTGGCCTTTGACCCTGACGTGGATAGAGTTAATTGTGATGATTATGTAATGTTGTGTCGCTCTCTGATTGGCTGTTGGATTTCCCCCTCCCTGACCCCCTACCCTCCCCGAACCCCCTTTCAACGGTTTATTCTGGTCTCAAATGATTTATTCTTGTCGAAACTTGTTTTTTTTATGTGTGATAACGGTTTATTTTATGTTTCGGTAGGATTCGGATGGGCGTTGAAGTTTATTTTATTTATAGATTTTTATTAATGTATTTGTGTGGGAGCTTATTTTATTTATTGACGTGCAGTCCACGACATCGAGAGTTACTCCCTTGGCATTGCTGACTAGAGAGGGAACAGGCAGCAGGAACCTCACCTAATGACTGTTAAGCGTATGGTGCGAGGAATGGTTCCCAGCCGTAAGACCCCTTTCACTTCCCTCCCCC
>CABFOV010000211.1:66667-92596 GCA_902141375.1 Timema poppense
GGACGATATCCCCCCACTACAAAAGTACTAAAATTGGTTGTATGTTATCGTCCGTTGACATTCGCTGATGTAGTTATCAGCCATGCACCAGATTTGGTGGAAGAGTGAGGTAGAGATGTTCCAGCGCTGGAGAGGGAAACTAGTAACAGTACACCTAAGAGGAGATTGGAACCCCGACCTCCACTGTCATAACTAGATAAGGTTACACGCACCCTTTCTTGCTAAACGTTTTGTTGGGCGGTAGGGATGATTAAGAAAATGTTCCGGATGGAGAACTAGCAACAGTTTACACGGCAGGGATTCGATTTTAACATCCCCCGTCAGAATTAAATGAAGCTGAAATTTAGACGGCATGCACACCGGGATTCGAACCCCGATTTCTTTCGTATGGTGGGGGGGGTTGCACAGCTAGTGCCTGTTAGAACGGTCGTCCAATCAGATACTTCTTTCCAAGTGCACCCCCAATTTGCGATAGTGAAAAATGGGTTTTGCCGGTCTACTAGATTTTATTAGAGCAGGTAGAATGTGTTTATTAATTGTAATGGTAGATTGCTATCCAAGGATAAAGTGTAATACAGAACTAACTGTTTTATAACTTGAGACACTTATAACAACAGACAAAATTATTTAATGTTCTTATCTTTATTTTCTCGAAGTAACATATAACTCTTACATTAATTCTTAAGTAATATTGAATTGAGTAACTTGAATTTAATGTTCGCAACTATATTTTGACGAAATGATATAGAACTACATACATTCATAAGTAATATTAGGGCTGAGTAAGGTATAAAATGTACCTGCGCTTGTGTCAAGGCTGAGCGGGTAACCAGAAGCGATACGCTCGACCTGTATTCAATCCCCCCTACCTCCCTGCTAATATTGAAGATGTTAAATTTATCAGTATTTAGAACCGCGTATTACTACCCGTTCGGGGCACAACCCGCGGAGGATGAGTGAGGAAACCAATCTCAGTACACATGCACGACAGGGCATTGAACCACGCACATCGATCCCCCCCCCCCCGTCCTCATCAGTCCACGTTAGCTAACTACGTCATTGAGGTGGGGCTTATCGCTAATACAATCAAATGATCCCTTCCATCATCTTTACGTTGTTAAGTGGAGTCGCATTTGCACTAAGAGAGGGGGAAATCAGCCTCATACACCCTATCAGGATTCGGACCTCCACGCCTCAGCAGGTATTAGAACTCGAACCTCGCGACCCACCATCAGAAAGCCCAAGCAGGGATTCGAACCCAACTTCCGCCCACCGATGGAAAGCCCTAATTAGAAAATTCTGACATTTTGACTGTATGCCCAATGGTGCAGGTACCTAGCTACTGATTATAAAAAAAGCATCCATACCACCAACGCATTTACGTGGGAGTGGCCGGTATACTTTTAAACACGTTGAAACACTATATTTTTGTTTTAAAGCAGAGCGTCAGATTGACTGTTTCGAGATACTCCGCTCTATCCGTTAGGGCGAAACTAAGCTTTTCAGGCAAAGTAAGATGGCCGGTGTTTGGGGGGAGAGGGGAGAGAGTATTGTTACTTGTAGATGTTACAAATTAAAAATATGTTCTTTAATAGTTAAAGAACGGCAAATTTATATATTAGACGAAATATCGCGTCCAACGGTGTACCCCAGCAGGGATTTTATTCCAACTTTCTCCAACAAAAAGAGATGAGCGTGAAGTTTAGATGGCGGGACCATCGAGATTTAAACCTCGGTATCTTTTGCAGGTGTTGAGTGTACTCCGCATTTGCGAGAGCGAAATTGAACATCACTTTAAACTACTCGACCTGTGTCCCAGCATTTTTATGGCTGGAAAAAATAAACACGTCCGCAGAGGGCCCCTCTCTAATATATCTAGTTAAAAAAGGGCAAACTTACATATTAATCGATATATCGCGTCCAACAGTGTACTCCCCGCAGTGATTTGATTCCAACCTTCCCCGCCAGAAATAGATGAGGCTGACATCTAAACAGCATGCCCACTTGCACTGGAGTGAAAATTGGGAAAGTCTAACAAGGACTTCTGCAACCGTGGGATTTCTGAGAGTACATCAGCACGTTCAACCTGTTTGAAGTCATATGACTGTGTACTTAAAGTAGTTGAGAAGTAGTCTTTCTTAGTACAAATGGTAGAGATTATAATATATTCGAGAAAGAGAGTTTTCCCTCTTATATTAAAGAGGAAAAACTCTTTTCTCTATTATATTATAATCTCTACCATTTGTACTAAGAAAGACTAGAGATTATAATATATAGGGTAAACTAAACAAATCCACTACATTGTAATCAATTTTCAAAAAATAATTTCAAACTCTTTCATCAGCGTCGAGAGGATTTATGGATGTTTGTTAATATTTTACATTCTTTCCGTGCCAATATGGTACACAACCCTTAATTTTGGCTTGAGGTTTAAGTGGCTAATTGGTTTTGTTTGTTTGATTGTTATTTATCATGTCAACAAAATATAGTTTCGAGCATTAAATTAATGTTGAAATTGTATCTGATATTACTTATGAATTTTTGAAATTGTTATATATTATTTCATCAAAGTATAATTGCGAACATTAAATTTCTTTGTTGGTTAAGTGACTAATTAGTTTTGTGTAAATGTTATTTGTTATGTCACCAAAAAGCGTTTCAAACATTAAATTATATTTAAAATTGTATTTAATATTACTTAAGAATTATTATAAATGTTATATAATCGGCAAAATATAGATGAGAACATTAAATGATATGTAAAATATGTAAAATAAAACTTTTTATTTTGCTGTTATAAGGGGTTCAAGAAATAAAACAATTGTTTAAAATAAATTAAATCGGTGGCTTAGTTGGTTGACTCGCTTGTTTCGTGTAGATCCAGAATGTCGTGGACGGGGGAGTTCAAGGTTCGAATCTCAGTCGGATAAACTAGGGGTGTTTTCCACTCTCCCTCTACGCAAATGAGGGTTCAATCTTCCCACTCCTTATCCATTAGCGTAATTAGTACATAAGCGCATAAACCGAACGGGTAGTAAGACGCAGAACTAGAATGTGTTTAGTTTGTGTGATCTAAAAATAATGTGTGCCAGATCAATAAGTAATTACGTTTGAGGGCGGCAACCGGAACGACGTTAATTTTGACGTTTTGAAAACGATGGTCACCGAACAGGCTGCGGAAAATACATAAATTTGCCTCAAAAAACTGTGAGAAAATTTCTTGTTACTGTATGTACCGTTTCGCAGAATAAATTCTGCCGGCCAGTATACACCAATCGGTGGCTCACCTATGATTTTAATACGTTGCCGTTTGAGTATTAGTGTCCTATTAAACGCGCTAGACACTACTAAAAGGTGATCATTTAGACGGGCTTTCACTTGAGACAATTCCACTGATATACCATTTCGCAAAGATTTGAGATTTTTTCATATTTTTTGGTATAAAAACACTCATAATTTTTATGATTTATTTTATGCACCCGGTATACTTTTTATATATTTTTATCCTCCAGTACAATCCTTCACCTACCTGATTATTTCTAGTCAATTAGTTGTTTGTATATATATATTTATTTTAATTATAGTCAAATTTGTTGTGATTTTTGTACATATTTTAAACTGAAACCATCTGGTTGTGTATTTATTCAAATAATCTTTAAACGAATTTAGTAATTTAGTACTGAGCTACTATTCTCGCTACGACCTCAAGAAAGTGATTATTGTTTCCTCTACATCTTTAACATGTATAATATACTTCAAGGTGTAAGAGATATTCTATAACTATCGTGTTTTTTGTTTTGTTTCGCTATAAATAAATAATATAATTATACTTTACAGTGTGTGAGCTATAATCTAAAACTTTTATTTGTGTAAATAAATATTCCAAGTATACTTTTCATTATGGGAGATGTATTTGTAAAAACTTTTATTTGTGTAAGTAAATATTCCAAGTACACTTTTAGTGGTGTGAGCTATATTTGTATGAACTTTTATTTGTGTAAATAAATATTCCATGTATATGTTTCATAGTTGTACAACTATTAATTGTGTGAATAAATATTATAAAAACTGTAATGTTTGTGTTTTAACATCTACACTGCTCCCTCCTATACTATAAATGCAAGTTCATTTAGCTTATAAGCTCATTCTTAAACATTATGTACAAGTTGAAGCATCCATTTTGGGATATCATCAACGGCCCTTCCGGCTATGGAAAGTCACAATTTTTAGCCGACTTTATTCGTCACTTGGACACAATGTGTGACGTTAAATTTGATAAAATCACCTGGTATTAAGCTTATTGCAACTAATAATCGAACAAGACGGGTTAATTCCCCATGTCATATTCTCTAAGGGATTGCCCGAAATGGATGACACCTTTAATGGCTCTCCACAGCTGATTATCCTGGGCCACATGATGTATGAAGCCAACGAAGTGGTCGTCGATCTATTCACCAAAGGATGCCACCATCAAAATATTAGCGTCATGTACCTTACACAAAATCTATTCCACCAGGGCAAGGGCCAAAGAGACATTTCCTCAAACATACATTATATCGTGATTTTTAAAAATCCCAGGGATAAAGCTCAGATTCAACACTTTGCACGTCAAGTCTGTCCTGAAAACCCCCGTGTTTTAATAGAAGTTTACATTGATGCTACAAGTACTCCCTACGGGTATAGATTGTTTGATTTCAAGCACGTTACACACGAATGGTTCAGATATAGAATACGCACAAATGTCGGGTGCTGCGTGTACCTACCACGCAAAGATAATAAAAACACTGATACTTCCCGATTACAGATCATTTCATATCCATGAGTCCCAAGGTTCTGAAGAAAGCCCCTCTGCTGCGTGCGATGCATCGCATGAACCCGCAGCAGCGTGTCACCTTGTTGAAAACGGCAGACAAGAAACTGATTAACTCTGTTTGCGAGTCTGCCTACAAAATTTTAAAAGGGTAGGTGCCGTTGAAAAAATGTTCATAATACAAAGTTATGTACTCACAAGTAGGTGTTGCATAAGATGGCGAAACGAGGAGAGTGCTGGAAGAAGAAGAGCCGACTACTCGTTCAGAAAAGAGAAGCATTCCTGCCCTTACTTTTAGCCCCATTAATCAGCAATGTCCTCGGTTCCCTATTCAACTAGTAGATAATGGAACACACGAAAAAGACAATATTGTTGTCGCCGGAAACATTGAACCGTTACAAGCAATACCGTCAACAAGTGGCATCGGCCACAATTCTAGTGGTCTCAGAGCTGGACAAGGAAATGGAAAAAATTCTCGCTTGAAAACTAGACGACAAGTCTAAGTGGAATTTATACCAACAAATGCTACAGTGTTGCACCCTCTCTGTGTCCTCTTATTACCGACCAAGAATATAATAAAAGGGAGAGAGTGAATCTAAGGAACAAGTTACAGGGAAATTATGAGAAACATGTAAAAACAACAATATGAGCTGTTTATTCAAATTAATAACAAGAGCGCAGAAAGTAGTACATGGTCTCATTATATTATAATGAGTTATGTTGAAAATTAAACTTAATGACAACAACTTTGTATCCTTAAAGTTGCGCAGGTATATTTACAATAGAGAAACATGAAATCCAATCATTATTCTGACGGTTCAGTCAATATGATACACAACAACTTCCCGTATTGAAATTTAGTACAATAGAACATTATAAGGGACTAATGGGCACCTTGAAACGGTTACAAAAGTTTTGTCATTCACAGAGAACGAAAATATATATTACGTTAATTTAACTTTGAGAATATAGCACAACGGAGTTTACATAACGCGAGAGTTTGGCTAACAGACTATAGTCAAACTCCCCTGGGACTATCTGATCCAGACTCAGAATTAGGAACCTAAACAATAATTCCATCAATAAATAATACTATAAATGTCTTAATAGGTCATACTTTAGAAAAATATATTTAAATTGTGCAAAGGTTAATTAAAGTCATCATAAATACAAAATTAATAATAGTAGTTACTTTACTTTGTGATAATTCAATATGTAAACTAAATAAGACATGTTACCTCGATGATTAGAAAACATAAATACAATTATCCACAATTTCAAACATATTTATTTTTAGCTCGCCCAGACTTTGAATCAATCAATAATAGTGGATATCTACAAAAATAAATATTATACAAAGACTCTAGCGCCCAAGTGGCGACATACAAAATGTAGAGTTTTGTATTAAATAGAACGATCATAATAAGATAGTTACTTTCAGAAACAGAATATTAAAGTTTTATATACAAAAATTTTAGATTTGGAAATAAATTAGAGTCCAAATTACGAATCGCCATAGTTACGATTTCGATACAATATACAAGTTTATCCTGCCATTGTCCAGGTCTATGACAATGGTCCGTCGTCGATCGTAGATGATATGATAGTACAATTAGGCATACTTGCGTAGCCATTTATATAGGAGTTTTGTTGCACATGAGGGGAGGTGGGAGAATAAAAACACACGCTAGGTGACGTAAACGACGTCTTCCAACAATCTCGTACGCCATTGTTTATGCTGCTCCATCGTAATATCAGCCAATATCTTCAATCATCCGATGTTTTGAAGGTGGTTCCTCTTCCCACCGTCAGAGGCCAGGTAAATAGTTATCCTCTAGTTGTCTTCAAGGTTGCTCGTCTCATTACTCGCAAGTAGACTCGGGGTGCCGGGATGTCTTGTTGACACATCGTATCTCGCTTGATCCACTCGTCGTTTTAGGACGCCAGGTGTAGGCCAGCCTTGCGGGTTACTAGTGTAAGCAGATTCATTTGGTAAGTACACGAACAAACTATTAATATTCAATTGGATTAGGTAGTGAAATATATTGTGCAGCATTGTTTTATCATGTCTTATTAACCTACGTGAACTACAACAGAGAAGATTACCACTGTAGGTATCCTAATAGAGTTGAATTTATTGGAGCGGGTAGTATGATTTACTGCGATATATGCGTCAACGTCATTATGGAGTGGGGTCCTATTGTAACATTATTCAACGTAATGTTACAACAGCTCTATCTGCACATTAGTCAACACCCTCCTCTGCCTGAAAATACCACCACCACAACCACCTCTGAAGTGTTCGTATTTCCCTTACCTGTTGTACTCAATCTATACCCGCACAAGAACGTAAAAAAGCGGAAGTTTTACTAGAACATAATATTTCCTGAGGCGATATCTTTTGGGACGAAAACGTGGAAGTGAGTATTCACGATACATCTCTCCATAGATCCAATATTGTGGATATAATTGACAATCTGGTCAGAGCAAGAAGTCACAATGAGCCGTTGGGGTGGCGAGAGTTTCTCACGGCAATTTAAAAAATAAACATCCCGAAAGAATTTATTGTAAATCCGTAAAGTTTGGCGCCCACTATAGATCCAAAGCCCGTACCACATCCACTTACACCGTCGCAACTCCCTAAGAAGAAGAAACTGAAAATGTTGGACCAAAAAGGTGGCTTCCTTTCCGAGCTGAATGGTCAGTTTAGCCGATATCTAATACGATCCTTCTCATCCTGCAGGATTTGCAGGGGCAGCATAACTCATATGGACGTCCAAGAAAGATCCGGACAATGTACGAGAATGGGTTCGTGCGCAGGTCACTTATACCCTACACCAACCTGTGATAAAAAAAAGCTTACACTCAACAAGTTTGTGGTGTCAAATTTTGATGATCTCTGGCAAGCCGATCGCAACGATATGCACAGTCTCGGAAAATACGACTGTGCCGTATACTTGCTCACCGTCATCGACGCGTTTAGCAAAATGGCCTGGCCGAAGACGCTTCCATCCAAGACGGGGAGCGACATGAGAGAAGCCTTTCGGGATATTTCCAAACAAAGTGGATGTAGATCTCTAAGTTTACAGACGGACAAGGGGACAGAGTTCACGGCACGTCTAGTCAGGAAATTTCTCAATAAAGAAGGCGTGTATTACTACACCACTCATAATCTAGACGTGAAGGTAAGCATCGTGGAACGATTCAATAGAACTTTTAAAAATCGCATGTAGTGCTACTTTAGCAAAAATAACACGTATCGCTATGTGGACGTCCTCCAAGATCTCGTAGACGCTTACAATGGCAAAAAACATTTCAGTTTCAAGATGGCGCCTACAGACGTTTCATAGAAAAATGTGCTTCATGTCAGATATAATCTGTATACTAAAAGGGGCCCAAACTCGAATTGTAAGACAAAAATCAAGGTTGGTGGCATGTTGCATATTAACAAATCCAAAATACTCTTTGAAAAGGGCTACGAAAGCAATTGGAGAAAATACATTTGCAAACTCAGAAGTGTCGAGTTGCGACAACCAGTCGTCTACATCCTGACCGATCTTGACATAGAGGAAGTGGAGGGAACTTTTAACGAAAACGAATTGTATCGCGTACATCTTACCGAAACATTTAAAGTTGATAAAATACTACGTGTCATGGATAAACGTCCCAGAAAGAAAGTGTACCTGCAGTGGAAAGGTTACTCCGTCAAGGTTAATTCTTGAATTCCTGCCAGATACGTCAGTGCTCTACCATAAAGGACCAGTTTTACATCACTTTGCCGACTAACAACTCGATTGTATATTTCCCGAAAAATACCCTCGCAAATTCCACCACACAACTACCCTCTCGTATTACAGTCGACGGAGAGTGGGAAGTCCCTCGCCAAATTCCAAATATTCATGTTCTTTCACCACCGTACCCAAGGGCCTAAATATTGTATGGTGTAACTGCGTGGACGCTAACAGCGTGGAGCAAATATTCAAGGATCACATCCCTTCTGTAAACTACAGCACTAACAAGGAATTTGTCAAAGCCCTAAACGATGTAGAGGTGTTTAAAGGGTATTTCAGATTTGTATTATATTACACAAACACTAACAAAAAGTGAACATTGTTTCTTCTTCACCGAATATACAGCTGTTGACTCAATCTAGTCAACTAAGTCTACAGCTATGTTTCGATATTCAGACTAATCTGATATATGTACAAAAGTCACCGTATGCCAACAACATTCTACTAGGATTGCCCTCGAAAATGTACATCTACACGGATATCGTTGATCCTCAACCCGTAGGTGACATAGTAGCACCGCTTTTACGTATCGTCTGTATCAACACAATATACTATCATTACGGCATTAATAACACAGTTATCTATACTCTATTGCACTACGTGCCCGTACCTAGAATCGAAATTGAAAGCCTGGAAACCAATATAAGATCAGGCACTGGTGAACCTGTACAGTTCGAGTTTGAAAAAGAGTGCGCGAAACTTTATTTTCTCAGTGACCTTTTCAAGAGCGCCGTACCGTTGCTTAGATCCGTTTCTAAAGCCATTGGAATACAGGCGCTTCATATGGGTATACGCGTGCTCTCCAACGTCGCCACTCAGCGTAGTCCTTTCAAAAAGGCCCTACGCCAGTATGTCGGTGAGGCGGAAACAAACCTTAAATTCAAGGTGGAGCAGATTATAGACACGCTGATAACCAACTCAGGCTATTAAGGGCGTCGAAAGAAGCAACGACGCCATTTTTCTGTCATTGCTCGACGTAAAATGTCAATAAAGCAGCGGTAGATGTTTTCAGTTGAAATTTCGTTTCTACACCCCCAGTCTTGCAAGTGTGCTAGCAGTTAACTCGATGTCTTTTTCCATCCCACCCACGCAAACCAGTCTTGAATGTGGACATTGGCTCCAGTACAAACCTGTATCTTCTCTCACCAATGATTAGCCCAAAGAATTTACTTCTACCTGTCAAAGGGGGTACAAAATCAATCTTTTAGAGACCATAATATATATCATGGTGGACATCATTAAACCCCATGATGGCGCTTTCACCGAGGTGAATCAAATCGCTCCCACCAACAATTGGTTGAATTCGATATTAACACAGGTAGATGTTTTTTAAACCAAAAACTAGTATCACCACCCATCAACACGCATTTTTATAGATTATATATTGAGACGTTGCTCAATTACAGCAGTAATGACAAAAGAGCACCTTTGAACTTGCGGTCTGTGGTTCGCAGACAAGACCGGAACCTTTGAGTTTGTTAACGCAGGCAACAAGGGGTTTGAGTATCGTCATGGTCTTACCGCATAAAGTAAAACGGTAGATAGTTTGAAGTATCTACACGGTGATGTGTTTAACCAAGGGAAGCACCTTTTGAGCGGCTGTGAAGTCAGAGTCAAGTTGGCCCGTTCCAGAGATGGGATTAGTGTCATAACCGTTCCTGAATTTCCACACTTTAAGGTTCACATCGTTGAAGCTTGTCTTCTATTGCGACGCATCAAAATAGAACTTTCTATGCTGTTGGCACAAGCCAACGCATTATAAGTTAGTCCAGCAATGTATCCCGTCACCCGCGTGGAAGTAAAAACACTCGCTTTTCCTATGGGTGTGCAAGTGATATCACTGGACAACGTATTAACCGGACAGTCTCCCAACGATGCATCGTGATATTTGTATCAAACGCTGCGTTCAACGGAGACTCCACCAACAACCTGTTCAACTACCAAAACCTATGGAATGAACCATTTATCGCTGAAAGTGAATGGGGAAGAAGTGCCATCGAAATCGTTACAGCTTGATTTTCAAATTACATCTACGTCATGTCCTACCATTCGCTGTTTTCAGGAACGGGTATCCATTTCATGAACGAAGGTAGCGACATCACCTGGGAAGCCATCCCTAAGGGATATAATCTCATGGCTTTCAATCTCACACCTAATCTGTCCACCCACATGAAATCGCATTAGAATTTGACGAGGCATGGCTCTAAGAGCATCGAAGTAAGCTTCACCAGCGCTCTCACCTAAACCGTCAACTGTGTCGTATACGCGATTTTTTCCAACATCATCACCATCGACAAGAACAGTAACGTCGTGACCGATTATGGGAGTTAATATAATCGACTTACCTCAACTTACACCAATAATTTAAATCATGGGCTTCAGTGTAGTTTTCCAGTGTTTCATCAACGAGAGCAAAGGGTGTATCGTCAAGGAACTGAGTGTTTTATTTGTATATGATACTTTACTTCAACATTGGGTGTTAAAACCCCCATACGCTATCGAGGAACTTTCAGCTGCTGTTAAATATCAAGCCAACAATATCGTTAACAAGCTGCACGGTGTTCTCTGTGATAGGGGCTATGTGGATTACAGTATGGTCGAATCACTAGCCAAAAACACGCCTATGCTTGTCGTAGATCTATACGACAGAGGTTGTTCGTCTTTAAAAACACTTAAATTGGACCGCACCATTTACTTGGCACATAATTATGTATGGAATTTCTGTTCGGCCTCCATCGTTTGGGGATTTTGAGATTGGATGATTGAAGATGGACACATACACCTTAAAACGTGCGCTGAAAACAAACCCGTGGTTGCGTTCTGGATTTTCGGGCGTTTTCCTTGTGGATCAACTACCCGCAAGAATAGCGCGATCTGTCGCTCTCCTCATAAATACAGATCCACACTCCAAGCCTGGGAAGCATTGTGTCGCCTTCTTTATCGACAAGAATGGTGTTGGAGATCACTTTGATAGTTATTATTTTCCATCCTGTATAAACTCACACCTGGCATTTTACCGCAAAAACACTTCCCGCACGTATCATAACATGATACAACTTCAAAGCATAACCTCAGACGTTTGCGTCCCTTACTGTCTCATGTAACTTCTCTATCGTGCCCAGAACATTTCGATGAAAATTTTCCTAGCCCTATTCTAGCCCACCAACATACAATCAACGATGCTAGAGTGGTGAGATATTACAACACATTTTCAAGACTCTAGGGTGTTGTCACCCCTCAAGAGGCTGCATCCAATCAGCTTACGCCTATAAAATGGACATTCCGACAGAGTGCCGGCCATAATCCCGGCAGTCGTTGAAGTGATCAAACCTCATTGAAGGTCAAGACGTTTGCACCCGCAAAGCAAAGCCAGTGAAGTCACTCGTCATCACCAGTATTTTCAACCCTTTGTTCCCGCTACACAAAGACGATGCCAAACGAGTCATCGTCGGCATGTGCATCAAGAACAACTTTACGCCCTATGTCTAACTAGAAATTTATAATGGAATTGTGCGGTAATTAACCCTACAGAGTGTCAAGAACTGGGCTACTACAATTTTGTTATATCAAAGGTTTTCAGCGACACGCAGCCTCCTCAGAAGATTAGTCTGACTATCCATGAAATCTCTCTAAGACGCATGTGCGTTGACCGTATGGTCGTTATAAGCAATAAACAAGAAGCCGGACTCAAATAGGTCGCCTAACTAGCACCTAGCCTGGTGCGTCTTTGTGAGGCGTGGGACCTCATTGACGTCACGTCGACCCCCGGGATATGTGGTCGACACCCATCGCACGATATTGCAACGATTTGATCAACACACTCGTGAATGTATGCAACACTCTAACAGAATCAGCGAATGTAATCGATCTCGAACAGCCTATGGTTGAAACGCACATCATAAACCTGGATCTTATCAGTGGTACCTACTATACACTTCAATCCATCAGTTTGGACTATTACATTCGGGATTGTGAACTAAAAAATATTTTACTTACACATCTAAAGACACTATAGAAAAACGTATAAACGAATATAGGCGTCATTCCTCTAAAAGTGTATAATAAATATTATGTATGTCTGTGAAACCTTTAATGTATAATACATTATGTATGTCTGTAAAACCGTTATTGTATAATAAATATTATGTATGTCTGTAAAACCTTTAATGTTAAGTAAATATATGTTTTATAATATTGTGTTTTATTCGCGCAAAGCCTGTCTGTCTCTTACACGTAGGGTAACCAGATACGATTCTCCACTTGTCGATCCGGCAAACTGGCACCAAGCATGAACAGGTCCATTGACCTTTTATACTAGCTCATGGTTTCAATGTCACGAATTATTCATATCTTTACTTGTCTTGTCAAGCCGCTATACTGGTGCCAGATATGTGTCACCGGGAAAAAACATTACCACATAGATGGGGAACGGTCTGGGGGAGGGTTTGGGACATTGCGATGGAAGTTAAAGGAGTCTTACGCCTGGGAATCATTTCTCACACTATACGCTAAACAGTCGTCAGGTGAGGTTCGTGCCGCGTGTTCCCTCTCTAGTCAGCTATGCCGACACGCCACCACTTGGGACGCGATAACGTCATTGAGAAAAACCTCTCCGGGGGGAGGAGAGAGTTTTGACACCAACATAGTTTCAGTGTCTTGTGGCTAGGAATCATTTCTCACACTCTACGCTAAGTGGCGGTCAGGAGAGTTTCGTGCTGCGACCTCAATAGCGATGCCACGGGAGGAACGCCCAACGCCGTGGACTGCATGACAATAAATAAAATAAACTCCTACATAAATAAATAAACCAATAAACAAAATAAACTCCAATGTCCGTCCGAATTCTACCCAAACATAAAAACCAGTGAGCACACATAAAAAACAAGTTTCGACAAGAATAAACCATTGGGGTCAGGGGGAGGAGATAAAGGGGAGGATACAGGGGAGAGGAAAGCCAACAGTCATCCAGAGAATGACACAACATTACGTAATAATCAAAATACACACTCTCTCCACGTCGGGCTCAAATGTCAAATTGTAATGAGGTTGTAAGTAGTTATAGATTTTCTTTATTGTGATTAACGAGTTGATATCTTTGTTTTTATGAGGACATCTAAGGATAGTAAACTGATAGCTTATTTAGAATTTTTTTATTCTAAGCTATAATACACTATATGAGAGAGTTTGTGCACTTGTGTCTTTCCACTTATTTTATTAGTGTAGACTATTAGAGAAAATGTCGGAATGTGAATCATTATGAGTGGATACATTTCAGTCGCTTCGTAATCGTTCGGTCCATTTGGAGACAATTGGGAGACTTTGAAAATAAATATAATATACGTATTATCAAAGTTATTAAAAAAAACACAAGCTTACACACTCTTTATTAGTTAATTTCATAAATAACATTTAATTGTATTAATTAGGGCAGTGCCCTTTGCTACTTACCATTAATGTTATTTCAATGCTAGAGAGTGATTTATAACCATAATATGGAGGATCAAATTTAATTGTTTTGAGGTTAAATAATCATTTACAGTAATAAGAAAGATCTTTTTTATTCTAATGGAAGAACATTATCATCCACCATTAAGTGTAGGATTAATGTTATCCTTTCAATTGTCCTGACTGGAAGGAAAATGGATAGTAAAATAGTCACTATAATTTAATCAAGTTAGCTCTTTCAATTCCTTTTTTAAATGCACGTTGCCTATTAAATTTGTTTTTAAAAATGTGAAGTTTGTACTTACGTGAATGCAATATATTCAGCTTTCTTCTTGCCATCTGAGCCAACAATGACGTCACATGTGAAGATGGCACATTCAGTTGGATGAGGGTATGAACCTTTTTTGTAATACTTGTTGGCTTCGCGCAAGTAGCATTGAGGCTCAGTTGGATCTTCTTCTAATTCTGCTGCTCCTAAAGAAACAATATATTAATTACACTGGCCAACAAAGATTTTGTCCCAAGGCATCTAAAGGGTGATCTATACGTATTTCTTTCAGCTGATTTCAAAACTGGTATCATAATGGTTCTATCACCCATATTTTTAAAGATATGTCCTCCTTAATATTATACAGTGTGTAAGTAAACTATATCTTCAGTGAAGTGGGCAAAGTAGCTAGCAATCTCAGTTAAGTTGGCATAACAGCCTCCCTACTTTGTTAAAAAAAACTTCTCTTATTTTCAACCTTATGCTGTTCAAGTCCATGCTAATGAGTTGTGTGACATATGACATAATTTGGACATGACGAATCAGAAGTTTGCTTGCTTACTGTCCTATTCAGCACTCTTGGCCAGTTGGTAGTCAGAGTTCGTTATGTGAGCATCTAATGCTGTATGTTTTTCTTTCATAAGTTACTATTAATGCAATTCAGTGTATATATTTTTATAGTGTTTCTGTAACTTAGTATATATATTATAGTGTTTAGAACACCGAGTGGTACAATGCCTAGAAATTATGCTAGCCATCCGAACTCTTTTTGCTACATTTGTGGTGAGGTAACATTTAAAAATAGTAAGCGTAGTTTTATTCCATTCATTAAGAAGCTTTATTTTGATTGCAATATTGGTGACCAAGATCCAAATCGGGCCCCTCATTCTAGTTGTGTCATTTATGTCAGACTCCTCATGAGCTGGTCAAATGGTTCTAGACACATGAATTTTGGTGTTCCAATGATTTGACGGAAACCAAAAGATCACTCTACAGATTGCTAGTTTTGTCTCATAAACATTTCAGGCATCCATTCCTAATCAAAATACACCGTGACATATCTTGATTTACCATCTGCCATGAGGCCTGTGCCACATATTGAAGAATTGCCGGTGCCAAGGCCTCCATAAAATGTCATACTTAATTATGATGGACAAGAAGAAAAAGAAGAAGAGGTGAATGTAGAGCATGGTGATGATGATGACGATGTAAGGTCTGATCCCACATTTAAAATTTTCTGTTCATTCTTTAACCACATTGACTTACTCAAGGTGATCTCAATGACCTTGTCCGAGATTTGAATCTATCTAAAAGGCAAGCATAAGTTTTAGGATCCAGATTGAAAAGCTGACATCTCCTCCACAAAGAAACACAAGTTTCTGTATTTAGGCATAGTGACTTTAATGATTTATTTCCCCTTGAAGATCGGCTTGTTTTTTGTAATAGTGCTTATGCTGTTATGGAAGCACTTGGTCACGAATACAATACAGATGAGTGGCGTTTAGTTATCGATTCTTCTAAAGCTAGCTTGAAATCTGTGCTTCTCCATTATGGAAATAAGTTTCCATCAGTGCCACTAGCTCATGCTGCCGATATGAAAGAAACATATGTGAGCATGAAACTCCTTCTGGAAAAAATCAAGTATGATGAATACAAATGGAATCTCTGTGGTGGCTTGAAAGTCATTGCTCTTTTGCTTGAACTACAACTTGATTTCACGAAGCACTGCTGTTCTCCTTGTGAGTGGTACAGCAAAGACCGGTAAAAACACTATACCCAGAAACAGTGACCAAAGCGTACAACGATAACGTCTTGAAACAGGAATGTTATCAATACACCACTTGTTGATCCTCTACTCCATATAAAGCTTGGCCTTATGAAAAACTTTGTTAAAGCAATGAATCTAAGTCAGCTTGGATTTACATACAGAAGACAAAAATTTCCAACGATCAGTGATGCCATTATTAAAGAGGGGATCTTTGTAAGATGGTCAGTTGAACCAGGTTGAAAAGGTTGCGTGGGATTCTTTCAAGCGTATTTTCCAGAGCTTTTTAGGGAAACATAAGGCAGACAACTACAAAGAAATAATGAATGATTTTTTAAACTCTTACAAGATCATGGGATGTAACATGTCTTTGAAAATACATTTCTTATATTCGCACCTGGATTTCTTCCCAGAAAATCTTGGAGCAGTCAATGATGAACATGGTGAACGGTTTCATCAAGCCATTTCCGGAATGGAAAAACGTTACCAGGTTAAGTGGAGTCCAAATATTCTTGCTTACTATTTTTGGACCCTAATGAGGGATATTCCAGATGAAAAATACAGCAAAAAATCCTACACATCTACCTTTTATTTGAGATAAGCCCTTTACTATATCTGTATTTTAATAAACGTAACACTGCAAATTTTAAATGGGTATTAATCCAAATTCTTACGTGATAGAGCTTTCTATATCTCTTGATTTTGGAGTTACAGTGTCTACACACATACAGACATACATACATACAAACAAATAAATACATATCCTATATTATTTATATGATGATTGATTATTGGTCCTCACTGTTGGGCTTCCCATAGTTTATAAGTTAGAACTTTGGACGGGCTGAAAAGTAGGATATTCCATTGCCACCATCTTCTTTCAAGATGACTGTAATGTATAATATAGTCCTATATCTAGGGACCTTTAAAATTTCACCCAATAAAAATCCAATAAACCTTAGCCGAGACAAAATCCAAAAAGTAGTGTTTTGTAGGTACAATCTTGAAACAAAATCGCGGAAGTAATTTTTAATTAACATTTAATATTATCCCGAAGTTCAAATAATATCCATGGAATATTTCAGTGGGAAAATCGGTACAGAGGCTTAGGCGTGATTTCGCAACAAACAGCAACATTTCATATTTATATAATTTGTAGGATAAATGTATAAAAAAAACAACTGAGGTGCACATCCGCTACTTTCCCTAAAATATCATAGAAAGATGGTCTTAATTTGGCTTAATTGCTCACCAGCATTCACGCAGTTTAATACTTCTGGCTTACAATATGTGTAGCAACATAAGCTAAGATTTTAATGCTACTTGGTTCTTTAGCTGCCCGAATAGGTAGCCACATTGTCTGAAAATTGCCACTTTTAAATTTTGCTTGGATTTGGATTTACACACACTGGAGGTCACGGGGTTTAAGGAGTCAAGATCTCAATATTCAGTTATCTTCTCTTGTAGTGAACCATTATAGACTCAGATATTTGGTTGACAAATACGCAGTTCACTATAACCGAAATATGTTTCCACTTAACCATAAGTGAGATGGGTAGGGACAAACAAAACAAAAAAAATACAATAACATCTAAAAAAACTGTTGTGTGCTGTTGCTTACTGTACAACGTTTTAATTAATATTTTATATTTATCCTTTTCAAGAGGCTGCGTTTTTTACACAATTTATTTCACATTGTTACATACATTCAATAAACCTTAGAGCTGTCTTGAAATCCTCTAAAACCTCTTTCACTGTCGGAACATTTACTTTACTCTCGTATTAGTCATCTTCAATATTTCTTAGTTTCGTGTTGGAACCACTTTTCACAGCCTAAACGGAGGTTTCATCAATTAGAATTGATTCGTTATAACTTCATAGTTTTTTTCTTCAGTGGCCGAATGGCTTAAGGCGTCACTTTCTTGATAATCTAGTTTGCTGACGACGGGGAGATTGGGGTTTTAATCTCGGTTGGGTTTACTGAGGGTGGTTTTCTCTTAATGGTTTTCCACTTTCTCTTTACGCAAATGCGAGTGCACTTTCTTTATATTCTAGTATTCCTCATACCTATCACTAGTAACTGTAGAGTAGGGGCCCCCATATCCGCGGGTAATACTCTCCTAGATCTACCGTGGCTAAGTGAAACACGGATAATACGGAACTATTATATAATGTGATATTCATGCACCACACATTTATACGGTAAAGTTTAATTAATAAATTATTCACAGTAACACATTACCAACATTAAATAAAGTAATAATAACATGTATTGTACACTACAATGTACTTACTATACTCCATTCTTCTTGTCGCGTCGATCATTGATGATCAGATGATGATATTGATGATAATGATGATTACGGTAATATGATAGCACAATGCCCACGATGAAGATATGAAGTGGGGTGATGGTGTAGGCATTGTTACTTATAAACATCTTTTTCCTTTAATTAAAAATAAATAAAATTGCGCAGTGGTAAACCTTGGATAACTGAAACCACGAATACTGAATCAGTGGATACCGGGAACCTGGTGTAGTTCCTAATTGGACATTTCATCCGCTGCATCAAATCTCACACATCTAGTAGTTAAACCAGCGTGCCGGAAGCAGTTCAGAATAGTGGCCATTGCCTCACTCCTCCACGCATTGTCGGCAAAAGGTATATCGTGCAGTGAAGTAACCTGTCTGCCTTTGCTTGCTGGAACGGTGGAATAAAGCTTAATCCCGTAGGGTGGGGTGAAGTTGCAGTCTGCACTAGTATCTCAATATATGTAAAAGTATATAAACAAAAATTATACTTGAGGTGCACATCTTCAGGCATTCCTAAATTCCTTTACAATGTTTCTTGATCTTGAAGTTAATCGTACATTGTTATCACCAAAATGTACATAAGCTTTTATTTGATCATTCATATATAAAAAAAATTGACTTTGTATTGTTAGTTTCACATTGTTATTTCCATGCAATTATAAAAAATAATTTATTACCTTTTTGATTCATTCTGAAGCCCTTGGTGTCGTTCTTAAGTTTACCATGTTCATCTGAAAAAACAAAATAATAAAAATTAGTGTTAAATTGCTGCAATTCTTTACTAACACGGCAGAAAATAAGATGTTTTAGCAACCTTATGGGCAGTAACGGGGATTGCAAGCCAGGTATTAAGTAATATTGTGAGAGTCACCGTCGGTACAACAATAGCTTCCTGAACGCTAAGGGGGTTGGTTTTATTCCCTTGTCTTCTTCCATGCTGGGTCACGAGGAACAATTGGAGTGTTTTCCTGATGTTAATAAAAAAAATCAGTTGAGTCGATTAGGAGACTCGTTACTCTTTATCTCGCTGGCCTTAGGCCATGGACGCTCCTGGGTAAACTTTGGGGTGTTATATTTTTGTAAATCATTTAACGACAGTTTGCGTTAGCCACTCGGTTAGTCGCCGCGGATCTAATTATTATTGTAAAAAATAATCAGGCGTGATAGTTAATATCAATTATATTACATCATGGCTAAAGTAATTGATATTGTGAATTTATCTTAAATCTTTTGACGGCCACTCTCACACTAACCAAGATGAGTGAAGTGTATTAAGTGAAATACTAGAAACCAGCCAATATAATAAATAGTAGACATCTCTGAGACATGTGACAACATTGAGGATGGTATTAGCGGTATATTATTTATTACATTAAGTCCCCAAATAGGTAAGTTTTCTTTTATTCAATTCTTCAGTCAACTCTTAAGAAGAAAACCAGTTTTCTGATGTCCCATTTCCATTGCTTCCGTACAGATATTTGGTGAGATGTAGCAAATAATGAATAGAGTTTAATAACAAACAACCAAGCGCCAATCTCGTTTTTTTGTGTGTGTGTTTAAGTGAGAGACAAGAGTCCTCTCTATGTTGTAAATAAATATGAAAGTGTTTCCTGAATTGTGCTGCCATCTACAGCTGTCTAATTCAACTACCATTTTGTAAAGGTCTGTTCTTCAATCAGCTACAAACATCCAACCACCAGAATGCAGTAGTTTGAATGTATTTCTGTCATTTAGTCTACTGATACGCAACAAATAAGTAAGCGATACATTTTCGCGCTTTTAGATACTTTATCTGTAAGTCAGAGTGTGTTTGATTCTTATAAGCTCTGTAAACCATTTTGTGATACTAGTTGAGTTCTTTGGTTTTAGGTAGATGTTCATATTATTGTTTATAGAAAACATTTAAAAATTTATTGAATAGCCTATTAACATGTCAGAACATTCAACACTATTAGTAGACTTGGCACTTATCATGTTTTAAACAGAAGACAACCAAAATGGTAATTCAAAGATATAAGAAAAAATGGAAACATTAAGTTTCCCTGGCTTTTATTATAATTTCACACAATCTAACTTCCTACAGACATAAAGTTCAATAGTATGATTTTATGTTGTGTCTGTTCCTGCAATGTTGTAATTGCCTCATGGGCAAATCTTAGTTTATTTATATTCGTAGCTCAGTAACAAATTCAATTTTTGATAAGGCTTCGTCAATAGTTATACAATTTGAAAAATTAATGAAGAAAACTGGAAAAGTTCAAGAATTTTTATTTTACAGAAAGTTAGACATAATAACAATTAATGTTCGTATAACAGTATTTGTTTTTGAAAACAGGAACTTACTTTAATATACATAACATTATCCGAATATTTGTTATTTTGCTAGTTTTTGAAAATAGGAATGTTCTTTAAGATATATATATATATATATATATATATATATTATTTATCACCGCTTCTTATTACCCTTTCGGGCTGTACGCCTATGTAATAATGATGCTAATGGTTATGGATGAGGTAGGTGTAAATGAGGACGTGCACCCAAATTTGCGTGGCAAGAGCGTGGGAAACTATTTAGGAAATAAACAACCTCAGTGCACTCGACCAGGATAGATCTGGGAGTACATTCTAGAAAATCTGGAAAATGTTTTTGTTACGTATGGAGGGAAGGGGCTGCTGGAAGAGAAGCACAAGCAAGCAGCTCATGTCTGTTGAAGCACATGGAAATGAACCTTGTCAGAAGAGGTTTAAGAGCTAATCTAGTGGTCTGATTCATGTTCCAGACAAAACCGCAATATTAATCTCACAATAATGTTGAATGTTTTATTACAAAATCATCCAAGACTGAAGATAATCCCAATTAAATTTTTAATATCTGGCCATAGCTATCTGCCAAACGGTAGTGACTTTAGTGACACAGAGAAAGCACTTAAACACGTTCAAACTTTATACACAGATGAAGACTATGTGGAAATAATGAGGAACTGTCACCGAAATCAAAAATGCAGCTTACAAAAATGAGTAACGATTACTTTTATGAAACATTTTAACTGGAAAATTTGATAGTGAACCGCAAAGTTAACAGTACTGGCCTCTAAATAAACTGATTCAAAAACGAGAAATAAAACTAATTAAATAGAAGCCATTAATTTTATATATGAAAATGAACAGAGATGATGTGATATACTGTGAAGTGGACATAAGTAAGAGAGTAGCTAGCACGCCCAGTTGTCACAGCTCGCTGATTGGTTGAATTTGGTCACGTGATCACGCCCCCTCACTCACTGATTGGCTGTTGGTTTCCCCCCTCCTCTTCCTTTCTCCTGATCAACTCTCCCACCCTTATGACCCTCTCCCCTCCCCCTGACCTCCTTTACAGTGTTCCAGATATGTTGGTTCATGTTCCAAACGTGTTGGTAATTCTATTATCTTGTTTTATTTGGTTTTTTATGTTTGCTCATAGCTTCTTTATTTGTGCTCTATGGTTATTTATGAATGCTCATTGCTTTATGTCTGGGTAGGATTGGGATGGTAAGTTAGAGTTTTTATTTATTTATTGGTGTGCAGTCCACGGCATCGGGCGTTCCTCCCTCGTCATCAGAGGGAATATGGAGCACGAAGCTCACCTGACGGCAACGTAGCAAAAGTGTGACCGCCGAGCAGCTGAGAGCGTATCACGGCTGTAAGGCCACTTTTCACTTTTCCTTCACTCCTCACCTTCCTTACATCTCCACGGACAAGTTACACTGCCTGCTCCCTCGATCTGTTGGACTGCCTTTCACTTTCCGGAACCAACAGCTCGAACCTCTCCTGACGACCGTTTGGCGTAGAGTGTGATAAATGGTTCCCCTGCCTTGAGACCCCTTTCACTTCCCCTCACTACCCCCTCTTTCAAGGCATGTGTCGCAATCCCTTATGTAGTAATGGGTTTTCCTGGTGTCATTATTGCAATGTCGCAATCCCTTATGTGGTAGTGGGTTTTCCCTGATGACAGGCGCTAGTTTGGCGGGTCAACAAGACAAGTCGGTACAAGAATAAATCGTGACCTTGAATGATGCCACATTGGGTTTTCCTTGATGACTGGCGTCAGATTGATGGTTTGACAAGACAGGACTGGATCGTGACCTTGAATCCGTAAGCTAGGTCATTGACTCTGGCAACCCTCCCATCTGCAATGGTTTTCCCTGTGTCGTCATCGCAATACCGCAACCCCCTATGTGGTAATGGCTTTTTTCTCTTTGATATTGCAATTGGAGAGCATTTACACAGCTCTGATTTTGCACAACCAGGGGTCTCGGAAGCCTTACGGTGATTTATAATCCTCATTTAGGGGACGCTATTCTCCACCACAAAAGTCTACAAAATCAGTTGTTTGGTCTCGTCCGTCAACATGCGCGGATGTAGATATACATGGCCCCACCCCCCACCGACATAATTAGATGAGCCTGCCATTTAGACGGCGTGCACACCGAGATTCAAATTTCAATATCTTTAGAACGGCCGTACTTCCATTTTCGAAGGCGTTTGTCCGGTCGACAGATTTTCTAGACCAGGTAGAATGTGTACCCGCATTTGCTTCAAACATCGATCACTCTATCATTGAATGTCTAGTGACGCCTTAGTTCATGCGACGATCGATGCAAGTATACAAATTTATCCGGCGTGCACACCGGGATTCGAACCTCGATATCTTTAGAACGGTCGTTTTTACCACACTCCCACCATTTTAGTAGTAGTTTCACCGGTTGACCAGATTTTTCTAGACCGCCACGTAAAACGTGTGCCCGTATTTGCTTAAACATCGATCATTCTGTCATTGGCAATCTAGTGACGCCTTAGACAATGCGACCATCGCTGCAAGTATAAAATGCATTGTGACGGTAGATTTTTACCCAAGGACATAGCCTTTTTTGCCAGTGATGGGGTTCAATTATGGTCAGGTGAATTGATGGTTTCATTATCTACCTTCACGCTTACACTTACCTTTTAAATTATTCATAACTAGCAATCCCACACGGCGTTGCCCGTGATACACTGTGGTATTATGTTTAAAAATAGCCTAATTAATAATTTAAAATCCTGCTTCGATTTGCATTCAGACCCCCTCCCGTACACATATGTTAAAAATTTCAGATCTCTGAGTGCCATAGTTTTGACTGGGCATCGAACACAAACAAACACACAAAATACATTTCCTTTTATTAATATATATTCCTGTTCCATTAATATAAATATGTGGATAGCCCAGACGGGTGGTCCGGCACGCAAGAGAGAAAACATAGAATATCTCAATATCGAGATTTATTCCCACTGCACCCCAACGAGATTCTAGCCGAATCCTAGAGATGAACATGACAGCTGAGCACTGTCTCACTGAACTACAATCTTATTTTCATAGCAACAACTAGAAAAGCCACTAGATCTAATTTCACGTATTCATACGTCAATACAAGTTATCTGCAGCAACTTATTTTGATATATTATTAATAGCTTTAAAATATCACCGATACTGTAGCATTATTTTATAAATGTTGGCTGAAAAAAATTTGTACTTTCTAAAAGTCTCTTTGAATGAAAATTGGAATCTACATATAGACAGTTGTTTTTCCAAAGCGTTTTTTTTACTACCGGTTCGGGCCTTACTACACTTATTCCCACTTTAGTGCGAGCCTGACGACTTGTAGCCCACGGTGTTACTGTACTTATTTAACTATGAGAGGCTGACATCATGAACAAAATAGTCAAAACAAAACCTTCCAAGTGCCAGCATGGGCTCAAACTAGAGTCCCTTAATGACCGCGGGTATCAACCTAAATTAAAACCGCCCTCAAACGATAATAGCCACGGAGGTTTTAGGGTGAGGGTGAGGGAGGAGATCGTTCGTTGGAGAAGTCCCTTGTCTCCCCCTACTGTGGCACCGAACCAGTGACCCACCCTCATAAACCACGGCCATGCAGATTAGCATGAGTTTGCTATCTTTTACTCTTTATATTACCGCGTCTTATTAACCGTTCGGGTTATAATACGCTTGAATACTATTTACGCTAATGTATTAGGAATTGGAAAGGTGGATCCCGCATCTGCACGTGGAGGGAGAGCGGAAAACCATTTCAACAAAAACTCAGTACACCTGGCCAAAATAACAACCTCAATCTCCCCGTCATCGCCAATATAATCTAGGGCCTGAATAGTGCGTTAGACAATGAGGCCACTGAAGTGGGTCTCTAATACTATGTTCTCTTTTTAGAGAGTTAACAATCTTTACGAGGCTGGCTCTTCTCTATGTATACTTCAACCAAGCCAAATATTACAACAGATTGAAAGAAGAAGCAGATCCACACTTACAGCTGTATTCTGAATTGGGAGGGTTGAATCCACATTTGCGTGGAGGGGGAGTAAGGAAATGTTACAGCATTTACGTGGAGGGAGAGGGGGAAATAATTTAGTGAGAACTACCAACAGTACACCTCGGCAGGTATTCAAATCCCTCAACCTCGCCCAACACAGATTTGAACCCTGATATATTTTGCCGAGTGCCTCATTCCCTCTAGTTGTCAAACTCGAGAGAAGAATATGATGTTTCAAACTGGGTGCACCCATTTGGTCCCTAGAATATGTTGTGACAGAAAGGTGCTGACGATATACAACTTTGCCGGAATAAATAGTAAAGATCACAGACGGTTAAACGAATTTGCGTAGAGGGAGAGTGGAAATGACCCCTAGGTTACTAGTCAAAGATTCAAACCTCGAACTCCTTAAGTACTAATTACGCTAACGGATTGATAATTGGTAATTTTGAATTTCCATGCTGATGAAGGAATCTATAATATTGAGTACTATTTCGCGAATTTGTTTAGTTTACCCTGAATATTTATTAAAACATATAATGTCCTTTACACACACACACACACACACACACACACACACACAAACACACACAGCCTCCCATCGTTTTTAATGTCTAATATTTATCACAAGAAAGAAGTAAGTCTGAATAAATTTTATTTACTATGGGACTGCATCCCAATTTTCCAGAGTTAGAAGTGGAAAATGATTTAAGAATATTTACTCAAAAAAAACTTGCTGTAGGATCAAATCACAACCTCCCCCATAACCTGTATTTAAAACGGAAACTCAAACGTAATTACCTGGTGATCTGGCACACATATTATTTATAGATCACACAAGCTTGACGAATCTTAGCACCGCGTCTTACAGCCCGTTCGGGTTATGCGCTTAAATACTAATTACGCTAATGGATTAGGAATTAGGAAGGAAGCTTGAACCCGCATTTGCGTAGAGGAGGAGTGAAAAAACTACCATAAGATCACCCGACTGAGATTTGAACCTCGAGCTCCCTCTGTCCTCGGCGGTCTAACTCAACACGGATCGTTTGTGTCTGTGTGAGAATTAACAAACTTTACCTACTAAACAAAAACTACTACTAGTGATAGAATGTGTATGTGTTAGTGAGATCAATACTGGGAGAATAGGGAAAGTGTGTGTGTGTGTGGGGGGGGGGGAGATGCGGAGTGT
>CABFOV010000211.1:102939-119946 GCA_902141375.1 Timema poppense
CCCCCGCTTCAATTATGTATATATAGCAATGTTTAGTGATTCGTTTCATATATCTTACGAGCTATTAATAGGCCTTAATTTTAGATAAAGAATCGAGAAAGTCTCTGCCGTGCACAATAAAATTTATGTTTATTATATCATTTCAAGAAAACGTATTGTGATCGTGAAAAAATAAATTCTATCTTTATATTATGACAAATTTTAAAGCTTTATCTGAACATGAAGCCTAAAAAGGGGATTTTACAATTATGTCTGTCTTTCTGTCTGTCTCGCTCTCTTTCTGTCCCTGGCCACTTATAAAAAAAAGGTTTGATGGATCTTGTTCATGCTTAATAGTTAGGTATTATTGGGCTATACCACGAAACCTATTTATTTACCCTCGCCTTTCAATTAAGGGTAGCTTACAGAGTAGTAGTTTTTATTTAATTATACATTTTTCAAAAATAGCTCTAACGATTTTACTTAAAATGCTAGTTTAGGATTTGTTTGACATGGCAAATCGCACTATAGGCCTGTATTTAGGGCAAAAGTTCGTTGAAAGGTAGCTTACTGATGACTGTTTTTTCAAATCTTAAAATATTTTACAAATGGCTTCAATAATTTTGTTTCAAATGGGTATCTTGGCGGTGTTTGACATTAAAAATAGCAGTGCATACTTTCTTTGGGGGTAAAGCTCATTTGAGGGTAGTTTAATGATGACTTATTTTTCATAAACTTGAAGTATTTAAAACATGGCTTACATATTTGTTTCAAAATGGGTTTCTTGAGTTTCGGGTAAAAAATTCATTTTTTGGTAGTTTACTGATGACTGTTTTTTCAAAATAAAGCTGTAAATCTGTATTGGGGAGAAGTGTGGCTACGGGTAGACTAATAAAAATATTCAAATTAAAGAAAAAAACAGTAGCCAATAATTATTATTGGCTACTGTTTTTTTCTTTAATTTGAATATTTTTAAAACTGGCTTTAATTATTTGGTTCAAAATTGGTATTGGGAGACTATTACATATCAATAATAATGAATCTTTATTTATCTGAAATACACAAATCCAAGGGAAGCTTACACACAGCAAATTATAGAAAATATTAATGTTACGGAAATTTAACTTGAAGATTGAATTCAAAAAGGGGAATTTGTGAGTAGTTTTTCATAATAAACAAGAATACATTTTTATTTTTACTAATAACAAATAATTTAACGTAGTTTACATATAATTATTTTGAAAATTTCAATTTTGGTTAATATATTTTAATAATTTGTTTAAATATGTATCTACTATAAAAAGTGAATACTGTGATTAACAAGATTATGTGTTTGTTTTTATGATTAAATTTAATCAAGGGTACTGCACTAAAAACTTATTTTTTATATTATTTTATAAGCTTTAATACAATATAGGAGAAAGTTTGTGTGAGTTTGTCGTACCATTTATTTTACAATATTTTATGCCAAATATAAAATCCTAATTTGGTTTCAAATAGTTTATTGTGATTGATAAAATTGATTGATTAAAATTTATTTAAGTGTGTGAAATAGGGTGTGATGGATCCAATTATCTTTTAAAATTGTTGATTTATTTCCACCAAACTTGTCAATTTCATAGACACTCACCAAGGTATTTTCTAATCAGTTTAAAGTTCGCCTTCTTACAACAATTAAGGAGCCATGGGTGTAGATATGGCAATAAATGAAGTATTTTATGAATTTTTAGGCCCAACCTAAGTAACATGAAACGCATACTACTCGAAATATACTTATTTAAATATTTTCCTATATAAAACTATCTTTTTATTTTTCCTAGTAAAATACAATTTGTCTTCAGAATTATCATTAATGAATGAAAATTGTCAATGGCGAGGAGGTTGGAACTTGAATCATGGTTTAATTTTGGGCCTACTGTGAGTAGTTTTCCCTAAATGGATTTACACTATCCCTAAACGCAAATTCAGGAAAATCTCCTCTGAATTATAAAGTTTCAATATTTATGAAGGTTTTGTAAATATGCGGGGATTAAGGATTGATTGTAAGACGTTGTGAACACACACACACACACAAGGAAATATTTAGAGATAATCAATTAAAATGATCCGTTAGAAAATCTTCATCAAAATTGTATAGCCTTGGTGGAAAATTAAACTAGGAAGAGGATATATTTGAAAGCAGGCCTCCCGGATACAAAAAGTTACGATAACTTGTTATGAAATTTTAATGTTGCAATAAATATTCTAAAGTATTTTTAAAAGTAATAATCTACCTTTGGCACAATCGTAATGTGGACAACATTGTGGATACGGCAGCGTGTTATTCATTCCCACAAGATTGCAGTGTGGCTCCTTGAAAAATAACGGCTTGCACCTGAACAAAACAATAAGATATAGTTTAGTTCTTGAATTTCATAGAAAGTAATTTATTGGGATTATGAAGATTAAAATATACTATTATAAAGAGATTGATTGCAGAATCCAAACTTGGATTTTCAGCTGTAAACACAATCATTTAATCCACCGCAAAAATTGTTCCTACCCTTAAATTACATTTCAATAAATTGGAGACCTTATTTATTACTATTACTAGTATTAATAGCACCGCGTCTTACTACCCGTTCTGACTATACGCGTTTATGATAATGTGTAATGGTAGGGTGATTGTGAGATGAAATGGAGGACCTATAGCTTAACGTGGGATCCGAACCACGGTGGAGGCCTGATATTCCACAGATTCACAAGTTGTGATTAATACACGTCTTGTCAGAGGTGAAGGAAGTGTTTGGAAATTTGATAAATCTTTGCCGGGATCGAGTATTGAGCCTCGGACTCCCAGAACAGAAATCCGACACCAGTAGTATGTGAGGTGCCTTAAAACCGACTGTGATTGGCTTTATCTGGTCACCTGGCCACGTCCCGTTGCTCTCTGATTGGCTGTTGGATTTACTTTTCCCCCTCTACCCACAGACACCATGCCATCCATTGTTACAAACGTGTGTATTCTTGTCCAAAATGTTTTTTTTATGTGTGTTCTTTGTTTTTTATGTCTGGGTAGGATTCGGATAGGTGTTGGAGTTAATTGTCGTAGGATTGAGACGGTTATTGGAACTTATTTTCTAAATATTGGCGTACAGTCCACGGCATTGGGCACTCCTCCCGTAACATCACTAAAGATGGCGTGGCATAAACCTCTCCCTACGACCGCTTAGCGTAGAGTGTGAACATCCTGCAATGGCTCCCTCTCACAAGCCGCTGAATCTATTTTGGTGTCACAACCCTCCCTCTCCCCCAGGCAATTGGTTTTCCTGGTGACGTCATCGCAACCCTGGTGCGACAAGACAAGTTGAGACAAGAATAGATCACGACCTTGAAGTCATTAACCCTGTTCATCTTGTACTACACGACGTCTACCGTGGGAGGTAGGGAGGTAGTGGTGGCTCTATGGGGGTGCTAGGTTATCTATTTTTAAGTGTTTGTAGAGTGGTCCAACATGTACAAGTTACAACAGCTGGTAAATATGGTTGATACCGTGATGACAATAAAATTATGTGATCTAATCATCGATAAAAAGAACTCGATGTATAAATTAAAAGTGGTTGATACACAGTTCGGGAGACGACTAATAGCATATATATGGTTAGTGTTGTGTATTGTTAGCCAGTCGTTTTGCTACTCTAACAGATGAAGACGCGTGTGAGCTTAATAACTAAAAACTAATATTCACCTCCACCAGATTAAAACCAGGTTCACCTACCATTGTGAACTTTGAACGGGTTTAAGAGACGGGCAGAAGATTCAAGCAGTTTACAACAACAATATTGGGCAGCTGGGCAGTTAATACATGTACGCGAGTAATACCGTATTGCACAGTTGAACCTATAAACCATCCAGCACGTTTAGCGGTCAGGTACGCTAACCATGCTTATAACTGTCTATATTAATTTAATGTTTGTGTGTCATACGATAGCGAGACTTGCCTATATGACAACATAAAATATCCACAATGTGGCTGTGAGCGATAGACATGTAATTTAAAAAGTAGTGAACCATTACAGAGAATAGTGAGGCTACATCGAGTTCTGCGACTCTGTCACACGAGAATCGAGGAGTCTTATCTGTGTGATATGACAAGTTCTGTGTACAATTTCCGTAAAGGGGACGTTGTGGCGGTGATTCCCAGGCCTCCACCACCATTCTAGAGCTCCACACCACACACCACAACACTTCATGACGCCGTAGCCACCACCACCACCCCCAGAGTCACTGGCGTATGCACTGCCAGAATAACCTGAGTAACCACCGCCAGAATCATCTGCCTACCAGACATCAGAGTACTCAGATCCAGAGTCACCCGGGTGCCCACCGCCAGAATCTTCTGCCTATTAGACATCAGAGTCACCCGCGTGCCCACCACTAGCGGAGGAGGAGGTAAAATCCAAAGAGCCCATAAATCTCGAGGAATTAACAATGTACAAAAATAATTTAAATGTTAAAATTATTAATGAAACGGCTGATGACTACATAATCGGTCTGGACAATTTTGGTAAGGTATTTCTTCCAAAGTCTGCTTATTATTTGTATTGTAAGCGGTTTAAATCTAACGTAGTCTGTATAACATATTTCGGAGGACAAAGTGTTGTGTTTAAAAGTAAATAAAAACATTAGGGCCGCTCATGTTGTCGTAGTACTCTTCTGACGTCATTGGAGCTAGCGGCAACATTTCGAATAACGTGAAAGACGAACACAGATTGTTAGTAGATAGCGTTGCCGCTTGAGCGACAGTGTCTTTTGTTCCCGGGGTTATATATTTTGCTGCATCTCCAGTTGCCCTAATGTCATATAAATGTGGCATTTGTGAGGGGTCCTACGCAAAGCTTTCCAATCTTATTCGACACAAACATCAATGTCATCAAACACCTCCAAATCCTGCTCACCATGAAGCCTGTTAGGGTGAGAAGGTATTGTGCTGTCCTTTAGACCAGATCGAGAAAGAGGAATACAATCGTGTCAAGTGCTTAATCGAACGTGAGGAAAAGAAAATTTATAACGTTTTTCTATAGGAAGAGGCCAGCAATGAACCGAACATTATATTGCTTGATAGTGTGGGAAGAGTAAGAATGCCGGATAAAAACTTTGGAGACACTGTCAATATGCGTTCTAGCGCCTCTTAGCATGTTCTGAACTATTTTGGAGGTGACTTCTACTCATTTTCTTAGATGGTAGAAGATATAATATTCTCTCTCGGTGTTTTTTATTAGGTAAAAGTTTGATTACATGTTTGTCTATAATTCATGTTGCACTCTAAACTCTCAACTTAATTACCTGTAGTAGTCACAAGACCTAAATAATAATCATAATATTGCTACTTGTAAAAAAACAGTCTAAGTTGTTGTGGCTGCACGCTATGAAAGTTTTAAATTAATTAATTCCTGATAGTCAATAAAAAAATTAGTAAAGAAATCTTGTTATTATTTATAAAAAACCTAGAATATGTTGGCTATTCAAAGAAAGGGAAGAGCTAGCAATATACACGTGACACATTTCTGGAATGAAACATCAAATAGCGCAGGCTAGTTAGTATTATGCTTTATTGTTTACATATGTGAGTTAATAAAACGACAAAAATATTGTATTATATATATATATATATATTTATGAGTATAAAGGCGAAAACATTTTGTTAATATTATATTTGCAAATAGTTTTACTGTTTAGATAGCGTTTATAAATTAAATTAATTTGGTTTAAGGTAAGGTGTCAATTTCACACACATACACGTATACAAACTAATTTAAATTATTATGATAAGCCAAACTTATATTCACTATTATTCATTCTGCGCTTTCTAGTGAATAAAATTGGTAATTATGACTTTTTCAATATCTTTTTATAGCACTTACATATACATATTTAATAAGTGTAATTATTATTATTACTCTTACAATAATTTAAAAACGATGATGGGGTAGGAATAATGAAAGTATTTATGAGTGGTATGTGTACCCACATTTGCGTGGAGGGAGAGTTGGAAATACCCTCAGTATAATAGGACAGTGTTTGAACTACAACCTTCTCAAAGAATCGTACCGGCAGAGCCCCGCTCAGTTACTTGTGCAGCTCACAAGACCTAAATAATATTGATTTATGTTAATAATGTGTTATTATTATTTAAAAAATTCTCTAGAATATGTTGGTTGGAAATTCTTGGAGAATCAAAGAAAGAAAGGAGATGGCAACATTCCCATATTCATTTATAAATTGTAGTTGTTGTGACTTTAGATTGCCACCCAAAGACAAAGTAATAGGATTTAATTAATTTATTCTGAATGTTTCAACTTATACATATTGTTTGAGACTCATATTCTAGGCTAAGTAAACTTGTATTTATAGGATAGGTGAGGGGGTGTTTGGGTGTAGACGTTAAAACACAAATATACAGTTTATAATATTTATTTACACAAATAAAATTTTACAAATATAGCTCACACCACAAAAAGTATACTTGGAATATTTATTTACACAAATAAAATTATTAGAATATTTTTACAAATATATCTCACACCATGTAAAGTATACTTGGAATATTTATATATATATAAATATATATATAAAGATATAGTTTTAGACAATGATTTACGAGTATATCTTACACCTTAATGGGGACAAACCAGTACACATGCTAAGATATATAGATAATGAATATATATATATTTTTATTAATTACCTATATGTCTTAGCATATATATATATATATTAAAATAATGCAAACTCTGTATGATAAAATGTTACTAATAAAGACATGTAAACATTGGTTTAAATATTAATCATGTAATTATTTCAAATGTATATCCGTTTTTAGTGTACCTGCTTGAGGAGCTCCGGTTAAATAACAATAATAAGGTAATTTATAAGTCTAATTGCAGTATGTTTATTGAGACAAACAAACTATTTTTAACATGTAATAAAACATAATAAATTAATGTTATTTTCTAAAGACAAAGTTTCTAGAGACAAGGTTTCTAGTTAATATAAATAAAATATACTGAAAAATATATTCTGGATATAAAATAAAAATGTTATTTCCAAAAGATGAAAAAAAATAATTTATTTTTGTATTATAATATTTCTGATTAAAATATGTGACCAATTAATATGTACTATATTTTATTCATAAAAAACAAACATATCATTTTGTTGATCAAAATAATCACCCTGTAAATATAAACTCTTTTTTAAAGTGTAAAAAAACAGTCATATGTAGACTATTCAATGATAAATTTTATGCCCCCAAAAAAGTCTGCACTGTTATTTGTCTAGTCGAACACCCCTAAAATATACATTTGGTACCAAATTTTTAGAGTCATTCGTAAAATGTTACAAGTTTTTTAAAAACAGTTATCATTAAATTACACATATATGATTTTTGACCCCCCAAAAATATGTAAATAGTGGTAATTGTGTTATGTCAAACACGACCAAGGGAGCCATTTGGGACCAAATAGTCCCAAATGGCTCCCTTGGTCGTGTTTGACTTTAAAAGCGTCAGCAGAAAATCGCCATGAAAGTAATATTCAAACTTTTGGCACAGGCAACGATTTGTAGTACTGCGGAAAAGATTTCACAGACGAGATGCGTATCGTAGGTATAAGAAGAGAACATACGGTAGTAGAAACCCCAGGACAGAATGGAAAAGCCAAGCACATGAATTTCACACTGATGGGGATGGCACGATGCACGCCATTGGAGTGTGGCTTACCAAAAGGTTTTTTGGGCGGAAGCGATTTCCACAGCTGCTTAAATCAGGAACATATGTCCATCAAAACATCTGGAATATCAAACACCTTATGAAATTTGGTGTGGTTTGAAACTAAAAGTAGGACATTTTAGGACTTTTGGTTGCAAAGCTTATATGCTGAATAAAGCTCCGAATAAAGGAAAATTTGATCCAAGATCCAAAGCAGGTATTTTTGTAAGACACTCCAAAGAATCAAAGGCATGCCAAATTTGGGATCCATAAAAAAGAAAAAATAGTTATAAATCAAGATGCTAAATTTTTAGAGCTTTCAAAAATTTGAAGTTTTGAATGAACATAAAGAATCTGCAAACTTTCAACCTGCTTACTAATATGTTGATAACAGTGGGAAAGACACTATGTCTGAAAAAGCTGATGAACATTAAATAAAGTCAAAGAAAGAAACTTCATTAATCCTCATTCTGAGTTCAGTGAGAATAACCTCCAATTAAATAATTCGAGTTAATTTATTTCAGAAAATTTAAGCCAAGACTGCACAGTGACTAAGAATAAGAGGGGGGCCTGGTTGACCTAAATTGATTAAAACTGGCAAACCGGGAAGACCATACAAATTATTTAATTTGGTTGTGCAAAATCCCGAAAGTGGAAGCTTGGCGTTTGAAGAGGCGGTAAATCCATCATTACAATAAGCCTCAGGATGACCATATGCATCAGAATGGTAAAAAGTGATGGAAATTGAATAAAACGCTTTGAAACAAAGTAAGGCCTGGACATTGAAGCCACTTCCTAAAAATAAAACTGTCATTGGCTGCCGATGGATACCCAGGACAAAGTATAGACCAGATGGTAAAGTTGAACGCCATAAAGCTAGATTGGTAGCGAAGGGCTATAATCCACATTCTGGGATCGACTTCCATGAGACATTTTCACCAGTTGCTTGACTTAGCTCAATAAGATTAGTTGCTGCTTCAGCAGCAGAGTTGGAACTTACTTTGTACCATTTTGATGTTGTAATGGCCTACATAAATGGAGATCTTGATGAGAAGATCTATATGGAGCTGGCAGACGGTTTCAGCACTCCTGGAATGGAATATCTAGTTTGTTTTCTTGAAAAGTCTATTTATGGACTTAAGCAGTCAAGCCGTCAATAGTTTAAAAAAAATCACGAAATACTAAAGGCCTTTGGGCTAAAACAATTAAATATTGACCATTGTGTCTTTTATATGAATGATGTTCGTGTGACTCTGATCGTGGTTGTCTATGTAGATCATCGTGACAAACAGCAAAAAAGCTTACACAAGATTAAGAGATGATTTATCTTAAAACTTCCAGATGAAGGACTTAGGAAAACTGTACTACTGTTTTGGAATTTAATTCAAACAATATTAGGATTCAAAGTCGTTCACTATGTTATAGAGATCATATAAAGATGATGTTTTCAAGAAACTTGGTATGCAAGACTGCAAACCAGTGAACACTCCATTAGATGGAAACAGTAAGTTATTTAAAGCCATGGAGCCATCCACAAAGGAAGAGACAGTAAAAATGAGGGATGTTCTATACGAGAAATTCATTGGTTCTCTGATGTACCTTGCATTATTGATAAGACCTGACATTGCGTATGCAGTGATCCAGTTGAGAACGAGAAACCATGGACTAGTCTACAAGATGAAAGGATATTTCCTCTACTGGTTTTACAATTTTATATAAAAAGAATTATGTTTAACAACATATAGATTTATTACAGTAAAACAGAAATAACAAAATTGATGTTTTACAATGATAATACAGGTTATACTTTAAAGTTTGATGCAGATAATTAGACTTTGTGAATTTGAATATTCTGCTGTAGCTACTAGGGGTGTACAGGAGCCGAGCTACTGGATGAATTGTTCTGAAGAAGAAAATCTATCTGATTGACATGATACAAAGATATCATGTGCTGAACTAATTGGATATGTGGACGCAGACTGGGGAGAATCTCATGACGACTGGAGATCATATAAAGGCTACATTTTTCAAGTGGCAGGATCTTCCTTGACGCATGAGCCAAGAAAGTAATCCACCGTAGCTCTTTCGAGTAATGAAGCAGAGTACATGGCTCACGTGGACACTGCTGCAAGAGACAGTTTACTTGTGGAATTTGTTAAAAGAAATGGGTTATTTGTGTCACGATGCAAAATCAACCCTCGTCTATTGTGACAATCAAGGAGCAGAAAATCTCATGCATAATCCCGTGTACCACTCGCGTACCAAAAAAATTGACATTCGTCATCACTATGTACGCGAAGTTTTCGAACGAGGAAAAATCAAGTTTAACTACATTCCAACGAACGAGATGATAGCTGATGTTCTTAACAAAGCTATGTTCGGACCAAAACATTAACATTTTAACACGTAATTGAGAGGGAGTATTGTGTATTGTGAATAAATATTCCCTTTATTTCATTATAAAACACGCGTTCTACAGTTTATTTTGCTATCATAGCAATGCCATAATATTTGTTATTTTTATAAGTGGTGTTTTTAATATTGTTGTTTTAGTAAATGAAACCAACATTGTTGTTTGATAAATAAAACCAACAATAATTTACCAAACAACTTAGCACCATAATACCCATTATATATTAAACGGACTTGTAGAACAAGTTAATGCTCTACATAATAGGTGGAAATACTATTGTGTCAATGCAGATGAACACGTCCGCTTACTATTGGCTAGCATGGACTTGATGTTAAATACTGTATTCGCTTACTTAGGTCTAAGGATTGGTTTCCGAAGATAGGGGAACTCTCAATTGTTTGATCTCGATGAGATATTATCAGAAAAATGCTTGAGCCACGAAGATTTAAACTTCAACTTACTCAACTGGGAACTGAGTGGTCATACACACTATTTCAAGGATAGCACATTATAGATATGATAAACCATCATGTTTAGGAAAAAATACACCTTAAAACAATGGGGTGGTGAGATTTTCTAACAGATATTCAAAAATATTAACACTTTAAAATAAACTATACTTCACCATAAAGAATAATCAATCACCTATTAGAGATCCTACGTTTGTATCTAAAACATCCTCAAAACACATTCCCACAGAAATGAAAATCTCTCCGATTAAAAACTTTGACTAATTTTCAGGACCTACTGAAGCATTTGGCTGAAAGCTAAGACCCTTTATATTATGCAGTGTTTTCAACAGTATAAATATCCACAAAGTTCTCCAAGAAATATCTGGATGAATTTAGAGAGTTACTCGATGCACAGGAAATCTACATAAGAAAAAAATCTGTAGTAAAAATATTTCAATTTAAGAAGAACGTTTTGTTAAATAAGAACGAATTATAGCAAACCAATTTCAATGATATGCAAAGTTTCAGATATTTCAATGATGAATCAATGTATTAAGGGACCATCAAAGAAGTATTTAAAAATATAGATAAAATGGTACTTTTAAATTGTATGGCTTGAAAATATTGTTTTTTGTATATACCCGTCGTATACAGACGGATTAACTGATATTGACGGCAACCAATTGAATTGAAGCATTTTGAGAAAGCTATATTCAATGTAGAATTAACTATACGCACCAAAGTTAATAGTGCCAATAATGTAGTGCACGTATATTGGAAACCCTCACCTAATTTAAATCTTAGTCCCTGACAGTAACGGCCACAAAACATTACCCACCGGTTGTACATCATCTTGTCGTGTGGGGTTTCTAAAGGGTACCTTCTATACAATATCATTACGAGCTTCATAAAATAATTGACTTATCACTTAATGGACAGTCAATAATAAGTTTTTTCCCCAAATTCAGTCCCTTTAGTTTTTCCATTGGTTTCATCATGTTAAACTAATAAATTGAACAAGAAAATTAGTGACATTGGTAAATAAACCAATTACGGACTATATCTCACTAAGAAACTAAGATAGATTAAACAATTTTGATAATGCTCTAAATATGGTGACTGTTTATAGGTCAGGTGAAACTCACGTATGCAAGGATGGTTGAAATTCACATGTTTGTCTCGAATAATATACCTAGCAATGTTAGTAATTTATTGTCATCTAAATAATCAGCTCAGCTACGAACCAAAAACTAACCTGATAGAATTCAGAGACTTTCCATATGCAGCCAATATTTAACTCGGCTTGCCCTCAATGATGTTCATTTACACGTCTATCACAGATCCTCCACCGTGTATGACATCATGGCACTGCTTCTACACATCATTGGAGTCAACCACGCAAACTATGTGTACGGCACACACAAGAATATCACCTATACTTCATTGCAATATGTGCTCATGCTTGGACGTGAGGTGGAGCAACTATCTGGAAATTAAAATAAGAAGATATACTGGTAAACCTATGATAATCGAGTTTGGAAAAGAATGTGTAGATCTTCATTTACGAGTTCACTCAGCATGAAATGTCGGTAACAAACTAACTAGGTAGGTTTTACATTCTACATAACTCGACGTACTTTTTCAACGCAAACAGTGAATAAGAGGTTAATTTCAAAAAATCGTTTCTTTGGATGTGAGCGAAGTTAAAGCTATAACAAAATAAGTTCTTCATACTGTCATGACATAGTGTTAACTAGGCAAGCAAGCGTCATAATTTCAAGGTTTCTTACAGGAACTTTTAAGGATGGACCTAAAATTAAACAAAACCTGTGCAGAAGACTGACACATGTGGTTAATTGACAGGTTAAATTAAAAAAAGTAATTCTTATGTCGTGTAAATATCCACAAATAAAACTAATTATAGGAATGAGATAAATAGAGGGTCGTTAGTTTTTTTTCAGACAAAACCTCAACACAGCATGTTTCCCAAGATCAAGGTTAATATTTTCACATTTCAGTCAATAAAGTCTCTGAGGCAGGAAAAGGATCCAGTAAAACTTGCCTCCGCTTTACACATGATTAATCAAAGAATCTATCGCAACAAGCGTAGGTAATTTTTTTTTACTAGCTCATATTGTATTTCAGGATGAAAATTATATTGATCCCATTATTCAATCTCTTGATTTTATTTTTACACGAATGAATGTGTTTCTTGACCAAAAACCTGCTACATAACCAAACAACACATAATCCTACAAACGTGCATTAAGACAACCATCTAGTACGATAAGGATCGATCTGTAAATCTATGTTGTGGTGTATGGCACGCAGATATCATGGACAGGTTTAAAGATACCGTTTCTTTGTTGGAAAAACAAATACTTTAGATCATTCGGGGTTTATACACAGCAAATTGTTTAACCAGGATAAATACATATAAATATTAACCCAAATTAAAGTAAAGTTAGTTCATTACAGAAAATGTTTTAGTCTGATGGAAGTTTAAAATATCACTCAGTATAAAGTTCGAATCTTATAAGCTAGTCTTCTAGTCAATATCATGTTAACACTGTCCTTATTGATGTAAAATGTGAGGTATTCAAACATTAGCTCTGGCATATAACCCATCAGAAGGTTTGAGTTGAAAACGTTCACCATTGTTTCAGAGGTGTAAGGATAATCGTTTTTACAGCTTATTCATTAGAAGTTTACACTAGATCATTCTTAGAACTCTTATATATCTTGTTGTTCAATGGTAACATCGCAGAATGGAGAAATCATTTCAACTTTTAAGAATAAGGCATGAACGATTTCTCACTTTACCAGGATGGAGAAAAATTCCCATCCAATTAATTGCAGCTTTATTTACTACATGGAGCAAAATTCATGCCTACAACAACATATTTTCCGGTAAACGTGTTTATTTCGTTTAGTTAAATCTTGACATCATAAATGATTTTGAAGCACACTAAATCAACGAATTCATGATAAATTAACTAGGTCTTCTATCGCCATATGGTACACTGAATAATCATTGGGCTATTATATTCCAATTAAGTCATGAATATCTTTCACCGGTGAATAAAAATAAAACATACAATATGGTTAACCAATTACTCATAGTTTTATGTGATACTGGCCTTGAGAATAATAACATTCTTTAATCCTTTACCTTGCCTTTCACACTTATTGCCAAAATTATCCATCTCGAGGGTCCATAGAAGAAAACTTTTTTGAACAAAAAAATGTACACGTATCACTACTATTTATGACAATTTTTTCTTTAACTCCTTAAAGCTGTTCACAACACATTCGTTTCACATAGTTTTGCATTGAATGTTAGCACGTTTCCCAATGTAAAATTACTTTAAAGCAGAAAAACTAAAGAAGAACATTCTCACTATCTGACATGTGCTGAAAATAATCTCATACTTCCGTTCTCTATGATCTGCTGTTCACCTGACTTAAATAACAACGTGATTTGTAGGTCTAGAAGACAACACAGACTTACTCACAGCATCTAGGGAGCCTTAGGTTACAATACACACAGGGAAGATCTGTGTTTGGAGAAAACTTTGAGTGTAACATGTTTTTTCCTAGTACATTGTCAAATATGATGTTTATACGAAAATTATTTGCATATAAATGCAAAATATGCATCCGATATTGCCACATGCTACTTCTACGCCAAGCCTAAATAACTAAACTAAACACGTCCCTTAACTCACAATCATCATCGACCATATAACCACGCTAACAAAGTGTCGTGGTGCTACTACGTATTATTTAAGTTTCTAAAATCCTGCCATCCCTGAAGAGGATGAGTCCAAATAACGTGCGTAAAATCCCACCTCTCTTTAATTATTGTTGGCATTAAAATTTCATTGCGACGTAAAGCCATTAATAGTATTATCCTCCCAAGTCCAAAAAATAAGATGGGATGACCTGTAGAAAAAAAACTACTATTAAACTACGTTATAGTACAGAAAGTGACAATGATTCCTGATTCTCTCCCAAAGTTTCTGATAAATAATTTCTTGGGCGATTTTAAATAGAATCAACTTTCTTCCTTGGACGAGTCACCAAATAAAGAATTACCCCTGGAGCAGGCCCCGATTTGACTCATTCCAATGATGGTTAAGCACGCATCTTCAACCCCACTTTTACTTACTCCATTCCCCACACCCTACTTACCTCACACTTTCACTTATTCCTTCCCCTACAATTTATCCTTCGTTTACATAGTCTGAGGCTACGAAGCTCAAGGCTGTAATTGAGCTGCTGATGTAAATACTTAGACTGGATCATCGGGACCTTTAACAACATTTCTTTAAGAATGCCCTGGCCTCTCCGAGAAGCAAACGGGTTCACATGGTCATGGATAATATAAGATTTTAAAAAAACGAATGAAATTAAATTCCTTGTTTAATAAATTAATGGTTTTCTTTCCAGTGCACTCTGGTAGAAAATAACCAAATCTGAAGAAGCTCACAGTTTTACAGTAACACTCTGGAACACCCACCAATTCGTTAGGGAAAAAGTTGATCTTTAAAGTTTAATGTGTAAGCACCGAGTCGACGTAATGTTATTGAGAGATACCTACATATGGCCTTTTTTTTTAGAGATTTTTGATATTAAAGCTCATATGTATTCGTAATGACTGGGCGCTATTGGGAATAGGATAAATAATTTTTTGAGGGAAATGTTAGGACCCACTTCAAACTTTCAATCGGAAAACTATTTTATACAAAGTGTCATATCAAAGGCCCCACCATCAAACTATTGCTTGAAGAATTGATTCAAAGTCATTCTCCTATGAGAGCACTATATACTTATTTCCCTATTATATCCTTAGACGGGAGCACATCGGCTGAGGAAGGATTGTCAAATCTCAAATAACCTTGTATACAATACTAACAGCACTTTTAAAAGTCCTTGCAGTTTGTTATATTGTCCATGAATACTAAAATAGTGTCTGGGAAGACAAGGTTGGGAGCCTGTGAGTGAATAGCAGGTTATTTTTGTGAAAGATGACAAGGAACCTGATGAGGATCCCCCTCACAAATGTCATCTATTGTGGAATGGGAAGCAACTAGGAGGCTGAGTTCAAAAAATATAATGTCTATGTTCTTGCCTAGTAATTAGAGGCACTATTTGTACTGCTCGAGAGCCCGTTATACCAAGTGCATACTGTGAATTGTAACCATTATTGTCTCTCACTGAATCTTAAATTAACCAGAACTTATGTACACAGAAGATATGTCGCTTGTGCTATACAATCTAAATCTTGGTAAGGCATCCAGATCTTACAATATTACAATATTAGTATAATGAAATCTTGGAAGTGATAGACTCTCTAGCAGTATTTTCTAACTCTCATGTTGCGTAAAGGACCCTGAAATGCGGATGTATAACTGACTAGATATACTGATCAACTTTTTCGGTAAGTAATATGAATGACTATTACTTATAACAACACTTTTACATTCTCTGGTGGTTGAGGTCATGATCTAAGAGGAATTTGTCTTTTGAGCCTTGCTCACTATATCACATCAGCCTGGTGTTAAGTCAAAAAGATCACATGACACATCAACATATACAAATTGACTGGTGCCTTTTTTTAAAAAAAAGTTTCCTTGAACTATTATAATTACGGAGGACTCGTTTTCCTTGACATTCCCGTCTACATGATAAATATTTTTCACTCTTATTTGTCCCACATAACCATCTCGCCATCGATTGAAACCACCAAATTTAAAGTCCAATAAATACAATATGGAGTGACTCTGGGGTCCTTAATGATCCCGCACACTTAATTTTGTAGGGAAATGCCATTCAAAACCAGCTACCCGTTACCAGTTTGGTGTTGGACGCGAACGATACGGTTTTTGTAGTGGAGTCATGGAAAGGGCTGCAGCTAGGTATGTATCTAGAGAAATACCTGCAGCTATTAAAGGTTTCACTGAATACTTGTTGAACTGGTATTAACGTGTAAAGAGCTCCACCACGGTCTTCACACGGAAAAACCAGCACAGCAGGATGGTATTACCGAGGTTTTTGGGGAGAACAAATTATAAATATTTTATTTTACCATATCCATTAAGTGGTTGAAGTGTGATGTCTTCCCTTATCAAATACCTCTTTCTAATTATCAATCTGTTAGGTCTCCTCCTTATTCTTACTCGCCGCCTAAATTACAAGCATTTAGAGGGTTGGTCCAAGATCTGCTAGATAAATATATCATTATACCATCTCATTTAACGTATGTTAGTCCTGCATTTATTATTCCCAAGAAATATGGTGGACATAGGCTAGTAGTCGATTACCGTAAGATGAATAAACTAATAGTTTTTGACCCCTACCCTATGCCCGCTGTGCCCACTGTTGAAAGTGCCTTTCAACATTTAGGGGGGGGG
>CABFOV010000211.1:120012-135034 GCA_902141375.1 Timema poppense
TATAGTTTAATAGACCTGAATGCTAGTTTTTTTCAGTGTGTACTTACTGTGGATTCTAAGCAATATAATAATATATGGGGCTGTTCTGAGTATAACAGAGTTCCCCTTGGGATTAGTTGAGGTGAGCGGTTCTGCGTCGAGGGCTGGACCATAATTTGGCGGATTTCAATTTCAAGTTTGTATTCTATTATATGGACGACATTTGTGTATATAGTCAGTCCCTATGTACCCCTTTCTCTTGTTACCACTGGGTACATTTCCCCGATACCCCAAATTACCGACGCGTCACTGGTAAACACGCCCTAATTCTTATTTTACGTGACTGGGTAGAGTTTCGCTCTGGAAATCAAAACAAAAGAAAGCAAACTCCGTCACAATTCACCATGCTTTATTTTACATTAAAGTGGGCAGTTACCCTCGAATCCACGTATCAACTATCTTAGCACGTTACACAGTACAATCTCTTTCATATCTCTCATCGTCCGTCGCGTACCTCAACCCCGACTTCACTGTCTTATCCTCTCCTGTCTGACCTCTCCTCAGAGTGAGTGCCATGCCGTCTAGCGGCACACCTTCCAATAAAATCTCACGGTGTGACGCAGACGGCACACACTCCCCTCCATTTTACAAATAAAATCTTCAATATACAATCAAAAAGCAAATATCACAAAATACAATTAATTCCTTATAAATAAATAGAATTCAAACTCTAACAGAAAACACAAGGAATATTTCAGGTGATCACCTGAATACACAAATATATAATCGCAAATACATATGAAAATTTACAGACTGAACCTTAAAACTAATTACAACTTTGAACCGTTTCATCCAGACACGTCAACGGACCAACGTAAACAAAACAAATAAAAATATATCAAAATTCACACGTTATACAAATCGGGCGGGGTAACCCATAGTCCGAGGAACCTTTGTCCCTCCTTCCGTTTCTACTGGTCCGTGGTACTGTTTCAATTGGATGACGTGAGCTTTCCATGCGAGTCGACCCGACTCTAGCTCCTTTAATTGCACCATAACAGGTGTCAAGAACCGTTCAACAATAGCCGGAGCGGACCACCTAAAGCCAAGTTTAGCGGTAACTCCTTCTCCCGCCTTGCTTATGTTATGCATCTTCCAAACCACCCGGTCCCCTACCTTGTACGGGACTGGTTCCCTACCTCTGTTGTACCGTCGGGATACAGTCTCATGGGCCCTTTTTAGACGTTCCAGAGCCTCGGCCCAATGGCGTGCTGACGACTGGGCGGGCTTCTCGTCGCAGTCTTCTGGGAATATCTCCTACTGGAGAATGATTGTTTGTTATGGCTCATACCCAAGTAAGAGCTCAAATGGGGTTCTTCCATGGCTCACATGTTCAGCTGTGTTGAATGCGATTTGTAGCCACGTCAGGTTCGTATCACAATTTCTATGATTTGCGTGATGATACGCAATGAGCGCGTTTTTCAGGTTCCGGTGGAACTTTTCCACTTGGGACGGGTTGGGGTAGTAAGGAGAAGTAGTAATATGATGGATGCCCCTCGTGAAGCACATTTCCCTAAAGGCCCCCGACCGGAACTGACTCCCGTTGTCGGATACTATAGTACAAGGAAGCCCAAAATTACGGAAGATGTTTTCATCCAGTAGTTTCACTGCTGTCTCCACCGTAGCTCTCCTAGCGGGCATAATCCAAACGTAATTGGTAGATCCGTCTATCGCTGTCAAAATATACGTACATCCCACTTTCGACCGGGGTAGGGGTCCAAAGAAATCAATAAACAATCTTTGCATTGGGAAGTTTTTACCTCCGAGCAGGACACACCGTATCTTGTCATCTGGGCTGGTTTGGCACGGGTATACGTCCCACAACTCCTTACACGTTGTCTTATATCCTGGTTCATACGTTCCCAATAGAACATCTTTCCTATTCTCGCAAGAGTTTTCGCTATCCCCAAATATCCTCCCAGGGGACAGTCGTGGTAATACCTTATCACGACGTCGATATGTATTTCCGGAACAGCGACCTTCCAACCCACTTTTCCCGAGGGTTTAGTCAATAGAAGTCCTATCTGCATTTTTAATTTAGCCAAAGATTTTTCTTCGAAAGATCCCTACAAACCTTACCCAGAACGGGATCCCTTTTTTGTGCTAACCTAATGGACGAAAAGATCTCTAGCATTTGTCCCAATATTCCCAGAGGAACCAGGTCCCCTGTTTCTTCTCTCCTGGTTCCGATCTCATCTTCTTCAAACATCCGAGACAAACCATCAGCAACGCAGTTATCCTTTCTCGGGATGTGGACTACTTCGAACCGTAGGGAGGTCAGCCTCGCTATCCATCTCCCAATTTTCCCTGTCTTTCTGGGGTGATTCAGTAGCCATGACAGTGCTTGATTGTCACAATGTAGCTCGAACTGGTTATGTTCCAGATACGCTCGGAACTTGTCCGTCCCGAACACTACGGCCAGAGCTTCCAGTTCGTATGTAGGATAATTCTTCTCATGACTTTGTTATACCCTACTGGCATAAGTTACCGGCCGCAAACCCCCTGCTTCTCTCTGGGCCTACACCCTTCCCAAGCCAGTTGACGATGCGTCCGTCTGTAATATGAACCCCTGTTCGAAATCCGCCATTTTCAAGACCGGTGGGGTTACAAGGTCCTCTTGAAGGTTACGGAAGGCTTACTTGCTGGTTTCTAACCATCTGAGAGGGTTTCCAGTCTTTTTGAGCTCGTACAGCACCCCTGCTTTCGACGAAAGGTTGGGGATAAACCATCCATAAAATCCCACCATTCCTAGGAACTGGGCTAATTTGCGTCCTGTTTTGGGTAAAGGGAACTCTCGAGTCGCTCGGGTCCTCTCTGGGCTAATAGACAACCTCTTTTTCATCTATCTCATCGTCCGTCGCGTACCTCAACCCCGACTTCACTGTCTTATCCTCTCCTGTCTGACCTCTCCTCAGAGTGAGTGCCGTGCCGTCTAGCGGCACACCTTCCCACCAAACCTCACGGTTTGACGCAGACGGTACACCTAGAAGAACATAATGAACATTCCAAACTAGTTCTACAGTGTCTAAGGAAGGTGGGTCTCACTGTTAACCCTGATAAAGTGACGTGGGGCACTGATTGTATTAAGTATTTGGGTTATGTAATTTCAAAGGGTAATATCCTTGTAGATCCGAAACGTATTACTCCTATAGTTGATTTTCCAGACACAAAGAATTTGAAACAAGTCCAACGTTTTGTGGGGATGTGTGCTTATTATTCCAGGTTCATTCCTTTCTTTTTGGAGTTGGCGGCTCCGTAAAACCAATTAAAAAAGAAGGAGGTACAATTTTTCTGGGGAGAGTTGCGAAATAAATCCACTTCCTCACTAGCGCAGTCAACAGGAGGGGTGAGCGTCTTCGACATGTGCCCTTCTATCAAGACGTGAAAATGCTCACGATACCGAAATGGTCCACTGGGGCAATGTTCCTCGACGCTTAGGCGTTTCCCGGCAACATAAATTCTGGGTGAGTCACCACCTGTCTCTTCTTATTGAAATAGCTTAGTACTTGTTATCTTTTTTTAATTGTCTTTATGGACTTTTGATAGTATTTTTATGAAATATTGATTTTAGATGTCATATTATATAAATGACATGCTACAACTTGTTGGCTGTGCCGCTACCCCAAGAAGTCAGAACCAGTTCTAACAAGTTGGGGAACATGGATAGAAGCGGCCAAATTCTACAATGAACATTTTTGATCTGTGAAGTCAATATTATATATTCGCCCTTGAGTTAGTGAGATCTTTGCATAGCTCTAAGAACGCGATAAGTAATGCAAAAAGTGGCCTTTTTAACTGTATACATCTCTAGTATATTTGATGGCTTCCGAAGAGTATTAAAACACAGGAAATGTCTGCACTTCCTCGACAGGAATCTATGGGTATAATGGAAAACGCAATTGAAAAGCTAAGTGTTGTGCAAGGTGAAACTGGTGAAAGTGTTTCTACTAAATTGCGGTCAGTGTTAAAAATTAACCGAGGATCTTCAATTTTTGTCAGTATGTGCCATGTACTTAAAGAAAATGAAGTAGATCCTCCTAAGGACATTTCTCTCGGGTTGGTTCATCTGTTAGAATACACTTCGGTGACATTCTGCGACGTGTAAAGAACAATTTATGAATACAATAATATTATTTTTCAAGAGAGGTATTAAATAAACCCCGATAACATTGAAATGTAATAATGTGTATATTTAGTGTATTGCGTGCTGAGAACACATATTTTATCAATGTTTATGCCTAACATATTGTTAACAGTTAAATGATGCTTTCTTGATAAGCTTTTGGTTTTATATGATATTATGTAATGTTTAACAATCTACATATTTAACTTCATGTAGCTCACTATATTTTACTACATATTTACATAATTTTAATATATGATATTATATAGAATTCTCAGCTCTAGGTATCTCGGTATTACGCTGGACACAAACTAAACTTGACTAACATACTGACATCAATAGGCAGAGGCTGAGTATACTAGTTCTATTGATACATCGCCATTGCAAAGTTTAAGCCTCTTGAAATGTTAGCAAAAAACAGTTTTTTCGAACAGAAAATCTTTGCTGAACGATGAAAACGTCAGGCAATATTTTTTGTTCACATGAGCGTCAATAACAACTTCAGATAGAAAATTTCCAATGAATTTGTAGGATTTACTAGAACACATAGAGGAAAAATGTATTTACTATAAGGTTAATTATTTTCCAACTATCATCATCAGAAAATAAATATGTATAGTCACTAACGTCTGTGTGAAGTCCAAATAAATGTTCTTGGCAAGAAACATGACGCTGAACACATTTATTTAATATGGGTTATTTAAGTCGCTCTAATTTTTGCAGTCATCTCTGAAATATTTGACCTTAATGACGTTGTCATTAAACAGGGAGGTTATGCGGTAAAGCCCAAATCGCATTATACTGTGGCGATTTAATCAACACACATATTCATCGTGAACGTATGCAATACCTGTTATAGATTGAGGCTGTCATTGACCTCAAACAGCCTACTATTGAAACTTACAATTTACACTTGTGTCTTACAGTATTATATATTATACACACCGATTTATTATTCTGAGCCTTTATTTGTATGATTTTGAACGTAACACAATTATTGTATCTATTTATGTAAAATTAATTAAAAAATAACCATTTAAAGACTATGCAACAACCTTGTAATAATGTATGATTACTAAAAGTGTTGAATCTGAATAAAATAAATCTTTATTTTTCTTTGTTTTATTACAATATTCCAATCCTATTGGAAGTATGTTTTAGTCTCATTCTATTGGGAACATTTTCTGTCAACCTGGTGCCGGTAATATAATATCACAAGTATATTTGTGGACCCACCCTCTTTTACATTTGATTTGTGAGATCGTTCTCGTTACAGATTATAATAATATTATAGAGTTCTTTGGATCCGGGTGGTGTAATCATAAATCTAGCTATAGGCATAGATTTATATTATCTCACACCTGGGTCTACCTTATTCTAATGATATACTTTACTATTTTGGTAAAAAAAAATGTATTGTGTAGATAAAAGAAAACTACAGACCAGAACATTTAAAACAGTATCCTAGCTTCCCCTTTGGGTTAAGCTATTCAGAATAAGGATAAATATATTTAATTTTGCATAATGGGAGTGCATTTAAAGTCAAATGGAGACCGATCAAAAATATATCATTATGAGTTAGTAAAAATGAAATTTTCCTTTCTAAAGAATATAGCACCTTCTTTTGAACTATAGATGTATTTGGTCCTTATGCGTGGATTAAACTTATCCCATAAATATACTCACAAATTAATAACACGTTAATGTAACATATATATATATTATTATTATTATTATTAGCACCGCGTCTTACTACCCGTTCGGGTTATACGCACTTACGCTAATGTGTAATGGTAGGGTGGTTGTGAGATGAAATGAATGACCTACAGTTTAACGTGGAATCCGAACCACGGTGGAGGTCTGGCATTCCTCACACACACACACACACACATATATATATATATATATATAAGTAAACACTAATCAAGGAATGAGGGACGTCCCCAATACAATAAATGTTTACTAAGTTTATTTAGAGGATCTTGTAGTGGTTTATTTAAAATATTAAAAATATTGTCCCAAAAACATCGAGGCAATCATATCAACACAATTAACAAATATACGCTAACTCAGGAGAGAGTTATGCGAGTGAGACGACATAGCTAAAAACTAAATAATAAATAAAGCCAGCTTCTAAATTATAAATAAAAGAGAATAGGAACCATTAGTTAAATATTTTAGACAGGCAGCGTAAGCTGAGAGTAAAATATTGGCTAATTTCCTGTTTCTACTTATGCACACTTAGATCATCTTGAAAGATAGCAGTCTTACATTGACATACTAAACTACGACCCTAACTTATAAGCTAAAAAATAGTGGAATCATGCGAGGTAAGCTTTTTGTCTTACGGGATAAACGAATGATACAAGTACATTTAGTTTTAATGGGACTTTTTTGGTATAGTTTTAATTAAATGTGAATTTAAAACTTTCACAAATATTTTTAAATCCGACACATTAGCTCAGTTGGTAGCATGTCTGTCTGCTGAGATAATGGTCCATGTTTCAATTCCCAGCATGATCGAAAAAATTATCATTGGTGAAATGTGGGTTTACACTTTCACGGTGATGAATTAACGGCCGGGGACTGAATGTTGTGCCTATCCTAATGTTAAGTTATATTTTAAGGCATATGAAGCTACGATCAGCCTAGCAAATCGGCAGTGGAAACTATATGGCTTGAATAAAATACTGACTCAGGCCACAGGTTGTATACAGTAACGGATGTAAAGTAAACCAAGATAGTTAGTCAAAATGATAAGGAGTTTATTTACATTGAATCTAAGCTGTAAGTATTTTAGTCAGATATGCACATTCACCGAATGAATGTTTGAATGGTGAATATATTCTTGGCATTTATTGGAGGTATTTATAAAATAATAAAATAATAACCATGCTATAGATATTATACTTACCCCCTAGTTGTCTGCAAGGTGAGAGACCTTCTGCTCAAGCCATTAATATATGTGTTTTCACACATGAGGACACTACACTCTCCATGCGGAATACTGGTCCCTTTAACGAAATACGTGTTCGTCTTGAAATCGTAGCATTTGTTTCTTTCCACTGTAATACATTTAAAATTATTCTATCTTAGCCATTAATTTATATTATTATTTGGAGAGCATTTTAAATATTATTTTAATTTACAAATTGAACATTTTAACAAGATTTATTTTTATATCAGAATTAAAATACAATATTTGAATTATTCATCTTATAGAATATAATACAAGTTTTTCTCTCACTTAATATTTTATATTTATTTATACTTCCAATAAATTTAATATTTTAAAATTGTATCTATTTTCAATAATTTAGATGTTAGACTAAATATTTTTAAAATTAATGTTAAGTAATGTTGAGTTGGATATATTTAATTAAATTAAAACTAATATATGTTAATATGAGAGAGTAAAATGCTGGATTGAGTTTGATAAAATACAACTAGGGCAATTTAAATCCATTAAACTACTTTATGTTGTACCGTATTAAGAATTAAGTTTAAATTCGTGAACAATGTAAGGATAGTGCATAAATTATAATGCACTTACAGCTGAAATATATTATTTCCAATAATAGCTTTTACAGCATCTTAACATTTACTAGGTCCATCTTAAACTATTTACTTAATAATTTGAGTACTTGTATTAGTCAATGTAAGCTCAAGGAGAAGCTCAGTCAATATAATCAATAAATACTCAAGGATACACAGCAGCTGGGAAATATATGGACACTCCATTCACCCTTAAAAGTCTTACCTTGACATATCACATTATATCCCCAGCTTCTAAGATGCACCATAATGGAACTACGCAAGGTAATCCACCACCCTTTTAGTTTAAACGAAGGGTAAATTACCTTTACTCTAAAAGGTAGTGAAATAACCTTGACTAATTACCCTACAACCCCATCTTTGTTGAAAGTTCCCGGCGTTGAAAGGGTATAAAACGAATTACTACCATATTGAAAAGCACATACTGATATTAAACAACAATGGATACTCTTTTAACATCACAAACTGTTATTACTGTGCTTGATATACATATATATACATACATATATATACATATATATACATATATACATACATATATATTTACATATATACATACATATATATACATATATACATACATATATATATATAAAGCTTTACACCCTCACTTTTCCCTTTGTACGTATGTACAGTATACTCTTTGTAGGTGTGTTTTATTAAGCTACCCACACAGGTAGTTACGAAATCTAAAACGTCAAGCTCGCGTTCTATATAAAAATAAACGTTTCAATGCAGTTTTGCCAGTATCCCTAAGAAGCTATACATGTTATACCAGGTTTCTGATGTTTAGGCTCATAGGTTTTAGATCACTAGTGATCATGTGGTTTAAAACGCCAAATTCGCAATATGTGTAAAAGCACAAACCAAGGTATAGCCTAGGTACTTAAGAACAAAATATGATTTTTTTACTATGTTTCTGGTTTTATTTAGCTACTTGAATCGGTGATCATGATGTCAAATACATATGTCTTTCATTGTAAAAATATATTAAAATACACTCAAGGTTCATACCCTGGGGTTTTACTAATTATGTACTAAAAATGTCACTTTTAGGTTTCTTGTCTTTTGAACTTCCCACACTGGTGATTACGGTTTTTAAGACGTGACAATCTAATATTTCGTCAAATAAACTTATAATAAAACTTACAGACCGACAGAAATATTTTTGGTTCACAATGTCCAATTTCACTGACGTACACGTATCAGGTCACGCGCGCCCCACGTTACAATATTAAGTTTAACTTTCTTGTTTTCTCTTTTTTTGTCTGTATTCAATATAGCGTAGCAGACAACTTTCGTACTAATTTCAAAGATCCCCATTAGGCTCTTTTCTTTTTGTAATCAATAAATATCTGACTAGATATTTATAAAGTAGTTTGCTCAGTCAACACTTTAGGTTGTTTTGTCAATATTCACTGTTGTGAAACTGACATTGTGTTGTTGGAACGAGTAATTGTCTCTTCCAGACTGACCTAGTTGACTTAAAGACATGTTTCATGATTGGAAACATTTGCATGATAGTGCTACTGCGCATTTGTTTAATATGATTTTCAACACAACCCCTGATGGATTTTTGAGGCCATGTAAATTATTGTTTAAATTGTTATTATTTTAAGTAAAACTTTCATATTGTTACCAAATTGTTGCTAATGCATTTTTTTTGTAGATTACCCCCACTTTTCTTTTAGTCTAGTGTGGCCATAGACAAGAGGTAGTAGAGTGGATGGTAACAACTTAGATTTGAGTGTGGTTTTTAATGCAAGACAACACGAGCACAAGAAGATTAATAGGGACATAACAGATTGTAAAATAGCGGGTTTTAGGTGTCTCACTGGTGAACGACGGGAACTGCAGCAGAGGCTACCTAAGATACACACTGGGAACGTCTACTTATACTCCATTCACGGTAGGAATTACTCTCTGAAAGATCTTTTATCATACCAATATCCTACTATATAGTAGATTTCTGGTAGAGAAAAAGGCCTTTCAAAAAACAATTCCTACGGTGAATGGACTTTTAATGTTGCTTCAGTAAACCACGAATGCTAGGGCTTTCAAGATATACAAATATTTGTGACGTAGATCTTCTGGTTGCAGAGCAACAAAACCGTTAAGATTTCTTAAAGTTTCCCACGATTATGACAAGCTCTGAGACCAATGACATCTATTTGGTACGAACATACTTAAGGAGGGGTTAGTGTAACGAGATTAGTGTCCTACTGCGAAGCCGGTGCTCTTTACAAATCTTTGCTCTTCCTGCGCTCTTTCCCTCTCCATACTTGATTAGAAGGTAGCCAGCCACACTGACAGGGGGCTTTGAGGGGACAGGTGGGAGCTTAGTTGAAAGATAAGCGACATGCTTATAAGTGTGTGAATTCGTTTTATTCTAACCCAGTATCCTAGAAATGGAAACTTCCAGACTCTTGACCTTTATAATAAACGGTCTGCAGTAAGCAAGGGGACCCCAATTGTGGGTTCAGGCTAGTGTAGTGAGTGGACCATAGTCTCCGGATGTGTGATCCATTGAGTCAGGAAGTGGGCCATCGTGACTGGTAGGCTGGTCAGCGTATTCGGTGAGTGGGTTAGCTTGTCAGGGGTTCGTGTAGTGCGGGTCAGCGTTGTGAATAGTTAAACCTCTGGAGGTTTTACGTGTATGTCACGGGTGATGTAGACATTGATTGTTAACTTATGAACTATGTTTATAATGAACATTCAAAGTGAATGCTTTAAGTATTTGAATTATTACTATGTGTTTTATGGTTAATAGCCTTCTTGGAATGGCGTTAAAAAAATACATAAGGACTGGTGCCATTGCATTTTTGCAACATCCAATAATGTTCTAAATATTAAATCATTATTATTATTATTATTAGCACCGCGTCTTACTACCCGTTCGGATTATACGCACTTACGATAATGTGTAATGGTAGGGTGATTGTGAGATGAAATGAAGGACCTACAGTTTAACGTGGAATCCGAACCACGGTGGAGGCCTGGCATTCCCCACATTCACAAGATGTCTTGTCAGAGGTGAAGGAGGGGTTTGGTAATCAGATAAATCTTTGCCGGGACCGAGGATTGAACCCCGGCCACCTGCATAGAAGTCTGACACCTTACCCCTAGACCGCCAGGTCACCTATTAAATATTAATCAAAAACACATAATTTAATACATAATATTATTATTGAAGTAATATTATTAAATAAATATTTGAATAATATCGTATTTTCGTAAATTTTATTTAAATAAAGGAAAGTACAATAATGCTACATTGTTACGAAACATAGCTTATTATTAGAATATATATATATATATATATACATATATATAGATAAAATAGTTCCTTGTAGTTTAATTTATTTTGCAATTGAAAATATTGATTTCAAAGAAGACACACCTAATAGACGAAATACTTTATATGGAACTGTGAAATTCATATACTATACAGTCAAGATGATGGTGTGTCTGAAAACATGTAACTAATTTCAAATTACCGGACCACTGACATGCCAGAAACAATTTATCCAATACTGTCATGCACTCTACCGGAAAGTATTAAGCCAACGAGCCCAATTATTATGAACGTTTATGTGTAAACTACAACAAAACAAAAAAATATGGTATTAACATCAATCCAAAACTGTATTTGGATCATAGTTGTAGGTACTTATGTGAGGGATATTAGGCTATTCAAAAAAGTACCGGTAACATGGTCTGCTCATAACCCTATGACAAATAAAACTAAACAAAAACTAAATATTGGTTTTGCCTTTACTACTTTCATTACCAACTGATACTTGTGTACAATACAGAGTCATGAAGCTATTTAAACAAATCAATTAACAATTAAGGGGTACGGGAAAAAATGTTACTGTCACTGCAGATCTCGGTTTGTATGGACATTCTTTGAAGCACCTACAAATAAGATTATCTTCGCAAAATTGGGTGTTGATTCCATGAGATTTACATATAATTATGGACGTGTTAAGGGCACTTGGAGATTTCATTGAACTAATTGGAATTCTAAAGATATGGTTTGAAAGTGGCCTCTTTGGAGGTACAACTATAGGACTTAGGGTAGAAGAAAAGCAATTTCGTCAATAATGTAGAGCTTATATAGCAACATTACATTCATTATCAATGCTGCTTCTCGAAGACTTTTTTTTAACATATACTGACTTCCAAGAACAATATGGAGACAATTACTAGAAGCTGTGGGGTGCATGACAAACATGACACCCAGAAACTATACCATCTACTAAAAACACAAAATAATAAGTGAAAAGATGGAAGAGCTATAGTTGTACCTGAAACTTCAAGATTTTAGTAAAGAAAAGGGTGCATGAAGTTCTACCTTCAAAATGATTAAGAATTAGACGAATATTCTTTTAATTCTCTTAGCAATCATCCCGTTGTTCACAACGCTGATTGGGAGCTAAGACTGTAGGTATTAGAAGATTTCCACATTTTTTTCAGTGGAATTAAAAAATTACAATATATTATATGCATGGCATATAGGAGAAATAAAACTTTTTCAGGAAACATACCATGAAACGTGGGATGGACCTAAAAATGGCAAGTGGTCCCCTAGCAATACTAGTGCTCCATTTTGTTATCTTGTGTCTCACGAAGCACTGGAGCATGATAATCGTCGTGTGAAGATTTCTGGGGGTGTTATAGGAACTGCTCAAAATGCGCTGACATTCACAAAATTATTTTTTATATCTCAAATATTAGCTAAGATATCTTCTTAATCTCAGACATGATATATTGTGTGGGTAAGGGAAGAAAGTTTCATCACGAAGTGTCTAATTCTATTTAACACCTTTATTACTAGAATAAAGGTGACCTGGTGGTCTAGGGGTAAGGTGTCAGACTTCTGTGCTGGCGGCCGGGGTTCAATCCTCGGTCCCGGCACAGATTGATTTGATTACCAAACCCTTCCTTCACCTCTGACAAGACATCTTGTGAATGTGAGGAATGCCAGGCCTCCACCGTGGTTCAGATTCCACGTTAAACTGTAGGTCCTCCATTTAATCTCACAATCACCCTACCATTACACATTAGCGTAAGTGCGTATAGCCCGAACGGGTAGTAAGACGCGGTGCTAATAATAATAATAATTATTATTATTAGAATATTTTAGCAACTTTACAAACCCTTTTAACTATAACAAAATGACTTAGTTAATCTTGTTACTATGAGTGTCACACCTAATTAAGTTGTCCATGATGTTTATCCCACCCACTGCTTGATCTAGATCAATATTATAAGTTGGTTTGTGAAAGTATTGTAGATAGCAGCTTTGATTTTTAAACCCTGTTAAAAAATAAAGTAATCTGATTATATGTAAGTCAACATCAAAGAAGATAAAAGTAAAAAACAAAGAGGATTTAAAGGAAATTCTGGAAGATAGGAAACCGTTCAACCTGTTTAGATCAGGACCGGAAATAGATATGAATGACTGTATATATAATACGAGTTATCGGTAATACCTTTATCTCTGTTTGGTTGTGATGGGAGCATGAATAATATCCAGGTGAAAAGTAAGTTGTTACTTAGAGTATCTTGTGAATAAAGTATTAATCCAAGAAACTCAATTGCAGTCACAATCAATACAGTTTTTTACTTCATCTCCTGTATTGTCAATTGCAATTGTGGATGGAATGGAAGAAGTTAACATTTTAAAGCTCAAGTATACTAATACCATGTCATATTTGGCCAACCAACTTTGTAGAAAAGTATTATCAAAGTGTGAGGAGCTTTCAGAAATGCACATTGTGTTTGATATATATTTAGAGCATTCTCTATAAAACAAAACAAGAGACGTTTGCAAAAAAAAGACACCTACTCGATACAGAATTGAAGCCAATTATACAAACATAGCACGATACCACTATAGAAACTTCTCTCGCTTGTCACGACTAAAGATTATTTGACGGAGCTATTCAATAAAACTCTCATTAAGCTGGTTGCATAGTTAAAGATTAGCCTATTAGTTTCATTTCACAATACTGCTGAAGCAACCAAAATTTGTATTAATGATTTTATGAGTTCCCATGAAGAAGCAGTACGAAAATGAGTCTCAATGTACTCCATGCAACTAAAAGAGGAGATAATTACATAAAAATATTTTCTTCTGATACCGACATCCTGTTATTAATATTAAATAAATATTCGAAACTACCTAAAGACACATCATTTGTGCTAACAGGGGTGAAAAACATTAGCTTAATTTTGATAAAATGTATATTAACTTCACCAGACATATAGTTTTATCAGTATTTTTAGAATAATTTTGGGTTTTATTTCAATGTGATTTATATTTTGTAAATATTTCTTAAAATATAAAATTTGGATAAATTTGGTTTGTACAAATATTGTAGATCTAAATATATTGTAAACCTAATTATATTTTTCTAATTATTTTTTCCATTCACCCAACACCCACATGACCCAATCGTGGCCCCCAGATATCCACCATTATTTTTTTGGTTTTCCACAGCCCCCCGAACAAAATTATACCACTCACTATTTTCAATAATTAAATTGCACACGAAATTTAACAAAATATATCTTAATAAAATGCACTATTAGGAGACGTATCTTACAATCTTACAATTCTTACAGCAGTGGCTATACCAAATCTTAACGCAAAGATGTAGCTCGGAAAACGTACAGCCATTTATCAAATATCTTCAAACACATTCACATTTTTAAATATACACAACTAGTATACATAAAAAAAACTATATATAATATATATTGCAACTACTAAATCTAGTACCACCTTAATAGATTATTGACGACTTCGTAAATAGGAGGATCTTCTTAATTCAACACGCATGTTATGTTTACTATATCGCTATCTTACAGGTAGAGAAAGTATTATTATCGTCAAAAATATCGAGCTTAAGATTTTGATGAATTTTGACGTTTCAATGACCCCCCGATTCGAAAAAGTTGTTTTTGAATTTCCTCCTCTCTTTGTCAATTCTCTCAAAGTTTGCTATAACGATATATATTAAATTTCATTTCAAAACATTTATAACTATTCCAAACATAATGGCTACTCTCAATATTTTGTCAAAATGACTTTAACGGCTCCGGTTTGATATGTAAATTCTATTTATTTTTATCACAACTCCAAAAATATTTGAGTTATGAAAATTATTTTGCATTGCAAATATGTAGATCTATTTATAATACAAATATTTTATTCGAAACATATTTTTATAAAACCAATAACTTTCAAGCTATACCCATATATATATATATATATATATATATTAACTTTTCGAA
>CABFOV010000211.1:135197-175465 GCA_902141375.1 Timema poppense
ATATATATATATATATTAACTTTTCGAACATTACGGTAAAGTATTGCGACCATAAAAAAACCTAACTTGAAATGTTGATGGATGTCAAGGTCTCATGACCCACCAAACCCTAAAAAGTGGTCTTTGCAATGCCGTCCGTCTGTGTGTCTGTTTAAACTTAAGATTAGGTATATAGGCGTTGATTAAGATTATAAATAAACTAGCTATTATCATTTTTCCATGAAAATGATTTTCAGGGTACTTTACAGAAGCGGAAATTTCTGTAGCCCCGCAACTATTTGAGATATTTAATAACTTATCATTGAAAAATTGAAGTACTGTTAAACATTAAAAACTTTTTTATGAAATATATTTTTATAAAACCAACAGTTTCTAATATATTGGCAAATTTAATAATACAATTTTGTGAGCTTAGTTGTAAAGATATACTACTTAAGTTTAAACAAAATAATTCTCTAATGCTAGAGAGTAGTTAAATATAAGTAAGTCTCTCAAAAAGTTAGTTATTTTTTCTTAAACTTCCTAGGAGAAATGTTTGTACAATAATGATCCATCTCCATTTTAGACTCAATAGTGAATATTTATATTTTTTTTATTGGTCAGAACTTATAAATAAGGAATTTAATGTCAATGCGATGACCTGAAGATATGCACCACATAATAAAATGTCGAAAATTTTAACCGGAAGTCGAAATTTTAATACGAAGTGTTGATCCTTGTGGACCCATTATTTATCTTTTGTATTGATCCAAACATAAAATCAAGGACTTTAATTCTTTAAAAATAAATTATAAAATTTAAAACCGGGACTCAAAAAATGTTTCACATAAATATAGTGCGCCTTATGCCTGGGTTTGCTAATTTATATTATTTTGTTTCACAGATATTACGAGTTTTAAGTAAATGTCTCCATTTTTAAACAATAGATCAAGAAAGTCCGTGCGGAGTTCCGTACCATTTATTTTTATGGATGTACAAGCATAACTTACAGATGCACCGATTTTGATGATTCTTTTTAAATTTTGTATAGATAGGTCATCTGGTGGTAGTTTAGTAAGTTTCTTTCGGATAACTTAATTGAAAGCTAGAAAAAAAATAGAAATGAAAAAATTATATCGTCTACATAGACGACTTGAAGAAAGTTTTTTCAACATTTCTTAGCATTCGATTGATATAGCGTTATGGTTTGAAGTCTAATCTCATTCCGGAGCCTAGTTTTATTTCCATTTTCAAAGTATTTTCATTACACGAAACTTCATCAAAACTGATATTCAAAGCTTTTGAATCATGCTAGATTTAATAAAAAATTTCTTTAGAAAATTTGCGTTAGCTTTATTAAATTTGAATAAATGCATTTAAAAAAATTTATCTTATGAGTGTTTGTACATGATGACTGCAAATGTGAGTAAACATTTGTGGGTCAAAGTACTAGGAAATAGCTCTTAGCCGTTGCATTTCCACAAGATCATTCTCTTTATGTGGCCCATTAATTGACAGCTTATATGGCTCTAATTCAGACAGATCAAAGTTACATAAAGTATTCCCCCAAAAAAGAACCACACAAACCTGGCCTTTGGCAAAAACCCTTGTTTAAAGCTCAGAAACGGCTTTATTTATTGTAGGGCCCTGTAGTTTATGCACCGTCACAGACCAATATAAGCGTATAGACTACATTCTGCGCTTAGCGTCCCCGTATTCTTTTGTTGCTTGAAATTATGTATTAACGGGAGAATTGTTGCAATGTCTTCTTCTGAACCTTAAACAAAAAAAAGCAAGCGCCACTATTCCGAAACAAAATCTTTTTGAAGCCTTATATGAGAGTGTGACTGCTAAACTGAAGACATCGTAGCACTTTAACTTTTATTAAGATATACATTTTATGCCCTCGTTATTAACAAAATTAAAGAAATAACACATAAAGCTTTATGTGAAAACAGAACTCTTAAACTTATTTAAGAGATTTCGTAATAAGAAATATTTACCATCAACATACCCTCCATTTACATTCTATAACAACCAAACAAATACTAATTTATCACTCTACCCCTTCTACTTGTTTCAACCAAAGACCTGTTTCTTTTCAAACTGACACATCTTCCTTCACCAGGATTATCTGTGACCAATGATTAAGAAGGTTCATATCTTGAAAATCTTGATCCAAACTAAGGCTATGAAGGTTAATTTCTATGATATAAATACATTTATTTTGGCATGTTTAGTTGTTTAAATACTTATCTATTTTTGATTAGGTACCTCTCTATTATTAACTTAATTGAAGTTTATTTAATGTAAATGTTTCCTTACCTTAGTGTCATAAGAAGACTCTCATCTGGAGGAACACATCTTCTCAAGTTTGTGTCTAATCCTTAAATTTCTTCTTATAGCAGATGTAACACTCCATCAAAGGATTTTACTGATATGCGTAAAAATTAAAACGTTTTCTTTCGTCTTTTCTTATGTCGTTAAATAACATATGCAACTGTTCTGTTTATAGTCTTGTTGAAAGTAGAGGATGAACCCAGTACTGGTGACGCCATCTTTTTTTAGAAATATAAATTATTTCATATAATAAAATAAGTGTATGTTCTTCAACTTTAAGTCTATTTTGCCACTAAAATCTTAGAATAAACCATGGAGGAGTATTAGAAGCACGGCAGTCATGTTGATATGGACGTTAACAGCACTTCTGGCGCACTACTCAGTCACACTGCTAAAACTTATCGTGGAAATGGGCCCTAAAATACTATTTCCACGAGCGTATTTAGCAACGCTGCAGTCGCGCTGCCAATATTAAACCCATGTTTCCTCCTAAGATTCCAGTAATAAAATCACTTTTTTTTTTTGCCATTTTGGACCCCCTCCTACCCTCTCTCCTTCACTATAACAGGAATGAAGATGATTTTCACGCATTATATAAATTGCTGGTAGTTATTAACGAGACTTGTAAATTAACGGTGCAAAATACGTCATTCACAATAATTCACAATAAACATTGTTGTACATTAAATCTAAATTTATTGTATTAAACTGGTAAATTTTAATAGATTTTTTAAAATTTACTTTACGTAATACATGAATATGGAATAAACTTTCTGCACAATGATGCCCATGAGCTTGTTTTTTCTTGCGTATTGATGTGTTCAGATGAACTTGAATCCCAGACGGCTGATGGCATCTCTATTTAACTAATAAACATTTCCACGTATAAGCTTTCAAAGGATTGTTGGGGATTGTTTTATAGTAATAAATAATACTGTAATTGTAGGCCTAGCACAACAACACGTGGTTATGTTTTGAAAGAGTCGCGCGTATTTCTGCCGCCCGTGGAAACAGCACCATTTAATTTAATGTACTTGTGAATGTGGGGAATGCCAGGCCTCCACCGTGGTTCGGATTCCACGTTAAACTGTAGATCCTTCATTTCATCTCACAATCACCCTACCATTACACATTAGCGTAAGTGCGTATAACCCGAACGGGTAGTAAGACGCGGTGCTAATAATAATAATAATAATAATAATAATTTAATGTATCTATACTGGCAGCGCTGCTAGGAAACGTCGCGGCTAGTCGCGAGGACAGGCGATTATGCGCGGCAGCAGCTCTGCTAATTCAACCACACACGCTCGTGGAAATTGGCTCTTACTTACTCTTTCCCTTCACTAGCTGATGGTGGACTAGCAAAGTATTTTATCATAGTCGTAGTTCTGGCAAACAAAAGTAAATTAAGACGTGCAGAGTTAGGAAATGTTATAATTAATCAACCTTCCCGGTGTTGTGAAAAGGCAACCTTGTTGACCAAAAGCAATCAAAGCACTCAGTAATATATTTATTTACAGTACTTGATAATCACTTCCTGTGAAAATCAGCGAAAGATTGATTCGGCAAGTGATGTGACTTAAAAATGATGCTTTCAAAAAATAAATACAAGGCAGAATATTAAAATGACAAGTACAGGCAGTGTTTATTCCCTCAGTGTTTTCCCACTTTCTTCTAAGAAAAATGCGGATACAATTCTATATTCTCTAATGCATTTAAGAATAAAACTTAAATGACCAATTCTCATATACTACTATGACTTTTAATAATCCTCTTGGCAAGAACATTTAGACTGGTAACGGGGAGGACAGTACTTGAATCTCGACTGGGTGTACCTTGACTGCTATTTTCCTAAATAGTTTTTCAATCCCTCTCCAAGAAAAACGCGGGTACAGTAATTATATATTCCCTAACGAAACGAGGTAGAGAAGTTAAATTAGCCGTTCTCTTATATCAATTATGACTCTAGCAAACCCTTTATTAAATAACAGTGGTTAACCTATTCCCCATTAGACAAGTGGCTTGTTAGTATAGTCGTGTGGATTATAGTTACGCTAGCAAGTGGTTTTTAAAATGTCTTGCCCTGCCATGATGCAACAATGTTATTAGCTCATATCGTTGGGAAAATGAGGAACATTTTTCATAGCTTTAAAAATATCAATACCCTAAGTGAATAGATCGATTCTTAAATAATATTTACATTTATGTCAATTATTTATATATGGTGTTTTATCAAAATAAGGATTAGTAATATAATTATTTGGTGGCATTATTATGATGGGAATTACAGCACGGTTATTGCTTACATTTAATTTATTTCATAAGTTTAAATGGAAAAATGATATAACTGTGTGTATCCTACTGAAATTTATGCAATGTCTATTTAAAAATAGGTAAAAAAATATTTTCAGAAATAATTTTATTGGAAATGTGTTATATGATAACGTGCTAGTTCTAGTAACACGCTTCAGTGGCTGCTTGATTTAAGGCGCTACTCCCACAGTGGACTAGACTACTGATGGCGGGGAGATCGGGGGTGTAATCTCAGTCGGGTGTATTGAAGGGGGTTTCCACAAAATGGTTTAACAATATTCTTACACGCAAATGCGGGTATACTTCCTCTAAACATAACCTTTCTATTCCCTAAAGCCATTAGCGTAATTACTACATACGTGACAACCCGAAAGGTTAGTAAGACGCGGAATTTAAAAAAAACACCTTAAAAACCTTGCTAGTATTGGGTAAATTTACAATACATAGAGAATGTGGGGAATGCCAGGATTCCACGTTAAACTGTAGGTCCTCCATTTCATCTCACAATCACCCTACCATTACACATTAGCGTAAGTGCGTATAACCCGAACGGGTAGTAAGACGCGGTGCTAATAATAATAATAATAATAATAATAATACAATACATAGAAATACTAATGTTTGTCACATTATTTGCTTTTAGAACTTTAAAATGCAAACTATATTAATTTAAAAGTTTTCATTGCAGTTAAATATATATAAAAATGTTTTTGGCGTTCTTTGGAAACGGTTCCCTAAAGATAATATGATTTTTATGTAAACAGGATATTTTTTTAGGGAATCTTGGCCAACATTTTGCATTTTAAATGGTTTTTAAAGTCAATATAATACAATAAGTACTTAATAAATCACGATTCGTGTAACTAACTTTTCAGATAGCTAATGTTTAAATTGGTTTTTTTTTATTTCGGCTAAATGAGGTTCTACTCTATTATCATCTTTAGCTATGTTAAATTTTAATCATCACATTTCTGTTTCTTCGCTTGATTTGTAATCGTTAAAAAATTTAATTTCATGCATTTATGCAAATTTATGAGAATTAAAATAATGATTTTTGATTAATCATTGAGTTAAAAACTAACCATTTTATTTCAGAGTATGAATGTGTATGATAATTTAGATAAGCCACAATCGCGTTATCAAGTATAGAATAAAGGAAAACATTAGAGATAAATAATTTGTAAGAAAATACATTTTTTTGCAAAGCTGGGATGTAGGCCTATTAATATTTAATAATTATGATCATGTGTTAGAGATGAGGAGGTTTTAATTTGGAGAAAGTGTACACGGATTTTATTGGGGAAAAGAGTGGAAAAACATTTAGGAAAAATTCCCCACAGTACTCCCATCCAGGACTCAAACCCTGATCAATCAATAGTCGGTAGTCCAGTATATTGCGAGAGTAACGTCTTAGACCATTCGACCACAGAAGAGGGTTATTTATAATAAACCACTCCTGCAGCACAAAAACGATATTTGATTCCCAACCTTTCCTCAGCGACGGCCAGCTATTGTGCGAGTTTAACCATTCATTAGCTCAAAAACTAATATTGGCTATTTCTTAAACATTCAAAAACCCTATCTTTTATTTTGGTTACATGTTGGTCAACACCATAAAATAATTAAATATAATCAACATATGTTTAAATTATTTGAATAAATATTATAAAATTTGCCTATATATTTGCATTAATTAAAATAATAGATTAAATCGAGAATGCTAAGCTATTAATACTTATTTAGGCCTACTATAGCTAAGCGTAAAATAAAATAAATGTTCTTTAACTTAAAACATAAATTACAATACTGACCATTATATTATTATTTATTTACAAAACTAATTGGCCATTATAAAGAGCGTAGAGATTCTCAGGTATATATATAATTTGATCAAGTGCATATGAGATGGATACAAATGTATTAGGAACTATTAATAGGGGAAAAAATAGTGTAGTCTTATTTGGGTTTCTATAAACACCAATGTCTACAAATATTTCCATCTCAGCATTTTCTTTAACATGTCATTCATATTGATTTGAAATAAAAATATAACATATTTACGACTTATTGTTGACGTATTTCACTACAAGTATGTAATCAAATAAAGAATACAGATCACAGCATTTCCTACCATAAAAAAATCAAGTTTTAAGAGTTTTAATACCCGCTTCGGTGGTCTCATGGTTTAAGGCATCACTCTCAAAGTAGACTAGATATCCGATGACGTGGAGATAGAGGATCGAATCTCAGTTGGGTGTACCGAGGGTGGTTTTTCCAAAATGATTTTCCCTTCTTCATCCACGCAGATGTGGGTACACTTCCTTTAAACATATCCTTCATCATCCATAAGAATACTACTGCAATTAGTACATATGGGTAAAACCCGAACGGGTAGTAAAACGGGTTGCTATAAAAATACTTTTAATTAGTTACCTTGAAATGGTCTAACTGGTGAGGCTAACGTTGTATTCATTGTGAAGCAGATCATCAGGAATGTAAGGGACAAAGGTCCATTGAACTGTTTTGCCAAATGCAATTGTCTATTTTCCATATCAGCACCTGATAAACCACCAGACGCGGTGGAGTTATAAAAACTGCGAGCACCTTAAAAAATAGCACTTCTTGTTCTGCAATCAAGGGAGAAATTAAAGTATTTTCAATTGTTTATATTTTTATTTGTGTGCGTGGTCATTTTTAGTTTAATTAAGCACTATGCACATATATTAATTTTTGATAAAAAAAATGATTATAATTAAGAATTAGGAGAGAGAAATAGTTTAGTCTAAAGTTTCTTTATAGTCAATCCCTTTCAACACAATAAACCTGTGTTCGCTTGTAAATATATAAAATCATAAATATTATGTGGTAAATAATGGGATGTATGTAACATATTAATATTCTAAATGTTAAACTAATTTATGTTCAATTGAATATCAAAACGATATAAACGCTATATACTGTGTATTTGAGTGTTTTTGGAAGATTAAATATGTCTATTCTGAATAATATAATATTACATCTTTAAAAAATCTAATTTTAAAATAGAAACGCCCCATTTAAAGTAGTCAACATTTTTTCTCCACTTACTACTATATGTTTGGGCTGTGCACGTTTGTTTACTCTTTTTGAGTAGGGATGAAAAAGTAGAATTATTTATAAAACACTAACATTATTTGCGTGAAGGTAGAGTGGGCAACCATTTATGAAAACTCACCCTCAACACACACAACTGGAATTCGAATCCTGATCTTCCAGTCATTGGTTTGCCAGAGTTTATGAGCATAGCATTATTTAGTTCACGTGCCCACTGGTCTGGATATTTAATATAATCATGGATGACTACTAACAAAAATAAACAAAACATGTATTATAACTTGATACATTTATATATTTGCCTCTAGTAAAATAACCTACCTTTCTTATGATAACACCTTTGATTGACATAAAATACACAAATGTAATAGCGATAAAATTTGTCATAAAATAAAGAAAGCACAATTAATGAAACGTGCCAATACAGTCTTAACACTCCAAAGAATTCTCAGCTGTCAGTCTGTTCAGTACTGCAAATCTGGCCGGTAACCGCAAACTAGCACGAGTTTAAAGACTGAACTTGACTCGAGTTAAGTTGATAAGAGCTATTAAACACTTTTATTGGCCTTGGAGGTACGTCATATGAGAAAAGGTAACAGTATTTATATCTTAATGTCACGTTCAGTTTAAAGATTTATTGTCCCAACAGAAATTGCGTTAAATTATTTCACTCATTGGAAGTCCTTTTCAATTCAATTAATGATTCAAATTAATGATCATTAAGTTTATTGTAAGCGGATGAGATTGGTTATCTGTTTTAAAGTGAGTCATCCATTAACCTTTTTATTTTATAATTTGTAGAATATTTTTTGTTGGCTTTATAGAGCTAGTTTAGTTATCTCAATATCATTGATTCTCTATCTGTAAGGAAATTAATATTAACATTACATTTCATAGCTCTCATAAACATGTGACACCACATCCTTAAAAAATCTGACATTATATATAATGAGAACGAAATAGTTCAATTTACAAACAAATCGACACAGTACTTTGTGTTGTCATAGGTAACCTCCTACACACCCCAGTATCTGCATACATTTTTGGACCCAACATCTTCCTAAGCAGCTTGTTTTCGAACATCCTATACTGGTTTTCGTCATGAAAGGTAATAGACCACGTTTCACACCCATAGAGAAAAACCAGTAAAATTATCTTTTAGTATATTCTGAGTCTTACATTTCTTGAAAGCAGGCGAGATATCAACCACTTTTTCCTTAGTAACACGTTTGGGTTTAACGCCTATGTACTATTTACTCTAATGTGTTAGGGATTAGGAAGGTTTAATTTAGAGTAAGTGCACCCATATTTGCATGGATGGAGATGGTAAAACAATTTAGTGCACCCAATTGGGATCCAACCCTGGTTTCACCGTCTTAGAAAGCCTAGTCCAACATGAGAATAGTGCATTAACAGCTTACTGACCGCGTGAAAGCATTAATTTCTCGATTGTATTTTTTTCTAATTTATAATATAATATCGTTATTGTTAGTTAAAATTGATCCTAAATATTTAAACTAATTAAACCTGTCAAATGATATGTGTTTCGCAGTACTCTCTAAACTATTTGTCCCCAATCTGTGTTCCCTGTAAGATCATATTCTTCGTCTTTTCAGCGTTCACTTCTAAACCTAATTCATGCAATGATCAAAAATTTCTTCTCCACCCTTCCTCTCATCGAAATGTCCCATCATCCAGTTTGTTAAACTCCCCTCTGATATACTCGAGTTTGAATTTGAAAGAGGCTTTTCATCAAACTTCAAATAGATTCTATAACAAACTATTATTATTTCTAAATGTTTAAGGCACACCCCAAATAGCTTTTAGTGTCATTATATTTTCAAATATTTTCCATTGGCTTGGAGTCAATCCCCTAAAAATTCCTCAAAAATATATTTCTTTACAACTACCTTGCTAGACACTAATAAAGTTTCACCAACACCCTTGGTAGTCATCACAATAGTATTTATTTTCATGGCGACTTACTACCCGTTTGAGTTATACATATACATTAATTTCCTTAATGAACTAGGAATAAGGAAGGTGACATCTTAGATTAAATGTACCCCCATTTGTGTAGAGTGAGAGTGGGGAGCCATTTTAGGGAAAAATACCCTTGTTACACCCGACTGGGATTTGAACTTCATTCTTCCCACCACCAGCAACCCAGTCTAATAATGTGTGCTACCCGCCGTGTTCAACTGAAATGTTGAAGCCGGGGAGATCACTGTTCAGTTCCGGTCGGGTGCAGTCAGTTGGTTTTTCTAAATAGTTTTCCGCTCTCACACCATGAAAATATGGATGCACTTCCTCTTAATTTAATCTTCCTGATGCCCAACACATTAGAATAATTAGTACATAAGCGTATAGCCCGAAAGAGTAGTAAGACGTAGTGCTAAAAACAAATAAATAAAAATTGTATGTTTGGAACCGTTTTAAGAAAAACACACCCTCAGTACACTCTACTGGGAATTAAACCCCAATCTCGTCACCAATAAACCAGTCTAATACGAGAAAGTCGAATGAAATATGTTTTATTCTACTAGGTAAGAAATATATAAAAAAATTTTTACTGATTATTTGAGTTCAACCTAAAAATAAAGCAGCAGATTTACACAAAGTTAGTGGTCTTTGATAAAATCCACACTATAGCCTTTCCCGTCCAAGAAACTTGACCCATGTAAACAACGAATTAGATTCCTCCCCTTTCATTCTTCCAGACCAAACATGACAGATATGACAACACCGCAACTCTAGCTCGGTGTCGGTTAAACAGTCCAAATAGTTCCATATATGAACGTTTCTTAGGAGTTGCGCTTCTCAAGTTTTACAAGTTAGTCCTTCCACTTAAGGGGGTTGCATTCTATTCTTTTGAGGGCCAAATATATACCAGTGTGAAATTGGGTTGGACTCCCTTCAAGCAAAGGGTTATAAAATATGTGGTCTAGTTTTTTTTTGTTTTATCTGTTATTAATTGGAATACATCTTTAGAGAATAGCACACTGGCACTAAAATGTATACTTAATGTAACTATTCTGAAAGTAGAACGCTTCATTTGCTTCTTTGCACTAAAGAGCCACTTTTATGATAGAGCAATAGTGTAACTTGTCAAGGTAATATTTTAAGCTTACACCGTAAATTGGGTGTAATTATACGTGCTTCAAATGTTACAACCCACCCAGACTATCTTCATATTTAAAATAATGAAGTAAGAGTGAAATTGTACCTACATTTGCATGGAGGAGAAATTGAATCCATACAGGATAAAATAACCCAGTACCAAGGCCGGTATGTAAATAATTGTCAAACAAGATTATACGTATCTTATGCTTCTGTCCAAGTGCCCATTATTAATGAACATTATCAAATAATGATGGGATTTTTTTTCATATCAAATGTAGTTATTGTATTTTACAATAAGCCTCATATAAATCTAATCGCTCTTAGCACTTGCAAAGTAGTAAGTCATACCTTTTTGAGGTATAACAACTTGATTGATATTTTTTTTAAATTTAGCTTTTTAATAGTGTATAGACAACAATCAATATTATTTGTATCACAAAGGAACTGTATATAGTAAGCTATTAAAATTAAAGTTGGTATTCCTAAGAACACTTGAAAACTGTAATAATAAGAGCACAAAATAAAATTAACATTATTAGTAACAATATTATATTCTGAAGTTTCATATAAACAGGTTAATGTCAGACTTTAATTGCGTTATATTCTGATTTGTACTATTACTACGCTTACCCAGACCAAACAATAATTTACGCGTTACAAAATGAAAGCTATATTACACAATTTTACATGAAAAAAGTCATTGATCAAATTTCGAAGAATATTAGGGTCGTATATGAACTTGAAGTAAAACATTATTTTAAATGTTTGTTACTATGCACCTCACCTGAAAGATAGAGATGGAAACCAGCATCGGTAGACACCTGGCCTAACACTTGGCACAACACTTGGCCAAAGCGCACACTTTTGCGGACACAGCATCCCTTCTCAATGCCAGAGAACTCCCTAACGCGGCCACAGGGCCCATTCCCCAGGCCATCACGCCCTCACCCTGGACCACAATACCCACACTCACGGCCACAAGGCCCACACATATGGACATCGAGCACAATACTCAGTCCTTTGAGTCTACTGCAAGAACTTCCAAGAAGCGAAAACACAAGAATATTGATATTTGATGGAGTTGCGACAGAAGACAGGAAATATATTCCCTGCAGATAGACTGGAACCAAAGCTGTCAGCAACCACGAAGCCTTCCCTACTTTGCTTCTCAATATCACGAGAATCCTACGGGTTTCTTAAATCAATGCGAGATTATTCTTCAATCCTAATATACAGTTAGGAATTGTCATTGACCATTCTGAAGGGGATACTTCTTCGCGTCTTAGTACATTGGTGGATGTTTTATGAAAACAACTCAACCACTCGAAAATAAATTTGTGCAAGACTCAAAGAGTGATAAGACTCTCAACACCTCAAGGTCAAACTAATAGCTAGACCTTTATGTGAAGCCCAAACCAAAGAAGACTCTTTGGACAATTTAATTCTAAATAAGATAAAACTACATAGAATATTCATTCCCACGCTTAAGAGACACAAGCTTAAACCCTGGATACAAAACTCATACACACCACAGCAATATCCTTCCTCATATCTGTACCTATTTCTGCCTCGACCTGATTATAAAACGAGCTTAATCCATCAAGCTAGACATCATACCTTCAGCCCACTCCCTACCAAGAAATTCCCCAAAAAAGTCATACTAAAGGGATATACGCAAAGCTACTCCATGCATTTACTCTCCAGAAAAGCACTTCCACAAAGACTGCCCAGTCCTAAAAAGAAGAAGAAACAGGAAAACAAGAAATTAACTAGCCCTATCGAGAACCCATGGAAACGACTTTAGGGAAAGAAACAACAGATCTCCTCACCCCTAGAAACTGAGGCCATCATCTTTAGAATGCTTCCAACAATGAGTCCCAATAGACATAACACGGCTTTCCTCGTAGCAGATGGTCTTTTAGAAGGCCTTATACCCAGTAGTGATCGGTTCAACAGTTAAACTACGAGTGATCATGCATGTTGTTCTTAAAAATATATAGAAGGGGTATACAGGGTAGGGGAAGCGGACAGCACAGCCCAATTTTAGTTTCTACACCAGTAAAAGAAAAATTCAAGCAGGAGCAGCAAATTAGTATACTTCAAATGCTAAAGGCTAAAGGCTTCGACACTCAAAACGCAAACAACGTAAATAACTGCACACATCACGCTATTACAGTAAATAATTTTTGCCCCATTCGGGAACCCAACTACAAGTATTACCATAAAAATGATCCATAATACAGCAGAAAATGAAGGAAATGCTCCAAAACTGTGTGATAGAACCCAGAAGCTCCAAAAATGCCCCACCGTTATCATTGAGAATAAAAATAAGAAGCAACAATTCTGCGTAGATTTTTTCCATCTCAAATCTTAGACAAAAAGTAACAAATGATCCCTCCTCATTCAAGGATATATTTTCTTTCACCTCCCAACATTATAAAGATATCCAAGAAAGAATCATCCAGCCAAAAGAAGGGGAATACAAAACATAGGAAATAATACAAGGTGAAAACAAATATAGAAGATTCCACAGTAGCAACGCACAGAAATATAATTGCTGTACTTCCAAAGACACGAGCTCAAAGAACAAGGCCTGATCTACCGAGACAGAACTAAATAATAGTTGGGACTCATCACATCAGACGGGATGTTGACAGCTTCTCAAAACGTCCGTTACCATGCAGAATCTTGCTATGCCGGAAAGAGAACTTCGGGCTCTGAGGAAAGAGTGTGCCCGGGTCAGACTATTCAACACATTAAGGACACTATGCAAAAATAGGCCAACACCTTATATAAGTCAGAGAATTTTCAAGGTACAAATTAAGCTGTTATATCAGGGTCTGCATCCACTTGTCTGGGGAGCTAAAACTTTTTTGAAGCTTCCTTAACCCATCATGGCTGTGTCCTTTGAGCGATGATACCGTGTCTAACATCGACCCTGTCATCAACAGAAAACTGTAAACCAACCCCACTCCTACGCGTTTACCGGTATCCGAGTAGCTCCTTCTAACCCGGAGGCAAAGCATCTCCATGTCCCCATTTATGCTGAGTAGGCGTCTTGCCCCATACTCGCATGGCAGGGCCCAAACTTCCCCTAGTTGTTCTTGGGTGGGTCCGAGATTTGTAACTTTGTGAGTTACCTGAGCATTTTCTCCCATTTACCCTATATAAAAATGTAGTGTCACCTTTATTGCCACCCCCAACTTGTCGGTGCGAACCGAGAGACTTCTCGAATCACCAGCCACTCCCTGTGGTTAGTTCATTCCCCCTATTTCTCTAGAATTGTAGGTCAATGACTCTCAAATTACCGAAATAACTTTTGAACGGCAACGGACTCAGAGTCAAGTTGGCCCGTGCCAGAGACGGGCTTATTCTTATGGCCGTGCTTGAAATACCGGACTTTAAAGAGCAAATCGTTGAAGACTGTCTTCTTGTGCGACGTGTCAACGTAGCATCTTCTATACTGCTGACACATGCCAAGGTATTATACGTCAGTCCCGCAAATTATCCCATCACCCATGTTGAAGTAAAAACACTCACTATTCCTACAGGTGTGCAAGGGAAATCACTGGACAACGTATTCACCGGACAGTTACCCGAACGATGCATTGTGTGATTTGTATCAAACGCTGCATTTAACGGAAACACCACCAAGAACCCATTCACCTTCCAAACCTACGGCATTAACCATTTATCACTGTACGTGGACGGGGAACAAGTTCCTTCAATACCGTAACAACCCGATCATTCGAACGGCATCCATGCCATGTCCTACCAAACATTGTTTTAAGGAACAAGTATCCATTTCATAAACTAAGATAGCGATATCACAAGGGAAGCCTTCCCTGAGCAATATAATCTGATGTATTTCGAACTCACACCTAATCTGTCCACCCATATGACATCGCATTGGAATTTTTCGAAGCATGGTTCTCTGAGCATCGAAGTGAACTCCATCAGAGCTCTACTCAAAACTGTCAACTGTATCGTGTACGGGTAGTTTGCCAACATCATCTTCCACTAAAAGAACAGAAACATCGTGACTGATTTGGGAGTTAATATAAGCGACTTCCAGCCATTATATCCATCATTTAAATCATGGACGTCCCTGTAGCTTTCCAGAGCTTCATCAATGACATCAAAGAGATTATCGTAGAGGAACTGAGTGTTTTATCTGTATACGGTACATTACTTAAACATTGTGTATTAAAACCCCTTTACGACATCGACGAGCTTTCTGCCCCTGCTAAAGAGCAAGCCTTCTATATCGTCAACAAACTACACTCATCTCCGGTGCTACAACGCGTGCAGAAACCATCTACGTCAAGGGGGTAGAAAATAATACGTTTCTAGCCAAATATACGTCCACGCATATCGTAGATCTATACGACAGAGGTTGTCTGTTTTTGAAAACACTAAAATTGGTCCGCACCATGTGCATAGTACATAGTTATGTTTGGAATTTCTGTTCAACCTCAATCGTATGGGGACTTCGATATTGGATGATTGAAAATGAGCACGCACACCATAAGACGTATGCTGAAAACAAACCCGTGTTTACGTTTTGTATGATCGGGTGTTTTACCTGCTGATAAACTACAGGGGGTCCCGATGGAGTGCAGGCCATAGTTACGAAAGTCGTCAAAGCGATCAAACATCATGAGAGGTCAAGGCGTTTGTACCCGCAAAGCCGGTGAAGCCACTCACCATCACCATAATTTAAAAAAAAAAATCGCTGGACTAAGTCGATGACAAACGATTCATCACCGTCATGAGGTTAAAGAAAAACTTTACGCTTTATGTACAGCTGTAAATTGCGGAGGGAATTGTGCGATATTTAACCGTACAGAGTGGCAAGAACTGGGCAACTACAAGTAGGTCATATCAATTTTTTCAGCAACACGCAACCTCCTCAGAAGATTAGTACAACGAACCATGAAATCTCTCTGAGACATAAGTGCGGTGACTATATGGTCGTTATAGGCGAGAAAAAAGACGCCGGAATCAAACGGGTCTTCTATCTAGCATCTAGCTGAGCACGTCTTTGTGAGATTTGGGACCTCATCGACGTCGCCGTCGATCGACGGAATATGTGGTCGCATGATGCATCAATTTGATCGACACACTCATCGTGGATTTATGCGACATTCTAACAGAATCAGCGGAAGTCATAAATCTCAAACAGTCTACGGTGGAAACACATATCAGAAACCTGTGTCTTATCAGTGCTACTATACACGTCAAGTCGTCGGTTTTCATTATTACATGTTGAATTGTGATCTTAAAATTATTTTACTAACACATCTAAGAGACACTGTAGAACAACGTATGAACGAATATGTGCGTCATTCCTGTAAAAGTGTATAGTAAGTATTATGCATGTCTGTGAATCCTTTAATGTATACAAAATATGTGTTTGTGTGTGGATACCAAACAAACAATGTTAGTAGAGTTTTGTAGGGTGATAGTGGCCCCTAACTGAGAATATATAAATCACTGTGTGGTTTCCATCAGGAAACAAAGGCCCCTGATTGTGGCTGATAAGAGTGGTGTCAATGCTCCTGCTATACTTGTCTCTACTTGTCTTATCAACGCGCCAAACTGGTGCCAGGATTGCGATGACGTCACCGGTAAAAACCCATTACTACATAGATGGGGAGAATGTATAGGGTTGCTAGAGGAATTGATATCCTCTAAATCGCTGTAGAGACCTCCCGAAGGGCTTACTAGCTACAATATTCCTAGATTCAGCTGCCCTTCGTAGTGCAACCACTGATACCCATTGGAACAGAACCTTTTCGCCGGACATGGACCGAAGTCTGTGAGTGCCATTCCGGGTACTCGGGCACCCGATAAAATAATTTACCAGCCCTTCCATCCCAGCCTGCCTTGGGTTACTTGAGATATCCCCCCCTTCACTGTTATCAGATGGAGGGAGAAGTTGGCCTCTCCTAGTGATCGCCCATTTACGAGGAAGTCAGGAGCTCAGACTCCGAACAGTCGCCTCCTCAACCTTCGTTCTTATGGCCCCAGAACCTTATCTTACACCACACCATCTTGGTTGCCATTCCCTCAGCACCATTCCTGAGACCGACTGCCTGGAGTTGCCCAGTGGGGACCTCGAGGAGGTGCCCTGACCAGTTATCCCCACTACACGGGTACGCACTACCAACCACTTAATGTATGTCATGGAACCCTGCTCCTCACACATAGATGTCCATGTTGGGATCTTAGCTATGCCGGACTCCCAACTCCGGTCACATTGCCTAGAGGCCGCCCCGTGGAGGCACCCCGACAGGATTTTTAGAGCTCTGTCAGTACCGAAATGTGGCAAAGACAGTCTCGTGCTCATTTATATTAAACGTGCACGGGTACAGATTGCGTCCTGTTCCCGTACATCGGGCCGGTTCCTTACGACTGAGTATCATGACCCCCGGTTGCCAGGGTCAATTGCCTTATGTACTATCTCACTGTTTTAAGGTCACGGTTTCAAGGTTACGATCTACTCCTCTCTTGACTTGTCTTGTCGAGCCACCAAACTGGCACCAGCTATGAATCAGTAGGGTTGCGATAGAGTGACGACGTCATTGTGAAAACCCATTGCCACATAGAAACGGTAAAGGGGGCTGCCAAGGTCAATGACCTCATGTATTAGCTCACGGTTTCAAGGTCACGAACTATTCCTGTCTCGACTTGTCTTGTCGACACGCCAAACTGGCGCCAGGTATGAGTCATTCGGGAAAACCCATTACCACATAGAAAGGGAGTGTTGCGACATCACACACAATTATGATGCCACAGAGACCAAGGCGACTTGTCTTGTCGGGAAAACCCATTGCCACATAGAAGACCAACGGGAAAAAATCAAGAAATAAACCTTTGCAACATTGAAGGAGGACAACAAGTTGCTAACCCCATTTCGTCATGGAAATAACCAGAGGGGAAATTCATGGTAACCCCAACGGAAAAATACCAGCACCAGGGCTGATATGACGTCACCAGGGAAAACCCATGGGGATTGTTGAGACATAGCATTCTATGATGACGTCACACAGATTGGGGTCAATGATAAAAGGTCAAATTTTAGTCATACACCCCGGACACTACTTCAATAGTTTCTTAGCTTTAAGCCAATGTGTGTGTGTGTGTGTGTGTGTGTGTGTGTGTGTGTGTGTGTGTGTATATATATATACATAATGTATTCCAGTCTTTGAAAATGAAATTGATTGTTTTGCTTTTTGGTGGACACATATGTTTCACTTTTCTCAATGGTTTTGTAACAGTGTATGTTATTTGGTGTATGCTTTATGGTGGAATGTTGTGCTCTATTTACAAATTTTACCAGTTTTAAATACATTTCTCTATTTTATTTTAACTCTGAGAGTAAACAGTAACATTTATTTTATTGTATAACATCAATATTATAAATATTAATAAAACAAATTAACAAGAAATATATATAGCTACATATCATGTTCATTCTTATTTTTGAGCCTTCCTATACCATACAGACTTGTAAGTTATTTAATATTATTTGCTCGTATTATACGATCGCTAGGAACTAGGACTAGTTTAAATATTTTCCATTCTGAATCAATATCAAATAGCTTGTAATATAAAATGTAGCTAACGATTTCCCCAAGTCCATCACAAGCTCTGCTTTAAAGTATGAGTGGAGAATAACCCTGGGAACGGGTTGACTCCTGGATAGTTCAGTGGTTAGAGCATTGGTGTGCTAATCCAAATGTCCTGGGCTAGATTCAAGTCTCTAGGTGTTATTATTCAATTTAAAAAGTATGATATTTTAGATGAGGCCATAACCGTAACAATACAATACCTTGGCTATCTAAGAAATCGTTATAAACGCATTCTTACAGTTGACATTGTCAGGCCCGTATTTAAGGTAGGGGGGGGGTGTGTGTTTATGGAATCAAAATTCCCCAGAAAACATATGTTTGAAAAAAAACCGAGGCTAATGAGGTAGAAATAAAGTTTTAGTAAATAATAACTGTTAGTGTGCGCCTGTCCTATTGGAATGGTTGAGTTTGGATGAAAAAATATGGTAGGAAAATCTGTCAATAGGGTGAAGGTGGGGGGATTTAGTGTGTGCGCGCATTTATTATGAAGCTCACAAGGTATATTTCCACGCAATCTCGCACTTTTCTTTAATGTTGTTGGCAAGATTTTTACTTAGACCTTTTGGCATCTATGTGTTAATGATTTGTATGTTGACTTAAAGCCAGTTTTATAGTTAACTATTGAGTACATTTTAAAATAATTTTGTTAAGTAGTTTTTTTTTATTTCACCTACTTGGCTGTAAAATATTAATTGGAAAGTAAAATTGCTTAATATTAGATCCTCACAATTTTAAATGACAAACACGACCATGATTTATTAATCCAGGTTATTTTGAACTGAACCAAATATAAGCTACATACAGGCTTGTTAAGGTTTTTTTGATGAAATTTACATTCACCATTGAGTGGAGAGGAAGGAAATCAACTCTTTGAGTGTTTGGCTAGGTTTATTTATAATGATGGCAATTTCTAGTATTTACAATAGGGCTTATGAATTATGCAAAACTAATCTGTAGGCTAATTTCAATTGTTTTCTTTCCTAAGATGTATTTTGTACAGTTCCCCTGAATATACTTTATCGGTTTAAGCCAAGGTCATTTCAAATAATAATGTCAGAAATCAAACACGCTAATTCGTTTATTTATCATCAATGTTTTAGCTTAATTTTCTGATGAAAACATCGAATAGATTGTTTTTGATATTCAGTTTGAGCATACTTATCACCAAAATTATGGACAACAGACCCAAAATATGTAGACCCTATACAAACTGTGTAACCTTTTCATTTATTAAAGTATAATAATTATTATTATTATTACTACCGCGTCTTACTACCCGTTCGGGCTATACGCACTTACGCTAATGTGTAATGGTAGGGTGATTGTGAGATGTAATGAAGGACCTACAGTTTAACGTGGAATCTGAACCACGGTGGAGGCCTGGCATTCCCCACATTCACAAGATGTCTTGTCAGAGGTGAAGGAAGGGTTTGGTAATCTGATAAATCTGTGCCGGGACCAAGGATTGAACCCCGGCCACCAGCACAGAAGTTTGACACCTTACCCCTAGACCGCCAGGTCACCTTCTTTAAAGTAAATTTGTAGAAAAACTTATTAGCACTATGTTTTATTATATTTATAAGATATGTTATAATAAAATATCATATCATTTGCATAATATAAAATATATATAAATATATACCGGTACCTCACGACTCACACCCAAATAGTTAACTGGAATAGAGCTTAAGAGGTGTTTTCCCCTTTTTACAAAATGTGATTTTGGAATAAAATATTAATCCTTGTACTGTAAAATATTTCTAGTACATTATTTTTTGGGTCCCCTCCCTCACCCCCCTCCCCCGAACATAAATCCAGGATACGGTCCTGTTCATTGTATTTTAGGCCACATAAGGCTTCCAGAGTTGAAGGTGGCTGCGTTATTTGATAGCTCGTGATCATAATTGATTGTTCATATTTAGCTTACGATTTCCACACGTCCGTCACATACTCTGCCTTAAAATATGAGGAATGGGATAGCTCAGTGGGTAAGTACTATGTGTATTTTATAGGATAGAGGGAGTAGTGGATTATCAGATATGCATTAGATGCAAATATCTTGTCATAAATTAATTGATTTGTATGTTTATATGTACAAAGGAATGATTTAGATTTATAGCAACAAATAAATCAACAAATACTAGAATTGTTGAGACTTTTAGAATTTATGCTCATTATTACCGATAAACTAACATTAGAATACTTATCATATAACATGCACTAATAATCGCATTCCTCTATATGTTCGTTTGAAAATTATATTTTATGGGCTCTTAACTGGTAGGATGTATAGTTATAGCGTTTGGTTTATATCTTGTTTTTCGTATTATCTTAGGGTTAATATTATTTAATATATTTGAATTTCACCCTCTCGGTTCTGTTACTTTATTTCAGACGCACTAAATCACTGTTATCCGTCACTTGAACAGAACAACTTCCAAATATTGATACTAATAATAAATCACAAACTTTAAAATGTATATGAGCATATCTCTAATTCCTTTTATAAATATCAAACTAAAATGTCTTGAGACTGAAATATAATATAATTATGACTAAGGGCTATAAATAATAATAAAAATAGACGTATCATACTTTATTAACACAGTAACATTGTATAACCAAAGGTGGTCTATAGCTATTTAAATATAGAACAAGTCGAGCTAAGAGCCAGAAACTTTACAATCTCTGTCCTAGGACTAATTTATATACACACTTTATATTTTACAGTCCCCTGTTTCTTGGATTAAAATAAATAAAGTTGATTTTTCTATTCACTATGTCACGTGAACATGCATTGCTTAGTAGAGAGATCAGTTTTAGTATCACTGAAGCAATTCGCTTAAATATAACTTATATAAAATATAGGCCTATATGAACTATATATAACTTATTATAATATGTAAATTATATAACTTATATATAAAGTATAAATAATCAATTATTAAACCCTGGTACAGGGTTCGTTAGTTATTCTGAACTATTTGTTAAACATTTACCATGCTTGAACCTGCTTAAGTTCCTAGTGCTTAGATAAAGCCTACTTAGAGACATTCTTTCAATTGCCGCCCTCTAGGGTGATTACCCAAACAGAGCTCATTTTGACAATGTGTATATTACCTAGAGTTAAAATAGATAAATTACAAACTTTACGGAAATTTTCTCTTTGCAATGACTGAGCCGATTATGGAGCCAAAGAGGTAGATAATTTCATCTAATTAGGCGATTAAGCTGCTATATCCTGGTAATAATATGATTCTATAACTGCACAAAATATTTTTTTTAGCACCCGCTAATCTTTTTATCAAACTGTCAGGTAAATAGATAGTATACGTCTTTGTTTATTTCTTTAGTACTCTTTAGTTAAGTTTAAAAACTATGAGCGAGTTATATTTGCTTCAATCCAGAATATACAACAAAATCAAATAGTTGATTCATTCTTTCTACATTAATTAGAAGATAAGTTAATCCAATTTTAGCATTAAAACTGTTCTGATTTTCCTAAGATATACCAGTAAAGCTGATAATCTAGTTGTAAATGAGTAAGACTTGAATAAATATCGGTTGTTAGGGCACTTCCTAGAACCAGCTCCAGCCCTAGTTCCTAAACTATGTACAGTGCATCAACATAAACCATCAATGTTGTAAGCTGTTAAACATTTAAACATTTTGGTAATATAATATTCTTCCAAAATTAGGGAGGTATTTAAATATTGTTAATGTTTCTTATGCCCTTTTAATATTTTTAGATAAGATGTGAGCAAATAATTGCATACAAATTTTGTAAACTCTTGTGCCGTATAGTTAAGGTTAGCATGAGTACAACATTTTTAAAGAGATATTAAATATGTGGTTGCTAAGTGTTTTCAAATTTGTCTGTAATATCAATAACCAAACGTTAAACGGTTTTTATCTCATTTTGAAACTAAATTTTTTTTCAATTTTTATAGCGAGCTTACTTTAGTTACGGTAATCTTAGCTTTATTACACCAAATAAAAACCTTGTATTAACGTGACCAAAGCAACAATGTAAAGAAGAGAAGAATATCAAGAGACAAGATGGGAGCGGATGATCTTGACTATTTATAACTTAGGCAGGAGAAGATTAGTATTAGAGCACTTGTACCCACCTAGCGGACAGAGAAAAGAAGAGAGGGGGCTATTTTAGTTTTGTGGGCTACAGACAAGTCCGACGCCCCCTCCCCCCTTACAACCCACTACCCCACACTCTTCCCCCTTCATCAAGACTTTGAAGAAAACATTTCGTCCCCAGTCCATCGGTCTATGTGAAAGTGAAGAGAGGATCTCTTAGGTAAAGTGACATTTAGAGAATCAAGTGGCCAACTTCTCATTTAGTGATATAAAAAAAAATCAGGTGAAATAATTTACCCATCTTAAAAATATGCAGATCTTGCTAACGCGCTGTTGCTATGTTTTGTCCTGGCGATAGTAAAATGTGTGCGGGACTTCGTCTGAAGCGCAGTCAATCGAGTGCTCCCGCCGTTTTGCCCAAATCAAAGCTGTCGACTATTAAATGTATTTTGTTAATAACCATTACTAGTTCTGTGCCTGTTTCTCTATGATATAGTGAGTTGGCGATACTCTTTAATTGCTAGGAACGAGCCTATCTTACTTAACTTTTACCCACATTTTTTGGCACTGATAACTTTTTTTTTTTTTTTTNTCGTTCTATGTTCTCTAGAAACAGGTTGTAGACGTGAGACGAGGTTAGAGCAACTGCTATGTATCTAATAATACATTTTATGCAAGATTAAGATTTGACCTTTAAACAAGTTATTCTTAATTGATTACATAATTATCATTGATTTTATTTACGAAATGCTTAGCGATCTTGAATGAAAAACTGCACATTTGGTGTATTTATTTCCTTTAACTTAAGCTAAAGAAATTTATCGAAACATATATGTATAACGATTCTTAACTTACCGGATGAATCTAATTTACACGATTGTAATTTTGTTTTATCAGCTATATGGTCATGAAGGGCATCGAGCGATGCCAAGCGTAGTAAAGTGACACGTTGCACGCTTGCTTCGCAATTAATTTTTGTTTATTGATATATACCTCTAATTTTTCCAAACTAAATTTTGAAGCATTATATACCTGAATGCGATCTTGGTACTTGCACGTTAGCAAAAGTTGTTTTCTACCTTGAAAGTGTATTTGTTTAGTTTAGCTAGAGATGAGAGCTGGTTTCTATTTACGAACGAGTGAATTAATTGAAAATATCAATTTAAAATTATCCTAATTATGAAAGGAAGCTCATTAGTAAGTTAATATCACTTGAGAACATTGTTACAAAAACATGACCCAGTTAGCCTTGTATTTCGTTCTCCACGCTATTATTATGAAAGGTTTGGGTTATATTTGTAAGGAAGTTTATGGAGTACGCTGCGGGAATATATTTATTGTGATATTATATATTTTTTCTAATGGAGATCCTTAAATGATATGCATTATGCTAGCTGCTTTATGGTCTTCAATTTTAACCGATGAATTAACCAAAGTACCTCTGTGCACACGTAGGCCTACTCCATGCGTCTAGTGCTGCAACCTATTTTCCATCAAGCATGATTGCTGCCAACATAACATCTTCACAAAGGCTTATGTTGGAGATATGGTGAGTGAAATATTGATTATCTAGTATAAATATCTTCAGATGTTTAAGCTTGAAATTAGAATAAAAGACTTAATAACCGTTCAGACATTTTCATTGACTAATTGCAGGTGACTACTACAAGACTTAACCTATAGGTCTATGTTTGCACCGATAGTAAGCACTTATGTATAAATATATATATATATATAGCTTTGGTTCGTATAATGCTTAGACTTCCAAAATATAATATGATTAAACAATATATTATAGGACTAAATATGTATAATTCACGGTATTTATTGTATATAATGGTTAGAAATAAGAATGATTGTTGAGAGGTAGGGTCCCTGCACTATCGTTTAAAAAGAATGTGAAATTACAATTGAAAAACCACCCCTATTCACATAGGCAGGATTTGAACACCGACCAACTCTTCAACAACTACTTTTACGATGGTAGGGTTTACAAAGATTGATCTTGGGTGCAGAAGTTATTATAAATTCTAAAAAATAAATTTATTTATTTAATATCTAGTCTTTCCCTCTATTTAATTTCATATCTCCTCTTGTAGTTAGTTTGAGATTTAATTGTAAATTAAGCTAGTTCCTAGTAAATCATCACGAACACACATGATCTCATTGATCCTGGAATAAAATAAAATACATATAATTTTATATAATCTTATTGGAATGAATTAAAAATAAAATGTTGTAAATAATCTCATTAGTCCTGGAATGTTTTATAATAAACCACAATATATAATATATATATATACATATATATATATAAATACATATATATTCATATATATATATAAATACATATAGTTATATTATTGGTCCTAAAATAAGGATAGAAACACGTTTTATATTATTTCATTGGTCCTCTAATGGTCTTTAAAACATTATGTATTCGTAAAATCTCATTATCCCTGAAAAGGTTTATGAAACATAATTTATATATTTAATTTAATTGGTCTTGAAATGGGGTTAGAAACAAATGTTTTATTTGATTTAATTTCATGAAATATGGTTCGACACATTTTTTTTATAAAAAATTATTGGTTCTGGAATGGTATATTAAAAATAATGTCTATATAAACATATATTTATATATACATGATTATTATGTATATATATGTAGGTAGGCTATATATATAATTATATATAAACTATATATAAAAATGTATATGTATGCTATATATAATAAAATCTATATACATATATACATATATCTCTTTTGTGCTGTAATGAGGTTAGAAACATTATTATATAAGTAATATCATTGGTGATAGATTTATTTATGAAACATAATATACATACATAAAAAATACAGATATTATATATAATATATTATATATTATATATATTATATAATATATAATATACATAGATATTATTTATAATAATATATATTATATAATATACAAAGATATTATATATATATTATATAAAATACCTAGATATTATATATAATAATATAATATATATATTATATTATTATATATAATAATATAATATATATATTATATATAATGCATATATTATATATATATTATATATAATCTCATTTTTTCTGTAATGATGCTAGAAATTAATGTTTAATAAAATCTCATTGTTTCTGGAATGAGTCTCGACACATTATATTTTTATAAGCTCCTTTATATTGGAATGGTTAACTAAACTTAATAAAAACATTACAAATTTAGAAAATTATTTTATGTGTAATATCATTGTTCAAAGAATATTGTTTGTTAATCTTGAGGTTCTAGACTATCTTGATCCAAGACAAAATTAGAAATTAAAAAATAATTCTTACGATTTGTCATATTGGTTGTAGTTTTATATGATATTGTATATATAGGCACTACGGAACGCACGGGCTTTTATCTTATTACTATTAAATTTTCAGGAATCATGTATACCGACATTGTTTTCATAATAATAAACTTCATATATTTTCCTAATATTAACAGAAGAGACACTAAATCTTTCACTCAAAAATAAAGCTAAAATAAATGATCATGTGATGCCACTCTTTCGTAGCTCTTCGACACTTCTGGTGTGATATAAGAAGAAAACACTTTCTTAATTTGCTTGACATTATTTTATTCCAGATCCTTACACACGGAGTGCATTTTACACCCTATGGTGGAATGCATTTACCTCCCTTATATTAAATCACAGATAATACTACTCCTTACAAGCTGAGGAGTGCATTTATCCCCTCTGTACTCAATCAGAGATAAAACCTCTCCTTACACGTGGAGTGCATTTAACTCGTATGTACTAAATCAGAGATAATACCACTAATTATTATTATTATTATTACCGCGTCTTACTACCCGTTCGGGCTATACGCACTTACGCTAATGTGTAATGGTAGGGTGATTGTGAGATGAAATGGAGGACCTACAGTTTAACGTGGAATCCGAACCACGGCGGAGACCTGGCATTCCTCACATTCACAAGATGTCTTGTAAGAGGTGAAGGAAGGGTTTGGTAATCAGATAAATCTTTACCGGGACCGAGGATTGAACCCCGGACGCCAGCATAGAAGTCTGACACCTTACCCCTAGACCGCCAGGTCACCTCACTACTTACAATTGTAGGAGTGCATTCATCCCATCTGTACTCAATCAAAGATAAAACCTCTCCTTACACGTGGAGTGCATATAACTCCTATGTACTAAATCAGAGATAATACCACTCCTTACAATTGTAGGAGTGCATTTATCCCATCTGTACTAAATCACATATAATACCACTTCTTACACGCGAAAGAGTGCATTTACCACCTCTGTACTCTTTCACAGATAATACCACTCCTTACACTCTGAGGAGTGCATTTACCCTCTATGTACTCAAACACAGATAATACCACCCCTTACACGTGGAGGAGTTTATTCACCCCTCCTTATTCAATCACAGCTTAACCGGCTGTTTACACCCTCTGTACCCAATTACAGATAAAACCGCTCCTTCCACGTGGAGGAATGTATTCACCCCTCCTCCCCCCTCCGTATTCAATCACAGATAAAACATCTGTTTACATACAGGGTGCATGCCTTAAATCTGACATTTGGTACTGATGAAACTGCAAAACATTTTCTCTTTATTTAAAAAGTTTTGACAAAATTCCAGGACATCCTTGACAGACATTCAAGATCTGTTGATATAAGCATATACAGAAAACTAAACTCTATGTTGCTACTGGAGAAATATTTAATTTATTTTGGCCAAAAAAAATGTAATGCTATAAAAACAGTAAAATTACTCGCGCTTCCTTTGGCCACACTTTAAACCAATCCTGCTCTGGTGGCTGCATGGTCATAGGGTGTCACTCTAGCAATAGACTAGACGGCCGATGATAGGGATATCGGGGCTCAATTACCAGTCGGGTGTAATGAGGGTATTTTTTCCTAAATGGTTTTCAGCTCTCCCTCAATGCAAATGCGGATACACTGGAGATATAAACTTTATATATCATTAGAGTGAAATTAGCCATTGCCTGCCAAGAAAAAAAGTTAGTATAGGCAAATAGAGTGTAACTTAAGCCACCCCGTCTGGTAGAAACTGGATATGACTGTTGGTTGTGCCATTTGGAGGGTAAAGGGTGGGGGAGGAAGTGGTGAAAACCTCAAGGGTGTGCGCCATTAGAATATTTTGGAGAGTAGAGAGATATTCAGGAGTTGTCCGCAAAATAAGACTGTCGGTATAGAGTAGCGGTATGGTGTCGACGCTTGCTCGCCTACAATGAGCTTGTGTTTTTAATAACAACTAATAAATACTATTAACTAAAAGTACTTGGGTGAATTTTTTGTAGTTATAAAAATAAAACATTAGCAACCCTTGAACATATTTGTTGCATAAAATAACACAACGTAAAGTAAATGGTTGAAATAATTATATTAAATTATCTAAATTCACCCTTCCTCATGCTTAATTCATTAGCGCCATTAGTACATATGCGTATAACCTGAACCGGTAGTAAGGCGTGGTGCTAAAAAAAATAAGATTAAAACCAACAATATATAATAGTTTGAATATAAATTCCCTATGAAATACATTCAACACATATGGGTTCTGAAACAATATATATTTTTTAATCTCATACAAATATTTATGTTGCTGAATATAGTAGTAACATAGTATCTAAAAAAAAACACTATTTTTGTGAATTAAGTTGACCAAGTTTCAGTTCATACTATGTGCGGTGCAATAAATGAAACTTAAGTAAAATATGATTATATTTGGGGGAAATAACGATTCATTTATTTACAAAAGCTAGTTTTTACGTAATAATTTAAATAAATGTAACTGTCAACACTTCTGGGTGCTCTCTTTAAAATAAAAGATTGCATATTTTCAAATATTACATTATTATTTTTCCTATTCTATAATTAATTTTGTGTTCTTAATTTTTGTATTATAAATCAATTATTTTTACGAAAGCTTTATATATAATACAATGTTTAAAATATTAAACATTTAAAAAACAAAATTTACCTAATTAATATATATTAATGGAGAAATTTGATTTTAATTGTTAAGAGTTTACATAAAACCAGTTGGAGTTCAAATAAAACATATTATTAGAAAAATAATTTCTTGGCAGAGTTTTAAAAGACTCAAAAGTTTTGATAAATATTCAACATAGTAAATACTATGATTTCAATATTTAAAATGCTTGCCAATTTATAAACCAAATATTATGTAATGAAATGTTAATTAGAGCCTTTTGGACACATACATTGTTAACATTTATTTACTAGACTTAATACAGGAGCAATTAATATTATTTTATAGAAATTAATTCGTATATGATAACATGATATGGTTTGAATTTAAATTGAAAACGTAGAGTAGATATGTGATATTGGATTCATTAGTTCTAATCCTTGGTCCTGGCACAGAGTTATCTGATTGCCAAACCCTTCCTTCACTTCTAACAAGACGTTTATTAATCACAACTTGTGAATGTGTGGAATCCCAGGCCTCCATCGTGGTTCGGATCCCACGTTAAACTTTAGGCCCTCAATTTAATCTCGGAATCACCCTACCATTACACATTAACGTAAGTGCGGATAGCCCTAGTGGGTAGTAAGACGCGGGGCTAATAATAATAATAATAATAATAATAATAATAATAATAATAATAATAATAATAATACATTAGTTCTAATATAGTGTAGCTTATTACTTATATATACATCAAATTTACAATCATTTCTAGAAAATAGTTAATTTAAGAAATACTCTCCTTAAACCTCTAAATTGATTTGAGTGATATATTATTTTTAGATATTTTATATATGGTAGTAATTAAATAGGTATATATTATATTATCTATAATTACAAAACTTTAAAACTAGAGAAATATCTGTAATATTTGTACATTCTCTGTAAAAGTTAATAGGGCTTAATACACGTTTCTGTTCCGAATTGAAGTATTGCATATGGTTAATGTACACACCCTTCGTTTTTTTATTTATTTAATATTTATTTGAGCTTTTTACTAAAAATTCATTTAAGAACTGGGTCTTGGAGACTCGCTTGATAAACAATGAACTATATTATCAAAACTCACAACTCTAGTGATACAATGTACTTACTTTCAAAGCATTAGTTTAGTCAAAAATTGATATATGTCCAATCCCTACATTTTATTTTGTAAATCTATAATGTCCAATACTTCCACACCCAAAAATACTGGGCCCGTTTTCTACAGATGGGAAATGAGTGAGTTATATATCTTCTAGCCTAACCACTTATTCCTGGCTTCATGTCTTACCGTAATACCCTACAGGTCTAGTCCAGATGAAAATCAACACTGATATATAGGGATGAATAATGTAAAAGTTAAACTAAGTGTATCCACTTTTACATGAGGGGAAAGCAGTAAATTATTAAGAAAACCCACCTTATTACATACTTTTGGGATCCCAATCCTACCCTGCACATTACAGTCAAACAAGACAAGACTGATACCTTAAGTCCATGAGCCCACAGGTGTAAGGTGACCCAAATCAACATAATTATATTTAACCCTTCCAGATATAGTTTGAATTTCCCAGTGATATACATATATATCTTTTTATCGAGCTACCCTGAAGCAAGATCTCTATGTTGGCCTATAAGCTATTTCTTTCCCATCCATTAACCTGATGAAATTTCTTGGCATTAAAAGAGTTAATAATATAGGCTTCCACACTAGATGCTCACTTATTTCCATGTGGACATATTTATATTCCCCTAAATAGGTTAAACCCAATCTTTATTGAAATATATTAGATTCATTTAGAAACGGGTTCAAGTCATCAAGTCAACTTAGCCGTATCCCGTACTTATCTTTTACGATTGATAAATTATAAATCTTAGAATAATTTCGCTCTTAATAAAACATACGGTTATTAAGATCAAAATCAGAGAGCTTTTTTAAATTCAAATATTACTCACATTGATGAGCACTTTTGGTGCATGTCAACCTCACCCAGTCTGTTTGACAGGTCATGAGGTGAGGAGGTCTTGGTTCAAATCCGGGTTAAAATTACTGAGGGATTTTATTTTCTAAATTGCAAATTACGCTTTCACCACACAAATATAAGCACATTTATTCTCAAGATTACCTTATTTATTTCTATACGGGTCCACCACGAGTGTATTGGTACCGTGGGGCTGGGACTGGGATTCCCAGAGGCCTAGGCCCAAGATCCAGAATATAAAAAAAACATGTAGTATATTAAATAAAACAAAACATGAATGATTAGGAAATAAAATGCTCATCCATACTTTGTATAAGTGCATTCCCTACCCAACAGCTGAGATAACCTCCGGAGAAACTTACCGGCATTTGTTACATTGGTATTATTATTCCGTTAGTACTGTCCTTCCCTACAAAGTGTTCGGAAGCTTCACGGAGTATATTATTTTTGTACTTAAATTAAATTAAAATCTAATTCGAGTAGTGGGGGGATAGCATGGGTCCCTTCGGGAATAAATATGTATCCCCCTCCTCCCAATTGGAATATACTCGCCCTCTCTCCGGGAACATACTTGACCCTATATAGATTTATTTCACTCCCCTTTGATTTTATCAAATACTAAGCTGAAAAATGGTTTTGTATCAAACTTGAAATACCATCTAAGGGCATTCAATTTTAAAAACTTTAGCATAGAAATACAACTCAAAATAACTATGAAGGGCGTTAAGTTTAAAAAAAATACAGGTCAAGACCAGTCTAAATATGTTAGAGAGGCATCAATTTTTTTTTTAATTTACCGGTAGAAGGTCATTTCAAATATTTTATATAATAGGCATCTAATTTTCCAAAATATTCCAGACAAAGACCACTTTAAATAGCATATAGGGACATTCAAATGTCAAAAAAATCGCCGGAGAAGGACCACTCAAAATAGTTAAATAGAAGTATAGTTTAAAATAATATTTTAGACTAGAGGCACTCCAAATATCTTCTGGGAATATCCTATTTTCAAACAACTCACCCAGGGTTCCCAAGCTCCCCTTTAACTTTGGGGTCACAAAGCCCCTCAAATCGCCTTTTAATTGGTTGAACTAATCCCCACCCTCTTTCAGACAAATAAGGTTTCACCACCGTTCATTCGAGTAGAACAAAGTAGAAGGCAGGCATCATGCTGCCAGGACCATTTTAAACACCTGGCGGGCTTGTCTCTATCCTATTAGTATATTTAAATAAGGACAGGACCAGTACATCCATTAATTGAACCTAGGTGGTCACATAAGGTACAAAGAATCTAGGGCACAGAAAAGGTACACACATAGGGCCAGACATACAGCCTTATGGGAGTTTCACTGCACTCCTTGAGCCAGGTTGAGTTCTTGGGTATTGGGGAGTGCTAGTTGAATTAACTTTAAAGTTGAACAATTCACTTTCAAAATCTTCGTTGTAAAGGGGTGGTTGTCTGAACCCAATAATTCAGGTATCAGCTAGAGTATAACCCGGGACCTTCGGTTTAGTACGCCAATGATCTAACCACTGAACTATCCTGGAATCGTCCCGTGCCCCGGGTTACTCTTCATTCATATTTTAAGGCAGAGTCTGTTATGGACGTATGGAAATCGTTAAAAGAGCACATATTTGTAGCCGATGATCTCTCAGAGATTGCCTTAAAATAGAAGTGAAGAATGTCCATAGGCATGGGACGATTCCTGGATAGCTCAGTGGTTAGAGCATTGGCTTACTAAGCAAAAAGTCCCAGCTTCAATTCCCGTGTCCAGCTGTCTTCTTTAATTTACAGAATCTGATATCTAGATGCGGATATAACCTTAGTTAACAAATAAAATAACTTGGCTATTCAATCAATCCTACATTATATTAAATAAGATAATAATTATTTACAAATAAATAAATATAATCTTAATATTGTATTTGTTAGCGAATCACTTTTAAATTTAATTAAAAGTCTCAGAAGAAATGGAAGGGAACAAGGGATAATATTTTTGCACACATTGATTAAGTAAAGCTACCGCTTATTTTTTAATTTATTTATATGGAATATTTTTATCACAGTTATCTTTGAAACGTAGTTATATTATTATTATTATTATTATTATTATTATTAGCACCGCGTCTTACTACCAGTTCGGGTTATACGCACTTACGCTAATGTGTAACGGTAGGATGATTGTGAGATGAAATGAAGGACCTACAGTTTAACGTGGAATCCGAACCACGGTGGAGACCTGGCATTCCTCACATTCACAAGATGTCTTGTCAGAGGTGAAGGAAGGGTTTGGTAATCAAATAAATCTTTGCCGGGACCGGGGATTGAACCCCGGCCGCCAGCACAGAAGTCTGACACCTTACCCCTAGACCGCCAGGTCACCTACAACGTAGTTATAAACCAGATTAACAATACTTTCTTCAAAAATTTGTTAGTAATAGCCTAATTAAAAAGTTAATTACAAACTTAAAAATTCGGCTTTGAGGTGCATTCGGACCACCTTCCGTCCACCTTTGTAAAACATTCAGATCTTTGCGTGCCGTAGATTTGGCTGGACATCGCACACAAACAAACACACACACTCAGACAACACACTTCCTTTTCTTATTATAGATATTTAAAATGATTGTTGAAGAGCCCATAATCCTCATGTTGTTAACCACATAATTCAATCTAGGAAAATTTGTTGACACTTTAACAAACGCTTTAACGAAAGCGTTAATCTCGGTGATCTTGGGGTAAAGTGCTGGCTTCAAGACCCAATGTTCGTGGGCTAAGCCCAGAAGAGGTTAATGGATCTTCTTGTGCGATGAAAATCCGTAGCTCAACTTCCTTCAGAAGGGAAGTAAAGCCGTCAGTCCCGTTTTGATTGTGGCATGTGAAAGAACCATGGAAGTTGTGTGAAAATATCTTTCTGGCGAAATTGGTATGAGATTTCGCACTCGCTCATGGAAACTATGTGTGTAAGGCAACGGGGAACTATCACTCTTCTTGAAATCCCCTAGTGCATTGGATTTCTACCAGATGTTGCAGGCAGTACTAACCAGAGGAAGAGTCGAGTGCAAGCCCAGCTCCGATTGGATAGAAATCACAATAAACCAGCCTTCGGGTTGTTGACTTAAGAAGAAGAAAATGATGAAAGCATAAACCCTCTCTAAATTTAAGTCACTTACTTTTGTAATTACCCTATTTATATAAAAGTTAATCAATATTTAAATAAAAGAACTACTCTATCGCTATTTAAAAACCCGTTTGGCTAGAATATCCTAGCAATCGATGCTAACGTGAACATTGATTTAATGTTTTTTAAATACTAAAGAATATTAGACAGTGATTAATATCTCATTGTTCGTATATTTGATAGTAACATATATTAAAATTGAATACTCAATTAATAAATAGTTATTGTTAGCTAGTCAATGAAATAGAATTAAAACAGCCGGGAACGATAAAAATATATTTTTAAGATCGAATAGGTAAAGTTACATCAGCTATATAAGATGTATAAACTAAATATTGAATCAAATAAAATCTAGATAAACAATTTTTATTTGATGAGCAACTCCTTAAGTGGTACTTATTTAAATAAATATATTGTTTCTAAAATATTGACTAAAATCACACTAAAGAAATGAAACCTCATTATAGGATTTATAATTTAAGAATATGAGAGGGTTAAAGTTTAATTTCTATTTTCCATAAATCCCATAAAAAAATGTTAACCATTACAAAAAATTGTTTGATCTAAAGCGATTAAATCATCGAGAATTTAGTGGAATATATTTTTAATAAAAAGGCAATGTTGGTGACTAAGAGTATCGACGTATTGTACAGTACATACAAAAATAAAACTTTGTGAACTGATGCTACAACAAAGTTCACGAGTTGATATTATTATTATTAGCACCGCGTCTTACTACCCGTTTGGTTTATACGCACTTAAGCTAATGTGTAATGGTAGGGTAATTGTGAGATGAAATGGAGGACGTAAGGTTTAAAGTGGGATCCGAACCACGGTGGAGGCCTGGCATTCCCCACATTCACAAGATGTGATTAATACACGTCTTGTCAGAGGTGAAGGAAGGTTTTGGCAATCAGATAATTCCATGCTGGGACCGAGGATTGAACCCCGGACCCCCAGCACAGAAGTCTGACATCTTACCCCTAGACCGCCAGGTCACCTTTTAAGTACTACTAGAGGCCCGTTCTTACGGCGACACTGCTGTCACGACACCGATATAATTACATGTCAATCATGACATCTACTGCCATGGCAGTAGCCTGTTCACACGGGTTGGCTTAAGAAATTGGGTTTTCATGACATTTGAATTAAATATGGCAGACGTGCTAGCGGTTGCCAATGTTGTCGAAGAATTGATAGCTCTGTAGAAGAATACACGTAGAAAAAATAAAGAAGTGTGGTTAAGAAAGTGGATTCTACGTAGGAAAAACCTAGATGCATCAGGCACACTATTATTATTATTATTATTATTATTATTATTATTATTATTATTAGCACCGCGTCTTACTAACCGTTCGGGTTATACGCACTTACGCTAATGTATAATGGTAGGGTGATTGTGAGATGAAATGAAGGACCTACAGTTTAACGTGGAATCCGAACCATGGTGGAGGCCTGGCATTCCCCACATTCACAAGATGTCTTGTCAGAGGTGAAGGAAGGGTTTGGCAATCAGATAAATCTGTGCCGGGACTGAGGATTGAACCCCGGACTCCCAGCATAGACGTCTGACACCTTACCCCTAGACCNAGTTTAACGTGGAATCCGAACCATGGTGGAGGCCTGGCATTCCCCACATTCACAAGATGTCTTGTCAGAGGTGAAGGAAGGGTTTGGCAATCAGATAAATCTGTGCCGGGACCGAGGATTGAACCCCTGCCGCCAGCACAGAAGTCTGACACCTTACCCCTAGACCGCCAGGTCACCCACACTAATAAAAAGCTGGCGTTGGAAGATGCTAGGTCATTTTGTATCTTTCTACGAATTTATGAGAATATGTTCAACGAACTCTTAAACAAAGTAAACAAATCATGTTATTATAGTCTCGTAAGATTAATGGTAATTAATAATATTTGTAAAGTAAAAATGTTTAATTTTTTAATGTCCCCCTTTGTAATATAACCTTTATAGTAGCTTATAAAAAATATAACATAATTAATACAACCGAAGAACTCAGAGCTCACAAACAACACAACATGTCAATTACACTTCTCGAAATGTCACGATCAGGGGCCCCAAAAGTTGTTCTCATTGAGAAATTGATTGTGGAAGTTAGCGGTAGTGTCGTGACAGCACTAGTGCCATAGTTTCACATATCTAAACTTTTTGATATGCGACACCACTGCTACGATACTGTGACGGTGGCACTAAAATCTGTTTTTACGATGACACTACTGCGAGATTTTATGTCTTGGCAGAAGTGTCGTGACATCAGTATCAACGTAAATACGGACCTTAACGTACTGAAAGGAAAGTAGTAGACAAGGAAACCCAAAATAGATCAATGAAAAGATAAACGACCAGTGTAAATATAGAGCTCAGACGAAACAGACTGATTTATTACAGGAAACAATCAGCATGTCAAGGACAAATATTTATAGGGATAAGGATACAGCCTCTTTGAAGTATATTAGTACATTATTTATCAATTATATATTTAAAGTATTATAATAGGTATCAAAATTTTCTAATATATTTATATATATTAGTATATGATATATTTACTCATTTAATTATTAGAAAAAATAGTTTATTTTCAATAAAATTTAAAAATCTACATTCATCTTTGACGAACGTTTTACTAATAAGTTTATTAAATATAAAATATATAATTTCCATAATAATATTTTCAAATATCCCCTTTAATTTTCTAAAATGTTCTATCTTTCCTATAAAATTATACATAGTAGAAAAATGACGCGTTGATACCATTGCGTTCGATTATTATTATTATTATTATTAGCATCGCGTCTTACTAACCGTTCGGGTTATACGCACTTACGCTAATGTGTAATGGTAGGGTGATTGTGAGATGAAATGGAGGACCTACAGTTTAACGTGGAATCCGAACCACGGTGGTGGCCTGGCATTCCCCACATTCACAAGATGTCTTTTCAGAGGTGAAGGAGGGGTTTGGTAATCAGATAAATCTGTGCCGGGACCGAGGATTGAACCCCAGCCGCCAGCATAGAAGTCTGACACCTTACCCCTAGACCGCCAGGTCACCCATTTAGTTCGAGACCTATGGCTTAGCCTGAAAAGTTATTATCACTGAACTTTTTAAGTAATATCCTGCTTCAAAGGTCACGGGATCAATTCCAGTGTGAAGGTCTCAATTTTCAACCAAATTTAATTTTTATAAAAGATGAATCCAGTGACTGCTACTTAACCAAAGTTAGTTTCCAACTCCATAGGCGTACTAGTTGCAAGTACCCGGCATTGTATGGTTAGAAAACGAATCACTACTAAATTAAACATCACATGCTTGGATTAAATAATATTGGATATATTTTTTACATCACAACCAGTGATAATGCGATTAAAGTAATTAGGCTTAAAATTATTCATAAATAGGTACGGTAAGTTAAAAAGTTCATATTTTTGCAATCTCAATTTTCCCTTTAGTTCCCTTAATTCGTTTACTAGGTCTATCGGTTTTGTAGTCACACACACACAGGTTGTCACGCAGTCTAAAATGTAAGGCTCTCAACATACATCAAAGTAAAAATAAACGCCTGCGGTGCACATCCGCTAGTTTCCCTAAGTAATTATACCAAGTGTAAGATTTAAATGGTCCTTCATTTGACATACACCCGTAACAGCACTCACTCAATTTAAGAATTTAGTCTCAAAATGGGTGTTGTATCAAAAATAAATTCGCAAACTCCTTATATCTTACATAAAACAGTTTTTTTGCGTGCTGTTTGAATGTTTGCCGAAAACTATCTAACAGATTTAAACTAATATGATCCTTATTCTCTCAGGACGTACATGGATTATTTTAGCCCTGTAGAATTCAATGAATTATGAATTTTCAAATATTTTCACTCAAACCACACAATCAATAGAGTATTCCCTTGTTGAATGTAGACTTCTTAGTTTTATGTTTAATTTGATCGCAAAATCAATTGCTTATCCAAAGAGTAAATACAGAATAAACATAAATCTTAATTCAAAAGATAAATTATATTAGGGTATGGTTGGTTGGTTTGTATTCACATTAGTAGGTGAATAGTGTTTATAAAATAACTAAATATTAATAAAAAAATATAATAAATAAAAATTTAACCACACAGGTGACGTACCTCATATTTATTTTTATTTTGATTTTACACCCACTTAGATAGTACTGCGTTTATATATTCATGCACAACACATAGCAAATTGTATATAATATATTGTGTGTAACGCATAGTTTATAATAATAAGGCAACATTTTAAACGAATTCACTAAATTATTAAATAATGCATAGCGCACAGCGCATAATTCGTAATCCAAACACAACTATTTATAATTAATTGTAGTGATTTATGTCTTACTTCAACCGATAATCTTTAATATGTAAAAATTTGTTCTTTTCTCTATGTACTGCTTAAGTAAGGTCTTTAAAAAAACTTTACTCCTGGGTTCTCTTGAAAAATATTTACTTAATTGTATATTTTGAAACAATTAATTTAAATTAATTTACATAATTATTATAGAAGTGATTTTACTATTAAATCAAATTGGAATTTTATTTGGTTCTAATTTTATTATTGTAATGAATATTATGAAAAACCAACTTTATAATAACATATCCATTACTGTAATAGTTTTTTTAAAAAATTACATTCGTAGTCGTTGAAGCTAGAATAATGAAAATATATCTATTATTAACATGAATAGTTACAACAAGGTATTTCTAACGTCTGTTGTGTATACTGGCATTTATTTGACTATAGTCTATCCTAGAAACCTCATTGGCTTAAACAAGGGTTTTATATGCTCAAGTCATTGGATAATGCGTGAAATCTTGAAGTTAAAGCAGCTAGAGAGGATTGAGGAGCATTGTACACTATTCGATAGCCATTATGTATCAATTATGAATGACATTATTACAAATAATGTGTCCCAACTTCTTGAGAACTCTGTGTTATGTACTACACGCTAGTTACCACGCGTTACGCATTATTATAAGCCCAGCCAATCTATTTGGGGATTATATATATTTGCCTGTTTTAGAGTTTGGTTGGTTGTTTCGTATTTACTGATTAGCTTAAAAATGGTTTATTTCGCAAATCTAAATTACATAGATAGAGCAATACTTTTTTTTTACTTAATATTTAATCTAAATGTATTTTAAGCATACAGCCATGGGCCTATTGTCCATCATATCGGATAATTTCAAACGAATAGTTCTATAAAGACGAATCATTGTACCGTTCATTTAGCCAATGAAACGAGAATACGTTTACTTTGAAAAATAAAAATAAACGTAGATTAGGCTTATTTATTATTGCGATTCTGGTGATTTAGGCCGCTTGATCACCAAATTAGGTAGCTCAATAATGGAGATAAATATAAATATCAAATTTGGTAGTCTTACGTAGTACACTCCGTTTACCTTGAATGGTAGTAGTCTTACCTTGATGGACTATACTTTTTACATATCTTATAATCCCCAACGTAGTGGGACAATTAAATGTATGCTCGCTATATTTCAGGGTAAACCAAGGGAACGTAAGGAAACCATAGGGTCTGCCTGCACCTCAGGTGTTTGAAATAATAAAAATATATAAAAAACATGATTTTTCCAAAAATATACCTTATTCCGATAAAATTTAAAGTCTTACCTAATGTTGCAACATAATATAATGCGTCACCTCATTAGCGCATCCCGAGGATCCCGTCGGGCTCATGTAGGTTATGTTCATGTACTTTATTTATGTTGCAGGAGTTGGTGACACATCTTATACTTAATAGGTATTAGGTATATTTTTGAAAAACTTGTTTAATATATTTTTACTTTTTATTTATGTAAACTTAGATAGGATATTTTTGAACGGATAAGTAAGGTCTGAAATCTAGTTCAGGTATAAATCCAGGATAACTGATAGGCCTATATATGACCTGTAATAGTTGTACGGTGCACCACTTTATAAATTTAACTCATAATTTAATAAAATGCATTGTCAGGCGAATTAGAAATATGTACAAAGTTTTAGCCTTCTATCTCTATCAGAAGTGACCGAAAAAGCAATCGGCAGATTTGATGACAGAATCAGTGAACTAATATAAGTTATACAAAAAGAGTTTGAGGCCTTAATTTACGTGGCCCTTGGTACGTGTTGTTTAAAAATGATGAAACGTGGAAAACTAAAGTTGTAACATGTAATTGTGTAAATGTGCACTCAGGTAACTATATACCTATACTAGCTACCACCCACCTCGGTGACGTAGTTGGCTAACGCGCTAGTCGTGTTGAGCTGCTCGACTGCTGAGGACGGGGAGATCGAGGTTCTAATCTCGGTCGGGTGAACTGGGGGTGGTTTTTCCTAAATGGTTTTCCACTCTCCCTCCACGCAAATGCGGGTTCACTTCCTCTAATTCAAACCTTCCTAATCCATTAGAGTAATTAGTACGTAAAGCGTATAACCCGAACGGGTAGTAAGACGCG
>CABFOV010000211.1:175816-194892 GCA_902141375.1 Timema poppense
CAAAAAACGTTTATTGTAACATAACTATAATAATTACATATATTGTCTCGCGGACTCTTTTGTTCACATTAGTGAGAACGTTCAATATGTATAGTATTTTTTTATGTAATACTAATAGTTTTTGTAGCGCACCTAGAGAAAGCTATTTTTAGGCAATTTTTTATACCTTGTGTAAAACTATCGATATTTTTATGAGGAATAAATTAAGTTTTCAAAATAAAATATAGCCTATGCTACTCGCTGATAATGTAGCTTTATATTGGTGAAATAATTTTTAAAATCGGTCCAGTAGTTTTTGAGTTTATCCATTACAAACAAAAAAAACCAAAATCAAATCTTTCCTCTTTATAATATTAGTGTAGATATAGGCTATATATTTTCTTTACTGAGGTTTAAGTTTTTCAACATAGGCTGCAATGAGGGGAGGCCCATCCGTTAGGCTGTCGCTTAGGGTGCAAAGGTCCTAGATTTACCTTACCACGTTTTTTCTTATTTTTTAGTAAAGAAAAAATGTTTAAATTAATCAACCTTTTAATTTTTATCAATAAAGAAATAACATTATCTAAAATTAAGTATATATGTTTAAAAACTGTATTGATTATGATGATTATGAACATAATCCTATATATGGTTTTATAACGTTCGAGGTTACCTCGTCAGCGCATTACTTTGATATTTTACTAAAAGCTTACCCACCTCGGTGGCGTAGTTGGCTAACGCGCTAGTCGGGTTGAGCTCTACTGCTGAGGACGGGGAGATCGAGGTTCGAATCTCGGTCGGGTGAACTGGGAGTGGTTTTTCCTAAATGGTTTTCCACTCCTCCTCCACGCAAATGCGGGTTCACCTCCTCTAATTCAACCTTCCCAATTCCTAATACATTAGCGTAATTAGTACTTAAAGCGTATAACCTGAACGGGTAGTAAGACGCAGTGCTAAATAATAATAATAATAATAATAAAAGCTTACTAAAATATTACGAGCAGAGGAAGAAAATAAGGGATGTTTCCGACCATGTTGAATGAGGAATGGGTTAACGCCTGGTGTTTGGTGGCCTGGTATTGGTTCACGTAGTCTTACCTTGGAGCTGTAAAATAGTGGCGTTGACATTTATTTGACGCTATGAACAACTGAAATCAACAACAAACTTTGTACAAGAATGCAGAACTGAAGAGTTATTTGAAAAAACAATAAATGAATCACGCCAGTTGGCAGACAACAAAGGAGCATCCATAGCTATTTAAATGGAGAAACGAATTAGAAGGAAAAAAAAAGCAATTCATTATTGTGAGTCAAGGGATGAGCCAATTGAGAGTGGGCTTTAAAATAGAATTTTATTTTGAAATTATAAACACAATTATTACATTAATTAAGGAAAGATATTGAACAAATAGAAGGAATAAGTAAAATATTTGGCTTCTTGTATGGTATCGCTGAATTAGCTACAGAACCATATCTCAATGTGCTCGAACATTGTAAAAAATTGGCTTCGACTCTAAAATACTATGTGCTCTCTAATATATGCGAATTAGGAGCAAGGAATCCTCCGAAAGTGTTATGAATTCATTTTTTGCAATAAATTAAAATACTTCGTGCCTGACATTATATATTTCTCTTAGAATTCGTCTAACTCTGCCAGTTACCGTTGCAAGCACCGAGAGGAGTTTTTATATACTTAATATTATTAAAACTTATTTACGATCAACAATGAGTGCAGCTATACTCTCTTGATTGGCTGATATTCACATTAAAGAACTAATGGCATATGATATAGATTTAAAAGAACTTGTGAAAACGTTTGTAGTGGCAAATGAAAGAAAAGTAAATTTTTAGGGAAATAAAAACAGTTAATAAAAATACACCAAATGTGTTATTCACTTTCAATGAAAGAAAATCATTTTCTTTGTGTTGTTGTAACTGGTGATCTCTTCTTTATTAGATATTTATTTCAGAGTATTAAATAGAAAATTTAACTCCTTTCGTGCTTATAAATTGGTTTTCCAGGGAAGAGGACTAATGGAGGAAGATAAAATATTATTTTGTGATAATGTTTCATATCATATTTGTGCACTGTTTTCTATTTTTAACTTTTCTTAGCACCACGTTTTACTACCTATTCAGGTTATATGCACCCTGAATTGTTATTATGCCACTAAAAATATAATAATAATATACAGCAAGCAGATATATAATTAGATATGAATCATGAATGGGTGGGAATGGATAATCTTGTTGGTAGGTTGGGTTATGGATGGTACAGAGTAAGATTGGGGCCCAAATTTTAAGTCTCGCCTAAGATACCCGAAAAATTTGGGCCTCCCCTGGTTGCAATGTATGCAAATCGATGTAGACATTAATTTAATATATTAGGTAGTCCTTATCTTATAGAAAAAGCAGAAAGTAAGTGTGTGTGACCAAAAAATAATAAGCTACTTTTAGATTATCTGGAAGATTTAAATTTGGTAGTAAGATAAAGGGACTGCCCCATATAACCAAAACAATTTAAATTTAGAGGAAGTATGTGAGTATTGGTGTGGAGGCATAGTTGGAAGTTATATAAGATAAAACGTATTATTACGCTCTGCATTTAAGCCTTGACCTCCCCGTCCTCAACCAAACAGCCTAGATGAGACTGACGCTTTTGTCTATGTGCCCATCTGTAGGGGTTCTAACACATTATAAACATGAAGTTTAAAAAAATTAACACTATCAGAATACTTTTCATTTTTAAATATTTTTTAAACTAAAACACATTCGTTAGTTTATCATTATTAATAACCCCATAAGGGGGATAAGCTATAATTGTTTATCTAAAATCATTGATGGTCATTATTTTATGTAGGGCTTTTACACTCTAAAAGTGCTGGAAATGTATCTTTATTGACCAACATTGGCTATTATATTTTTTTAAACTATTATTCCAATATAAAGAGTTAAAGTTGCCAAATGTGATGTCTGTTAATCTCGAATAGAAATGTTTAGAAACGTTTGACTAAAGGTGACTTATGAAGTAATTTGGAGGGCACGTGAGCTAAATTCAAATATTATTAGGACTGATTTTTTGATGATAGGAAGGTCGGAGTTTTAGTCCCTTTCGAGTGTATTGTTTTTTTTTCTAAATGGTTTCTCAATTTTCCTACCGGCATATAGGGATAAATTTACTTTAAATTTCGGGTTACTTGCAAAAAGGTTTCATAATTTATCTCATAGCAATGACTGTACAAGTTTTACTGACTTTTTCTTTCTCCTAAAAAATAAATTTTATCCTGAAGTCTGAAAATTTTGAGGGATTTACATTTAATTAAATGGTCAAACTTAATAATATTTTAACATGGAATTTCATTTTACTTTTATAGCAATTAATTTTTAATTATATATTAATTTACGAAAATTTAGTTTGGTTTCCATTAATAGATTTTACACAAGTTTGGCAAATGCTTGAGCCCTAACAATCTGCACTCATCTGTGAAGTGGTATCTAGTACGATCATACCACCTAATATTTGTTTATCGAGTTTTATTTGGCACCTAACTGATCGTGATTGAGACAAATTATCATTTATTTCCTTCGTAACAGTAAAAGAATAATTATTTAATTTTAAGGAAGGTACAGTAATCTATTTTAGTTTTAATTTTTCAGTCAAGTTGAGAAGTTCAGATTTAATGTTTCGTTCATAATCATCAGGGCGTAAATGTTTCCAGCACACTGAACCTGAATTTGGATTCCACTTCCACCCCCTCCTACAAAGGTGTATCCATTTTTTTTCTTTACGAATTTCCGGGTCTTTTGGAAAAGAATGATACGTTATTGCTTTCCCATTTTAGTTTATTTTTGTATTTTGGGGGCTATTAATACACAAAGATTTATTACAGCTATTCCACGGCAATTTTGTAAGCCTTTAAAGCTTGTTTATACTCATAACAAAAAACTTCTTCAAAACAAAATATTCAACTATTTACGTTTGTATTTACATTTATATAAACTACATCAAAATATTATTATTTCAAATCACACCCGATTGAGGGAAAATCAATAAATAAAGTAACGGCAACTATTAACAATATTATCAACATTAATAATTACATTAAATTACACAGAATTCACTCGTGTTTTAAACTGAATTTATTTAAATAAAATCGTAACTACATAAAACACTGTAAACCCAAGTGCCTGTAATTTACTACTGGACCCTTTTTGCTAAGCTGCAGTACGTTTGACCAGCAGATTACGTCACGCTTGGGTTTGACGAGGTGGAAATATTTACTGCTGGTAGGTATAGGGACCGAGGAAACCTTGTATTCTAACATTAATTTGCTTGTATTTCATATATATTTTGCTTTAGTTTGTTTATAAGTTTTAATTTAACTAGAAACTTTTCTTTAAGCCCAAATGTCTTGTTACTATAGATATTATTTTTGTGGGTAAAGATAGCAGCTCCAACTCTGGCAATCAAGTCTTTTGCTATCTTTTGAGGTCTCGTAAATTTAGTGTCTCAACAGGAAACCAGCAACTGTATTGTGATCTTAAAGATGTATCAATAGAGGCGATGCCTGGCTCCCTTCTCGAAGATTTCTCTACATTTCCAGCAGGAAAACCGCCCTTTTATGGTTCAAAAATCAGTCGGAGGGTGAACAATTATGATACACAGATGGTGATAAAATGAAAATAACATTATGAACCTTGTGAGACCCAACTACAGCTCACCTGCACTGTGACTAAGATCCTGTGATTTAGGGCTACCTACAGGCACTGCTTTAGTGCCTCATGGCGGGGTTCTCAATAGGCGGACTTGGAAGGGTGTCAGTCTGGCCTGAGGTAAATATCCAAGCAGGCGAGTCAGTGTGTAATTCATTCCATAATATTTTAATGTGTCTACCTACAAATATGAATCAGGATTCTATGACATGAAAAATATAAATAATATTTTTCAGAAGAAGTTAGCAAGATTAAAATTAGCAACTAAATCCTTTATTGCAGATTTCAAACAAATTGCCAAAATACATAGCCTTCAATTTTCTCATTAATTTATTTGTAGCTAAAGTAAGGTTTATTTTAAAATTGATATATTGTCTTTATACATCCTAAAATAAATATGTTTATAATATTATGTGGTACTTAGTTTTCGTTTTGAGTATTATATGTACCCGCTTTGGTGGTCATTTGATCTAATGCACTACTCTCCCAGTATACTAGACTGCCGATGACGCAGAGATCGAGGTTCAAATCTTGGTTGGGTGTACTGAGGGTGTTTTTTCCAAATTTGTTTTCTACTATCTCTCTCAACACAAATGTGGGTACACTTCATTTTTATAACCTCCTTAATCCCTAAAACCATTAGCGTATATATAGTACATAAGCGTATAGCCCAAACTGGTAGTAAGATGCGAGGTGATAAAACAAAATAAAGAAGTTCTATATGTAAATTTACCAAATTAAGTCATTACATCCTATAGCCCAGTCCACGAAAAAACAAAAAATGTGGCCCTTGGTGAGAAGTAATTATTGAGAACCATTGTCCTATGGCCTAGAGCACTGAACCAGGATGTCACCAATCCCATGATCCTAGTCATAGTTGTTTGTCTTGGCCTCCCTTATTGATACCCGATGTTTGTATGTGCTAGTCATAAAAACACACAAACACACATATATATATATATATATATATATATAATTGTTATTTGTAAAACATGATACGTAATTTTTATTTTCAAAACTAATTAAAATACGTATATAAAAATTATGGCTCTGCGTAAATCACAATTTTTGTTTGACCTTTATGATTGGTCGAAATTTAATAATCTAAACAGTCTAATACTAGATTTAAATATAATATGTAGGACTACTGGATACTTTACAACCTGAAAACAATAGCCAGTTTTAATATTTTATTATATTTTTAATTTCTAAAATACTAATTGTTTGGAAGCATAATTCAAAGAAACTCTCCCTCTCTTCTAATTGACATTTAGGCTTAAAGCTTGTAACAATATTGAAATATTATATTGGTTTATGGAAATTACAGTTTGGTGCGCATCTTGGAGCACTGTGTATAGATAGCACAATTTTTTTTGGCACCAAATCTTACTACCCGTTTGGTTTGTGCGCTGATATAATATCCTATTATGCGAATGGGCTAGATACGAAGGTTTGATTTATAAGTAATGTAGCCACATTCACATGGAGAGAGAGAGTTGAAACTCATTAATGGAAATATACCCTCACTACACCCATTCTAGATTTAATCTCCGATATCCCCATTGGCATTCTAGTCTATTGCTAAAGTGACGCTTAAATATTAGACTATGCGGCACAGAAACGAGTCACAAGTTTATTAAATGATACACTGTTAGTCATGTGACATTTCACGACATCTAGGTACGAATCAAAGAATAATTTTATGCTGCACAAATAATAGTTTTTCTAAGTAAACCGGTTGTTCCTATTAAACGTTTAAATGCATATGCTTGATTGTACGTAAATTTGCATAAACTTAAACATTTCTAATAATGTAGAGGTATCGTTTCACTTTAAAATACGCTTTATATATATCATGTACAGAACGTCTTGCACTATTCATAAAATCACGCCATAAATAAACATGCAAAATTGAGTGTTAATGTAATATTTTTATAGAATAATATCACGTCGGCTTCATTAGCTATATTTTAAACACATGTATAGATTTAAATATTACGCGTGTCTTTAAAATAAAAATTTATTCTTTATTTTATTTTCAAGCGTTTCGAAGAATTATATTTTTTGTCAGTTTAATATAAACCTTGATTTATTGAGCTCTAGATGTGTGTATAAAATAATCACATGGTATTAATTTGGACTGAGAATGAATAAAACCATAAATGTTGCTGGCTTGCTATCGATCCCTTAACCCTGATCTATAGATGGGTGTATTTAAACTTGTGGCCAACTTTTTTGATTGCAATCTGTAAAATATAGATTTTGAGAAAAACTAGTACTGGTTCTTCATCGCTATTTATGAATACTTGTCGAACTTTTGTATAAAATTGAACAAGTCAAATCAAATTGTTTACAGTGACATTGAAGCGTTAAAACTTCTGCACCTTTCATAATAACACGAGAGAAAAATTAAAATTTCGATACCTACCTTAGCTCAGTTGGTAGCGTGTCTGTCTACTAATCTAAGGATCCCGGGTTCCTTTTCTGACATGGCCAAAAACTTCACCATTGGTGAAATGTGGGTTTCCCCTTTCACGGTAATAGATTAATGGTTAGGAGCTGGGTGTTGTATCTGTTCTGGATTTAAGTTAATTTATAAATCGTGTGCTGATTTAATCAGTCATCTCAGAAAGTGCACATTAAATCCCTCAAATAAAAATAAATATATAAAAATCAAGTTAAATATGGATTCCTCAGAAGGAATCAATACTCTTCTCAGGTCTTAAAGTTTCGATTGCTCCATTCTTTAAAATTTAATGAATATTTTGTGTTATTGATATTGGTACACTTTAGTGCAATTGGGATCCCTATTAGGGACTTATGTTATATATTCTAAGTTGATAAGAAGGTGTATTTTAAGGAAATGTATTTACCTTGGCCTGTAAAATTGTTAGTAAACTACATTTCCTGCAATAAATAAGGTTATATATCAAACCCCTACATACTAGATTTCGAGTCAAACACTCTAACATACATTGTAATGTAAATATCAGCAGTAAAATTCCAAGTTTTGGGGACATTTTATTCAAGCTTTTCAGTTTCGAGAGGATAATGTAATTAAATGTAGTCTTGGACACAATTGTGTTTTGGTGGTTTTTAAGTGGGGGTTAGCAAAATGACTCAGTGAATAGTGTCAAAATAAAATAATAACCCAAAACCCTTAATTTAGAAAATAGTAATTTAAAATGTTTCAATGACTTTCTATAAAATCATGAAACAAGGTTGGCATAAATATTTAATAAGCATTTCTATATTAGGATTCTGATTGGAAAAACGGTAGGCTATGTGGCATTTGCCAAATTTGTAAAACTACTTTTAAATGCAGGTTGTTTCAGAAAGAAAGATCAATACTCTGGGAGGTTATGCTATCGGAAATTCTAAGAGCAAAGTTTAGATGAACATGTATCTTATTCCAAATGGAATCCGAAATAGAGCTGTTTGAATGTACAGTATTATACATTTGTCACGAAATATTGTCCTCCCCTTCCACTGTAATGCACCTCTGTTTGAAGTATGTGCATCGGTGTGAAGCATCAGTTTGCTTTTGTGACTGTTTATACTACAACTATAATGAACATTACTGAAATTGTTGATAGTTACATTGTAGAAGTTTAGTTAAAATTTTCCCAAATTTTCCCAAATGTTGATTATGCTGATATGTTGTATGTTTACTAATTCTGCGATGGTAATGCTACTACTGCTGTTAAAAATACCATCAACGGTCTACTATGCCTAGAATTCCGGATCATAGAATGTTTTTCGGAATTCTATACATTGGAAATCGTCGATGCAGCAGTATGACTACTATCGCAGAAGCCGTCAACTAACAGCATATCTCCATTTTCAACATTTGTGAATATGTGTAGCATTTTTAACAACAATTCTAATTTTTTTTTATAAACTGTCACAGTAGCCAAATTACTCATTACACTTATGCACATTCTTCAGACAGTGTTGCGCTACGGTGGGGCGGTAGAACAATATTGTGCAACAAATTTTAAAATAGGTACTGTACGTTCCAACCGTTCCATCCTGGAAGCCATTAAAAGTAGGACACATTTTCATTTAAACTTTTTTCTTAGAATATCCGACACCTTGACCTCCCAGGTTTTTGACCTTTCCTCCTGAAACACCCATTATTCATATGCCCCTTCATGTTGTCTGCATTTATACCTTTTGATATTTGCGTATATAGTATCAATATTTATAAAATAATATTAAAAATGTAATAAAATGATACGAATGTTGACCTCAAAAATATGTCCAAGTATTTTCTAAGCTTTTCATTGTATTGGAATCCCATTATAGTACACCTAAATTATTTAGATGATTGAGATATATATTATTCTAGACACACATCTTAGATATTTTAATGTACTACAATCATGTTATATAATTTAAGTGATTACTAGTTGTTGTATACCGGTGTTTAAGTAAATACTTGGAATAAGGAACTAGGTATTGTGTAGAACAACCCCTAAATTCTAATTTATTGTATTGAGGCTCGCTCGTGATGATATATATTTTTTCAGCAAGTTTCTTGTGTCCAACTATTTAAAGTTAGTTTCTTTTTGTCACCCTCATTAATGCGGCCGACCTTAATGTATAAACACCAATGTTACGTCTGCCTCTGAAGAGATACATCTTATGGACTCACTTTTTAGGTTACTGTTCCAGTAGAACGTGATTCTGTGAATGGACAACTCCTGAACTCTCAATTCTTCGGAGTACAGTCGCTATGACGTGTCATCTCCTTGGCTCTAAATTATTTAGGTTAATGTCCCTGTGAATCAACATCTCCCTTGTTCTCAATTATTTAGGTTACTGTCCCTGTGACGTGACATCTCCCTGGCTCTCAACTCCTTATATCACTCTCCCTGTGAAGTCTGCCTCTGTGAAGTGAAATCTCCTGGACTTTCCCTTCTTTAGGTTACCATCCCTGTGACGTAAGTTTTTGGAAACTTATACCTATGAGACAGACATATTTGGATCTTGATATTTATTTAAGATAAACACCAACCATATTATTTACTTACGTGGTTTAGAAAGTGATCTCAATTTTATTTCAATCTTTTGATGAATCTAATTGGAAATCACCTTTTTTTTCCGATTCTAGTATGAGTAATTTTATTAAAAAAGATATACCTTAGTGCGAGTTAATAAAATTTAAAGATCCAGTGACAAATTTTGTATGTATATATATATTTATTTATTCCTTCAAAAATAATAATATAATATACTATTTGAAAAAAGTAGGAAAAAAGTATAAGTATTTAAGATTTAAATATAAAATATAATTTTTCTAAACCCACTAAAATAAGCATAGGAAATGTAACACTATACCCAATCTTTTCTAATGAAAGACTACATTTTAAAACAATACACTTCTGGTGCACAATGACGTGATTCAAACTATTTTCTCCTGAGCTGTAAGCTTAACCTCAACACTAAACCTAACTGGTGTAGTTTCTATTTTAATATAACCTATAAGATTTTAATTACCAATCAGTATGGTACTTTTGCCAGACTTTTTTTAAACTCATATGATGACATAATAACAGTTAAGTTTCCTTCAATAGGTCTTTTTAAATATAGTTAATGCGTTATGAGTAGTTTTGTTTTTATGTATAGATAAATCTTTTTAAATGAACAATATTGCCAGTTGTTAATATCTTTGAAACTGCCAAAGAGTTTTGAGTAACAACTGCACTCACTTTAAAATGAATATAGTTTTATCGGTCTAGAAGTCGTAAATAATGTTGTCATGAAATGTTCTTTTTCCACTTCGAGAGAGAAGTTAGGTGTTGAAGGGAATTACGAGCATATTATATTTCAAACATTACAAAACATGACAACCACTAGAGTGAAACCCAATAGTAAGCAGTGGCGTGCGCAGCAATTTATTATGGAAGGAGGAGGTGTAAAAATAAAAATTTCCTATTTTATTTTTTTGCACCGAGTACTATTATCCATTTGGGTTATAAGCTTATGTGCTAATTACTCTAATGGTTTTAGGCATTAGGAAGGTCATATTAACTAAAAGTGTACCCACATTTGCGTGGAGGGAGAGTGAAAATACATGTTGACAAAACCACCCTCAGTAAACCCACCTGAGATTCGAAACTCGCTATCCCTGTTTTCAACAGTCTAGCTTACTGCAAGAGTAGCGTGTTAGGCCACGCGGCCGCCGAAGCAGGTAGCTTTTATATTAAATAATATATTTATATTCTTACATCACATTGGTGACCTGGAGGTCTAGGGGTTAAGGTATCAGACTTCTATGCTGGCGGCCGAGGTTCAATCCTCGGCCCCGGCAAAGATCTATCTGATCACCAAACCCTTCCTTCACCTCTGACAAGACATCTTGTGAATGTGAGGAATGCCAGGCCTCCACCGTGGTTCGGAATTCCACGTTAAACTGTAGGTCCTCCATTTTCATCTCACAATCACCGTACCATTACACATTAGCGTAAGTGCGTATAACGCGAACGGGTAGTAAGACGTGGTGCTAATAATAATAATACATCACATAGGCCCTACATTTAGCTATGGACATAAATCAAGTATAGATTGTAAACATATTTTCTGAAATTCAACATTTTGAGTGACTGAAATGTCTCTAATTAAAAAAAAAAAGTACTTCGTCTTACTACCCGTTCGGCCTATACGCATGTGTACTAATTACGATAATAAGATAGGGATGAGGCAGGTTTAATTTAAATGAAATTTTTTCTGAATTTGCTTGGAGGAATAGTTAGAACTATTTAGTAAAAAAACACCCTCAGTACACCCAGCCGTAATTGGGAGTCCAATATCCCTGTCGTCACCAACAGTCGAGAATATTGCAAGAATGATGCCTAAGATTATTCAACAACCGAAGCGCGTCTGAAATATTTAAATGACTGGTATTCTAACATTTTCACATAAGTCCGACGACAAGGTGGATGTCACAACCCCTAATTCATTCTTTTGAGCACACGCTTATAATTAGAAGACGTATTTCAATGCAAAGGCGGTCAACCAATAAATATATAATATATATATAACTTATTTTACTTTCTTTTTCAACTAAAACACCCGCCTCGGTGGCGTAGTTGGCTAACGCGCTTGTCGTGTTGAGCTCGGCTGCTGAGGACGGGGAGATCGAGGTCCGAATCTCGGTCGGGTGAACTAGGGGTGGTTTTTCCTAAATGGTTTTCCACTCGCCCTCCACGCAAACGCGGGTTCACTTCCTCTAATTCAGCATTCCCAATTCCTAATCCATTAGAGTAATTAGTACTTAAAGCGTATAACCCGAACGGGTAGTAAGACGCGGTGCTAAATATATATTATTATTATTTTTCAACTAAAAGTAGTAGATGCCAACACAATTGTTTAGTAATAAATTTTCAGCCCGATCCGACACTCTAGCAGCTAGTGTGGCTAACTCTTAAGTCTAAATGAACCTGTATCTATTCCGGGTAGAGCTGACGAATAGGCCTATATAAATACTGTCTTGGATAAGGCTTCGTCTAACTGTTTAGCTAGTAAGTATCTAGACACGAGGGTTAGGTGTCCAGTAGTAAGCGTATTATCCTTTATAAAGCTATGTTTTAGGTCATGTATTAATATTTCAGTGTTTTTATTTAATCAACTATTCCAATAAATAAACAAATAGTCCGTAGAATTTTATATTAAAACATACATTATATTCCATATCTAGTCTCCATGAGTGTTTCCAAACAAATTACCGATATATACTTTGTCTTCTGCTGTGTATACTTTTATTTACCTTGAACACTATCATTTTGTTGGATTGTCGGGGCTTTGTCTAGTGGTGGGAGTTCTGTTTAAAATAATCTTGTTTTAATGGAGTCACACGAAAAATACGCCTTTGTACGCGGGCGCTTTGATCTTGTTTTTATGACGTCAGGACAAATGTTATTATGGCTATTGGCGTGGATATAGATTAATCATAATAAAGGCTTTATAAAACATATAATTACTTTTGAACCACCACATACTTGGCTCATTCTTGTAAAATACTTTTCTTAATACCCTTTTTAAATTCAGGAATTTCGGTATCATAACTTTGCCAGTAATAAAAGAATGTCTGACAAAAATAAAACGTGAACAGCATTCTTACTATCGGTAAGAATTTAGCGTAAAGTATTTATAATTAAAAAATATGTGTATAAAAATGGTATTATAAAATACAACAATACCTTAAGTTTATTGAAGCAATATTAACCTTTAATATACATGCTTATTAAAAAGGTTAGGCTAAAACTTAATGAGTATAAATATGGATTCAGGTGGAATAACTTTCAAATAGGAATTCATGTCCTACAAAGTCATCTTGAGTCAGACAAGATCATTGAAGATGAGGAAGTCTGATACCATTCCGTTAAGATAATCATACGTTGCTATTTTCCTACTAGCTTTATCTTTAATAACACGACAGGGTCTAACTTTCACGACCATCCGCAAACACAACCGCGTGTCTCTACTGCAGTACAGTCAATGTGTGCAGTCGTATACCATTTAAACTTGGAGATACAGAATCCATTTCCATTGCGTCAACGAGGTGTGTATGCATTTATTAAAATCGCATACCCTCGTGAGACATTGGTTTACTATTAATGTGTTGTTATATGTAGTGGTTAGTTGACTTTAGTAGTACATTGTCATGTTTCCTTTTTGATTACTACAGCTAACTACTTTGGGTGACCTGGCGGTCTAGGGGTAAGGTGTTGGACCTCTGGGCTGGGGGACCGTGATTCAATCCTCGGTCCCAGCACAGATTTATCTAATTGCCAAATCCTTCCTTCACTTCTGACAAGACGTGTATTAATCACAACTTGTGAACGTGTGGAATACCAGGCCTACACCGTGGTTCGGATCCACGTTAAACTGTGGGTCCTCCATTTCATCTCACAATCACCCTACAATTACACATCAGAGTAAGTGCGTATATAACGTCTTACTAGATGCGGTAATAATAATAATAATAATAATAATACAGCTAATTATGCTAATTTTTTGTGACAGTTATTCGTGAGCGCAAAGGCCCCAGGACTGTTTGTATTCGCGACGTGATATCGTGCTACTTTCGTAATCTCTTTAAATTCACTGCTAGATCAAATAGAACGATACACTTTCGCAGAGCTCAGGGACATGCACTTTATGTACGGCGTAGCTGCTAGAAATCCATGCAAAGCTGCAAGGCTGTATTGAGTACAATTTCCAAATAGGAGTTAACAAGAACAGAGGACGTTCCAAGTACTTCACCAGTGACTAGGGGAAACAGATTCGCTGCGACCCGCTTCGGTGGCCGCGTGGTTCTACGCACTATTCTCGAGTTAGACTAGACTGCCGAAAATGGGGAGATCAGGGTTCGATCCCAGTTGGCTGCACTGAAGGTGTTTTTTTCTAGATGGTTTTCCACTTTACCTCCACGCCAATGTAGGTGCACGTACTCTAAATTAAATCTTCTTAATCCCTAAAACATTAGTGTAATTAATACATAGGCGTATAACCCGAACAGTTAGTAAGACGCAGTACTTTAAAAAAAGATGTTTACGTTCATTGTATCATTTAGATCAACTACGGTTGGCTCGAGATATCGGTGTTGAGGATATTCTTGCGCGTGCCTGTAAAACAACTATCTACCAGTACACTTTCCATCATTCGTCAATGGGGACTACACAAATTACTGTCTGGCGAGTCTTGCATGATGACTAGCTGCACCCCTATCATCCACAGAAATTGCATAAATTGCGTGAGGAGGATTTCCAAAACTGGGTGCAATTATGCAGCGTTGTCTGAAAGAGTCCCATTTTTTGAGCAGAGTAATTTTCACGGATGAGGCATTTCAGTAGATGGATTTTGCAATTGCCATAATAGCCATATTTAAGTTGAACAGAACTTCCATGCTACTATTGGTCGCAACCACCAAATGAAGTTTGCTGTGAATGTTGTTTGGGTATCATCAGCGATAACGTGATCGGACCTTACCTCCTGTCTCCACGTTTTACTGGACAAACGTAATATTTCTGTAAGATATTATGCCGGAGTTGCTACAAGATGTGCCACTTATTGCGCGTCAGCAAATGTGGGTGTAACAGAATGGAGTGCCGGAAAACTTTTCACTCGAGGCGTGCGGAAATGTCTGACTCGCACTTATCCTAGGTGTTGGATCGGGAGAGGAGAACCGGTTGAATGGTTAACCCACTCGACGGACCAGACACCTCTCGATTTATACTTTTGGGAGAACGGGAAGAGCCTCATTTACGAGAAACCAGTGGACTAACAAGAACAACTTTTGGCAGAAGATTTTCTGCATCAGACGTGGTCCGTGAAGATCCTGAGGTGGTTAGAGGTTGCATCAGAGTTTCATTAACAGATTAAATATCTGTATTGAATGTGGAGTACCCCATTTTGAACACCTGTTGTAAGCTTAATTTATAAGTCTGCTCAAGTAATCCTTGTAAATTGATAAAAACAACAAATGTAAACAATTATGCTACTAGGAGAATACATTTGGTATTTAAGATTGCTCATGTAATCCTACTACATAGATAAGAAATTAGAAATGTTTAAAATCAAGTTAATAGAAAAATAGTTTATTCAAGCAAAATTACTCAGGATAATTTTGGTGGACATGGATTCCTATTAGAAAGTTTTTACCTCAGTACCTTTATACGCTCCTTAAATTTTGACTTAAACTTTTGAATCATACTGCTATATACACCGAATGTACACATTTTGTTCACCGTAATGATTATAAGTAATATTTCATTTATTTTATAAAATTACGTAGTGAATTTTTTATTTGAAAAGAGTTTTATATCAATCCATATATATGTATATATATTTTTTTAAAGACCGCAAGCTTACTACTCAATATCCATTCAGATTATGTTCATATGCACTAACTTTATGAAAGTACCCAGAGTTACCCGGGAGAATTAAGAAGCCTAGTTTTTTTTAATTTCCTTGAAGGTTGACGTTTTAACTTGAAAAGGATTTAAATAGAAAACTTATCGTTACTATATTCAACAGCAAATAATGATTATTAGTAAACCTTCAGTAAACCTTATTAGTATACCTTTAAAACATGACAAACCGGTTATCATGTAATTAAAGTCTTCAGTCTTGTATGTATAGACATTAGTAATAAAGTGTAGCCTATATCTGTGTTCCCTCAGTTTTCCCTTAACAAGTATGCTAAGTTAAAATTTTCTAGGGCCTTTGGTTTTGAACTAACCCATTTAGGTGGTCAAGCAGTCTAAGGAGTATGACTCGATATATATATATATATGTATATGCCCAAGGTGCATATCCTAATTAGTTCTACAAAGTTAAAAATTTAAATGGAATTACGTATGTCAGTAACGGCAATCACGCAGTTTAAGACTTCACAATCACAATATATGTAAAGCAAAGACTAATAATAATTTAAGAACTTAGGTTCATGCTAAATCTCCACTTTATGTGTTTCTTAGTTTTTTACCTAGCCGAATTGATAGTCACTAGGCCTAAATTGCCAGGCTCACTATGTATATAAAAACATAAACAAAGAGTCCTTGTTTGCACACCCTAAACATTTAACTAACTATTTAAATCAAGTTTAGAATATCTTGGTTAATTGAGTTTAAAGATATACTTCCCAGTAGTCACGTGGTATAAGTCTTTAAGGCATTAGATTAGCTATATTTGATTAAAAATATGCCAGAGTTACGAACTCTGGGAATTCACTAATTACACATTAAAAGTATCACCGTTAATATTTATTAGTTTTAGAAAATCCCATACCATTGGTCTCGGGTCTTTGGGCGTCACTAGCTCAACTACGCTTAAAATTAACCACCATGAACTCAAATATTTCGTTCACAATGTCCAAAGTTAGCTAAATGAAATTTGTTTTTCCTTTAAGCTTAAGTAAAATGGGTGGTGACAAACAAAACCATAGTGTAACATCGATTAAGTTACAAGATACAATAATATAATAGTAACGTAATAATATGTTAATTATCATAGAAGTTACAAGAAACGAGGACAGTGAAATTAAGTATAAAGCATTCTAAATATGGTCATTGATAATCACCCCTTCCAGAATTTGACCTGATACGCTCCATAAACCAAAACATCAACATAACCGTGTAATGTACCTGATTTGCACCTAAAGAATATGTGGGAGCATTGACAATAATCTCGTCCTAATTTTATAAACATATTTTATTTTATTTTATTTAAATAATACAGCCTATTAAGTGGTGCTTAAAGCACTTCTTCTTCTTCTAAGAAGGCACAAAAGCCACTGTAAATGACGTCAGAGTGCACCAGTAGAGCCAGTATGACAATTTAAAATTTTTATAAGAAAAGAAAAATAACTTCCTCTTCTCGAAAGATCGATATGCATTTTTAATAGGTAATTTGAGTCAGTTTCCTGTTCTCGTACATTCTACCTTCATCCAGATGTTTTTTTATATTTTATTTTATTTTCTAGAAAGAAGCTTCTGGAAGCTTTCGTTAGTAATAGATATATACGAAGTATGGTGCAATTGAAGGGCACTAGGAGCCGAGTCCTTGATGTACTGGGACTGAAACTCCTGTCCACGATTCCTACGATCGTGTTATCAGCCGCCTCTCTAAATTGTATGCTAAACGACATGATCAGTTTTCCGACCATTACAAATAGTGATTATTGAATAAATAAATAGGATCAAACGTTACAATTGTGTAATTATTACGTAAACTCTTCAATTGGCGCTCGATCACGGGGATATAAATACCAATTATATCATCAAAATACAGTACCGCTTCATTGGCTCCCAATCGCGGGGCATAATAATTCCGTGTCGTAAATAATTGGAGCTCGATCACGGGGCTATAAATCCAATTATATCGTCAAAAACCGTACCGATTTAATTAGTGCTTGACCACGGGGTAATTATCAGCTAATTAAATGGTAATCTCTTCAATTGGCGTCCAACAGTGGAACCCGTAAATCTAGTACTTTTCAAATGGTGCCTAACCGTGGGACGATTAAATAAATTTAATCACATAAATCCGGAACTTCTCAACCACCAGCGAAGTTAAAGTAAGTTCAAGACCTACCGATAAGCCATGCCAACTAAAGGAACGTTCGGGATACGAGTAGTTGTATGACCTGCCACAGATCCGCCGTAGAAACTCGTGGAAGATAGTACCATGATCTAGATTATTCGTTGTCAGCCTGGCCACATTGCATTTCCGTCTTATCCCTCTCTCTCTATCTCATATTCCATTCTATGGTGTTTCTAGCTGAGCTGCGATTTGAATATAAGCTGATGATTTTCCCCTTGTTCTTTCTTTACTCTTGTTAGGACCCTCACCGAGGACACTTCGTGTCTTGACATAATGTAAGCTTTTCAAAATTATCTTTCAGCCTGTTTATTCTAAATTTATTATTTCAGCATAATTATTTTCTATTTATATTTAATTCATTTTATCATAGATTATTTTAAAATAGTGTCAGTTTGCTTTCTTGAAACTTTCGAATCTTGTTTTTGCCAACACTCAGATATTCCTCTTTTTGACTATGGAGTCTGATGAAAATTACACTTTAATTTTGATTTATTGTACGTTCCTTTAGAATGTATAGAAATATTAAGACTAAAGACTTTAATAGTAGTATTCCGTCTATATTTGGATTTTTTTTTTATTTTGAACTTTTGGAGACTACCGAATCCATATTCACGAAAATTAATTTTGTAATGTTTATTGCCTATGGGCACACACAAACACACACACACACACACACACACACATATATATATATATATATAAATATAATCATATATATATAATCCCTTATTTATGGGATATATTCTTAGGTATTCTCGAATGCGTGATGACGTATGGGCTTAGATGCCGAGTAAAGACCTTGTCAACATTTATTTCATATTTTTATTATTATTAGCACCTCGTCTTACACCGTGTTCGGGTTATACGCACTTACGCTATTGTGTAATGGTAGGATGATTGTGCGATGAAATGGAGGACCTGCAGTTTAACGTGGGACCTGAGCCACGGTGGAGGCCTGGCATTCTCCACATTCACAAGTTGTGATTAATACACGTCTTGTCAGAGGTTAAGGAAGGGTTTGGCAATCAGATCGAGGATTAAACCCCGGACCCCCAGCACAGAAGTCTGACAACTTAACCGTAGACCACCAGGTAACCCTATTAAAATTTGATAACTAGGGATCTTTGTACCATTTTAATTGTTCTTTATTAGTTTAGTCTTATTTGAAATATTTTTTTTTTTTTGTAATTAAAGATGACAGTCTTATAGTTTATCTGCTTAAATAGTTCTCTCTTGTTTAATTTAATAGTTATATATATATATATATATATATA
>CABFOV010000211.1:194988-237544 GCA_902141375.1 Timema poppense
TTCCTTTAAATATATATATATATATATATATAGAGAGAGTTTGGTCATTTGGGTCATTGACGCCATCTTGAATTATTACGTATCCTTGAGATCTTTCTTAACTATTTATTATAACCTTTTATATACATATAGATTGCAATCATTGTTATATATATTAATCAATGAGATTTAATGAAACTCTGCCGAAAGGCGTTGTTTAACTACAGATTATCATGCGTTACTTTTGAGGGTTATAACCCAAATAATAATTTTACCTTTTTTGAATTTACATACCTTGTTGCATTATTTAAGTTAATATTCCCTTTTGATAAACAATATATATTTATTGTATTGTTAATCATATATATAATTAGCTTATATTCTTTTCGTTCTCCTCTGATTTATCTTTCTGCTATCCCGCCCAAAAAAAAGTTACCGGTGTTGTCACAATAATGAAAATTTACCTCTTGACAGTTAAGTCATATTCTTTATAAAGATATCTGGTTTGTGTAGCGATCCGGCTGGAGAAAATTCACATTAATATACGTATATACATATATATATATATATTTATATATATATATATATATATATATATATATATATATATTGTGCATTGTTCATATGGGTCACTCTGAAATTTTCTTGTTTAATTTATTGGTTAGTTTGTACGTCTTCTCCCTATCCTTAAGGACGCAGGACGAGTACAATAAATTACAGACGGAAATAATTTTATTGAGATCTATTAATTATCATTAAATCTTGCTTTGCTTACTGTATACTGTTTTAGTGGATATTTTTCTAGATCCTTCTCTAGAGTTTGTGATTTCTTTACATGATTCCACATTGTAGAAAAAGTCAATAAAACTCAAAACAGTCTTGACACCCTCAAACACCTCTTTCACTTTCAAACATTTACTTCACGCTCGCCTTAGTCCGTGCTAGAATCACCTTTCACAGCCACAACGGTGGCTTCGTTCGAAATAGCTTACATAGAATTAATTATATAGAATACTGTCAATGTCATCCAGATCACTATAGATGTCCTCATTGTAGTGGCTGCTTGTACAAACACCTTCCACCCACTGAGGAACGGCCGTGTCGTACGGATATTTTGTGGGACGGGTGGTAGGCGCTACTCCACCGCGCTCGCAATGTTCTAAAACGTTTGGCACATTGTTTACATGTCAGTAGTTTGACCAAAGTATTCTGGGGGAGGACGGGGAGATCGTGGTTCGAATCTCGGTCGGGTGAACTGGGGGTGGTTTTTCCTAAATTGGTTTCCACTCTCCCTCCACGCAAATGCGGGTTCACTTCCTTTAATTCAACCTTCCCAATTCCTAATCCATTAGCGTAATTAGTACTTAAAGCGTATAACCCGAACGGGAAGTAAGACGCGGTGCTAAATAATAATAAATAATAAGAAACTCTGGAGGAATTTCATTTCATTACACTCTTCAATCCACCCACCCATTCTAAAGTGTCTAGTCCCAGGGTTATTAATATACCTCCCTAAAACAAACTTTAAATGTATTTCACCCCATCCGCCACTGAAAAAAAAGTCACGGTGGGAGGTAGGATGGAGTCCCGGCAACGTGAGTCGTGGTGGGAGGTAAAGGATGACGGCGTAAGGAGAGGCAGCTAAGACAAAATTGCTCTTTACGAAACACGACAATTTATTAAGCTCTTTCAAACGGCGCACCTGGGTTGGGTAGCCACTCTCTGACTGGCCTCTGACCGAGGAACCACCGTGCTAAATACCCTCCACTGCTGCCTAGCCTTGTGCAATGGGAGAAAAGGGAGCTTCCCATTGGTTCGGAAAACGTGAGTGATAGCGGCCGCCAAGCGAGCCAATAGAAAGAGGAGTTCTCATGAGCGTGGAGTTCAGTGGGTAACTCGTCATGGACGGCTTAGAGAACATAGACTGTGAGCGGTCCAGGCATTAGAGAGGGTGGGTGGCGCGGCCTGTGCAAGTGCGTAGTAAAGGTAAAAGGGCCGACTGAACGGTGAGGCACAACAAAGTGAGAAAGTATATATACTGTTCCTGTATACCTTATTGGATTGATTGCAATTAATGTATGTTAGTAGGCAATAGGTTGCATATATTTCACAGGATCTACTAAAAATCTACTTAGAATGCACAAATACAGAAAAATATTGTTGTAAGTAGTAATTATTGGAAGCTATAGGATGACCAAATAGCTTACGATAGCATTACTAAAATTGTAACAATGGCTTTTGTACTCTTAGAATGTATTGCAGATTTAAAAATTATATAAATGACTATTTCATGACCAGGAGTTCATCCAGAGACAAATTAACTTAGTATCAGTTAAATTTTGTTCGGTATTTTATCAGAGAATGTAGCTTAAAGCAAAACTTCTGTATGGTATAGAAACATTTAAGAATTTTGGTATTTCACCCGAAAACTATAATAATGATCAAATTATTATTAGATTTTAAGTAATTGTACAACACATATTTTGTTATTAATTTAGATAGCTGTATTTATACTTCGTGTTAAATAAAATTATAAAAGTAAAACTAAAATTTAAAATGTGTAAATATTTGTATTTATGGGAACGCCCCTATGGGAGAGACCAAGGTACAGTTGCTTTAAATTAGTTAAAAAATTACATTTGGACATGGGAATCTAACCCGGGATCTTTGGATTACCCAGGCCTATGCTCTTCTATTGATTTGTATAAAGTATAGGATTCATCAACCAATTCAAATTAATTTAAATACAAGAAATATAAAAATAAAATAAAATATATATTTTAAAATGTACGTTAAAGGAATAGGCTAAAATTATAAAATAATAATATACCTACTTATTAATAATCAAATTAAACCTAGTTTGGATAGTTAAAGCACTCTCTCAGGATATAATAAATATTTAAAACATATTATAAGAAGTATTTATTATTAATAGTATATTAACATCTTTTTTAAAAGTAAAAAATCGACTTAAATCATTTTCATTAAGAGAAGTACCTTATAAAACTCCTTTCTGTGCATAAATATACTTATTAATGTCTATGTTTGTGTCTCATTTTAAAATGTTGCTTTATCTATCAGGGTAGTTAATTTTATAAGCAGGGCTGCCCGCATACGTGAGGCCCTAGGCTAAATTCGCTTGCACCCCTTACCATACCCCAGTCATCTGTCTCGAACAACCCCCCTCCTACCCACCAGCAAAATAATAGTAGCCCACTTAATTTATAAGCTTTTATTTTATACATGTAGGGTCAAAAGGGTTGATTGTCCCCGACCCGTAGTTCGGTTTTCTTCACCAACAAACTTTATGTGTATAAATGTACAAGGAACAACTGTGCGTGCTTGAAGTAAATTGGTTAATGAGTTCAAAGGTCATCGTGAGAAATATCCACCATAGAGAGACAAATGCAAATCGATGGAATTAATACGGAGAGCTTGGTTCCCTCGTCCATCAAATCAAACGCCATGATTATGTTTCTCTTAGAGTGACCTAGCGGTCTAGGAGTAAGGACTTCTGTGCTGGGGGCCTAGGGTTCAATCCTCGGTCCCGGAACAGATTTATCTGATTGCCAAACCCTTCCTTCCCCTCTGACAAGACGTGTATTAATCACAACTTGTGAATGTGTGGAATGCCGGGCCTCCACCGTGGTTCGGATCCCACGTTAAACTGTAGGTCCTCCATTTAATCTCACAATCACAATCAACAACCAAGTGCGTTATACGCACTTACGCTAATGTGTAATGGTAGGGTGATTGTGATATGAAATGAAGGACCTACAGTTTAACGTGGAATCCGAACCATGGTGGAGGCCTGGCATTCCCCACATTCACAGGTTATGATTAATACACGTCTTGTCAGAGGTGAAGGAAGGGTTTGGTAATCAGATAAATCTTTGCCGGGACCGAGGATTGAACCCCGGCCGCCAGCATAGAAGTCTGACACCTTACCCCTAGACCGCCAGGTCACCCGCATTAGAGCAATCAGAATATAAATGTGTTCCTATAAATGTCTTCGTACCTCATCTTTATACCATTGGAGTAAATACATGTGGAACCGAATATATGATAATATGACATGGAGTGCTATAAAATACTCCATTCGTACAATCCTTTATTTGTTAAGATGACTATTCCAAGACCCTCACAACATAGTTCAGTTTAAAGAGCATCTTCCAACATATTAACCAATTCTGATTACGATTTACCACGAGGACGCTTATTTTAAATTGAAGATGTATTTGATCTCGTTTGATAAATCGATACCTTAATTTATTGTTATAGAATTATTCAATAAAAGTAGCTAGTTAACTGAAATTTGACATCCAAGCAAACAAACAACTCAATGTATGTACGAACTCGATCATAGGAAACTGACAGATATAGTTGTTTATGGATTCTCTAAAACAGTCTAAAGCATAAGATTTGTAATATACTGTAATCTTAACTGGGTGCAGAGGTGTTTGTCAATAGGCTCATTTAGATGCTACCAGATGTGGGCAAATAATCGCAGCATCTAGTCGCAATAGCTCAAATCTGCCAGCTCCCCCTATAACCAGCTGCTCAATTTTGTCAACCACATTTGTTAACCACTTTTGTCCAGAAACCATAATGTAAATGTATGCTTCCTAGATAATTCTTATTTGGTAGTTTCTGAAAGTGAAACTCTTGCATAAAGTCAATGTTTCAAAACCAGAATGAGTTTTAATCAAGTCATTGCATATGTAATGAAAAATGTAGATATATGTAGCATAAAATGTTTACCTAATAATTCTATCAATGCAACACAGTTGAAAAACTGTTTTTATTTCTTCGATTCCTCTTTTTCTTTTTCCCTAGAGGTAAAATATTTGAAACCACACCAAATATTCTTAAATATATTTATATTGTTAAGCTTATAGCCCAAATGGGTAGTAAGACGTGGCGCTAAAAAGAGAGAAAGCAATATTTATATTTTATATTTTAACCTCAGAAACAAAAAAATTTATTCGTTGGAGGAAAACTATATATAGTAGAAGATCATTTTACTTAGCTCATAGCTGTGAAAATATCATGGTATTACCTTTATATAAAAAAAATAATTAATTTAAAGTTAAAATATTAGGTTATTAATCACATAGAAAATTTTGCTAAAATTTGTTTTTATTTTAACGTGAGTGAAATTTAAAAATAACAGAACCAAATAATTAGATAGAGCTATCATAGAATTTACAAAATTTCGCACGGCTTTTTATCGGCCAGTAAGGGCCCCTCAAATCATAAAAAATACGGAACACTAAGCATCTTTTAACAATTTCGTTTTCGTGTGTTTTTTCGCCTAAAATAATATGTACTAAAATCCTTAAGCCAAACAGTTTTGAAAATTACTTTTAATTTACTGTTTACCTAATTATTTAATATACCTTAGTTAGTTTGGCAAAAATTAGAAAATCTACTTCCATTTAGGATAGGGCTAAGTTTTAAATTATATAGATTTGTAGCCCTTTCTTACGATGATTTTAATTAGATATTCAAAAGATATTTAAATAATTTAGATACCTGCCAGGAGATTTAAGATGAGTGGTTAATAATAACATTTTTAGGTGGGTCTCTTTAATATAATAGTTTGCTATTTCTTTTTTCAGATTTGGAGGTTTGCCAGAGATCTGCTAGGACTATAAGTGGAACTCTAATTTAAATTTAGCCATGAAAAGAATTATTCTAGTACATAGCCAGTTCCAAAGTCCTGCAATAAATCTAATACATCCTTAACGCTCTGCTGACAAAACATCTTCTGTGGACGTGTGATGTCGTCTCCCGTGGCAAAACCTCCAGCATGGAATTATGGGAGAAATCAATCTCAATACCAATATGGCACCAAGCCAGTTTTATCCACATTGTCGATACTTTAAAATGTATTCAAGTGTTCACTGATTCAGGAGGTGCTGTGGAAAATGTGCACATTCTCAAATACCACCTGGATTTATCAATCTACTCTCATGATTCCAAACATTTCAAACAAGTGTTTAAGTTTAATTGGAATGAATATAGCTTATTTTTTAAAATTGGAATAGATTTATGTTCTCATTCAGATTTAATAAGTAAACTTTATCTTAAAGCAATAAATAAAGAGATAATCACGATATATTTTTATCTTAGTGGTGAACAAAGTCAAATTCGAAGTGCTAAATACATATTATTGGAGGTAAGGTACATTACACTTTTAAGACGTTCAAAAAGAAATAGACACTTATATATTTATTTTTCAAAAAATCTGCCTATGAAAAGTAAAATAATCTGTGTATCGTCTTCATTTTATCACCAACAAATCAATGTAGAAAATATAAAAATTTTGATTTTAAGTGGTAGTTGGGTATGGAAATGTGTTAATAGTGCTAGAAAAGAAAAAGAATTGTGTTTAACTGCATGCTTTAGAGGCAGTAATAGTATTTATTTACCCATATATAATACTCTCGTAAACATAGTGTGTAAAGGCTTCTCACATTTTTTGAACACGTTAATGTTTTTTCTATTATTGACACTAAACAAATTATTTATAAATTGTGTTGATTTGGTTGCTTTTATGAATATAAGTATAGTACAGCCAACTCATTTTATAGCGTACAAATTTGATATCTCCAGAAATAAAAATATTTATTGCATATTTGGCTACCAATTAAGTCATTTCTTCTGTAATTACTATTTTGAAAGAAGACACAAAAATAAAGTAATATATAAAACAATATTACCTTCTAATACAAAATATAGATCCAAAAATGATAAGGTAAGGAGCATTAGTAAAACTTTAGTCTATTTTCAATGTTTGTATAGTACTGGCATAATAAATCAAAATATTGGGAGTCCACAACACATCTATATACTTATGGTTTCCCCAATCACACCAGGGACATTTAGTAATAATGTTCTTTACAATTTCAAAAATATTACTAAACGTAGAGACAGTTACGATAATACTACGTCTAAACAAACACAGTCTAAATTTATGACGATATTATGGAAAGAAGGCGTACAAGACGATATCATCATAGAGAAAAGACATGGATGGAAAAATTCAAAGATTATTTGCGCCAGTTTATTGCGTTTCTGTTCAGCAATGTTGGGATCATTGGACTTGTGGTGGGTTACACTATTACTGGAGCCTTCATATTTATTTTCATCGAGAAGAAAGAAGTGAGTGAAGGAAATATAATAGTGATGAAACTTCGCAATGAGACAGTAGACTTCTTATGGAATCTAACATATGTGTTGAACGTGTTTGACGAGCCACACTGGAAAACAGCAGTGTCACTGAAGCTTATGGATTACCAGGAAGAAGTTGTGAAAGCTATAAGTAAGGGCTTCGATGGGTCCGATAATAATTTGGGAGGCTCGCAGTGGTCATTCTCAGGAGCCTTTCTTTACTCCCTTACGGTCATCACCACTATTGGTGAGTACAAGTTTTCATGCTTTTATTAAGCTCTAGCATTTAAATAAGTTGATAAATAACAACTGGAACTGGGAAACCAGCAAAGGGCTTTTAAATTAACACACAAATAATCTCCCACTGAGCTATACAAGTTTGTCCAATGCCACGGGCGAAGCATCACTCATAGATTAAGCATAAGTCAATGATGTAAATGTGTGAGATATTGCATTATCATATAAATATATGACTGTGGTATATCATTGACTCACTAAAACAAAGGTTCTGTGGTCGATTCCAGGTTCAGATAACCTTTTTAGACACATAATTTAAATGTTACTTTTTAAAAACTGTTATAAATGATAAATTATAATTTCAGTTTAGTGTGATATTTAGAAAATTAAATGTCTCGCAAGATGGATGTATATTTATTTACAAATTTGAAAGTATGATTTTTTAAAAGTAATGTATGGTTTTTTCACAGTTATCAATACAACCTAATTTAAAAACAGAATAAGCAATTGCAGAGACAATCACGTACCTTAATTAAGTTATTGTATTTTCTACTTATTTTAACAAATGTATATATATTTATTAATTTCAAGCATATTATATAGATATTCATTGTACTCGATACCTTTTTTTATTAATATATAAACACACTAAAATATATTAATACATAGTAAAAATTATATCAAACAAATTAAATGTATGCAATAATAACAAGCTATTTACAATATTAACCGTAAACTAAATTAGTGTTATTATTTAATTTAAAATAGTTGTGTGAAATAATAGTAACCACAAAACGAGTATACACCCTCAAACAGGATTCCCTGGATTTTTATTCTCTGAATGGGTTTTCCATCTCCTCCTCATATTAAGGATTTAACGTGAATAGGAATAACACCACACCCCATGAGAACCAAGTGATGTGGGATTGGGAATTGATCCACTGACCCCAGCGCAGATATATTGAGGGTCAAGTGGTGAGGGAGAACTTCTACACACAATCCCTTACAGGCTTTAGGAGGATCCCACCATAGCCACTCAGTTCCTCAACCCCTCCACTCCCTCCTTTCTCCTGACCGTTAACATCTACTAGTTTTTTTTTCCAACTCTCATTTATCTTCATTCAACTAGTCTCTCTATCTTCCACACTCTTATTACTACAGTTTGTTAACATATACCTGCTCCTTTCATAATCCCTTTAGTATAGAATATAGTATTTAAATGTTTGAAGAAAATATATTAGCGTACATGATAGAAGATAGTTTCTTTCAGTGGGAAATAATACGGACAAATAAAGACTAAGCTTAAATAAATAGTATACTGTTATTAATTTTTTATATGGATTACCGATAGGTTCAATCTTCTATACAAAGAATATAGTCTGTTTTCTTAAAGTCTATTCACCATGATAAAATGATTAACACATATGATGAATATAAATTTTGTTCGCAAAAGGGAAAAAAGCATACTCTCATATGTTGAACATCACTATGCTAAACAGATAGATTCTATCTCACGTACGAAGAATACATAGTTGGTTTTCATAAATTCAGTCATCTTGAGAAAAAAATTATATTAATACTACATACAGTGAAAATATAGATTGGTTGCAACGAGAAAAATGTTTACTCTTATTAAGACTAGCGTATGCAATACAAACCATTACCATCTCACGTGCAAAAAAATATATTTTTTTCATTAAGTTGTTTCACTATAAGAAAAAATTCTAACACAAGCAATAAAATAAAGTTTGTTCACTAAGAGAAAAAAGTGTACTATCTATAAATATTTAAATTTTAAGAGTTTCATAAACGATACAGATAGGGCTCATCTTCTGTACAAAGAATATATTATATTTTCTGTTAATATTAAAGAAAAGGAATAAGGTTCACATAGAATCTGTACACTTTGAGAAAACATATTATAATATTCATTCACATAATCTTATCCTTTGATATACTCATAGGTCCCACCTCCCAGATAATACCTATTTGAAATTCACTGAACGAGCTCTATACACCCAGTTAAAGCTATTACCCGGCAGCCAAACTTTTCTCACACTCTAAAGCGTGATGATATTGGGTGACCCTCATCTTCTTCTGCCCTCTCCTCCTGGGACCTTCTAAAATATGGACGATATGAGTGGTTTGTATTACCAACTATAACCGCGAGTATGATACAAATTACAAATCGGTAAAATGGATGGCACCATATAAACTATAAATAAATTAAATATAAATAATTCCAAACACTTACTTATGAAACACGAAACATACAAAATAAATATAGGTGAATTGAATGCATCAAAAGGAATATATAAGAAGGTCACTGCCAGGTTTAGAATAATATATACAATTTTACCAAGTAAATTCAACCAAAAGATTTAAAAGGTACCAGCCAGGCTCTGAGACAAAAGTCCTACTCCTAGATAGAAACTTAAAACACCTATTTTTGTGAACGAAAATAACGCAATATTTAAGAGTAAAGCGCAAAAGATGATTCCAGAGAAAAGCTCTAAACATATTTTATTGCGAACAATAATAAAGTAATATTAAAAGTGGAGTAACTCAAAAGCAATTTGTAAAGAGAAGCTAAAAGTACATTTTATTGTAAACAATAATAGATTAATAAGAGTGAAGTCCAAAATATTAATTGAGAGAGAAGCTAAAAACACAACTCAAATCCAAATTTCACCACCTAAAATTAAATAGATATTAAATGAAAGACCTGGAGCATGATTTAAAATAAACTTCGAAAAATAGATCAAAGTTTGACAATTATTATTAACTTTAAAAGAGCCGGCGACAAAAGATTAATGAGATATTACCATGAATACGATATTCAACTGATGAGTTGGATAACGAAGTAATTAGACAATTTATGCAACCAAGAGTTACTTTTGGAAATAGTATCCCAGTATAAGTACTCTAATTCTCCCAAAATAGGGGCAAGGAGGAGAACCAATAAAATCACACAAGTAAATATATATATACACACTTGTGTTTAGAAAGTTAAATATGAGCGAGAAAATCAGGACCTATGTAAAAAAGTTTGATTCTGGTCTCAGACATTTTACGTGTCTTAATAACAAATCTTCGGTTTGGTGGTAACTATCGCAACCTGAATACCAGTAAGCAGGGGTCTGGGCTATGTCAAGTAGAGTCCACACATTGATCCAATCCGTGCGCACAACACGAGGGCGTTGAACCAAACCAAAAGTGATTATGCAACATCTATCAAATGTATATTTACATACATGTATTTGTTCGTTCAGTTTGGTCTCATCTGAGCTATAATTTAATGTCATGGGAAGCTCAACCACAATGACACAACATTCACCGAAAGATGAGAGAGAAATTGGCTCTAAATAGTCAACAACAAAAACTCCTCCCAAGAGATTTGAGCCACATAGGCTTAATGAAACCCAATCTTGGTATTTATGGCAGGTTTAGCTTTGAGACATTCTTCACAAATGTTACCTTATCTTTTGACATCTTGAAACATTCTGGGCCAAAATAAATCTTTGGAAAGCTTTCAGTATAACTTAAATATCCCCAAGTGTCTTACGATTATGTACTGATGAATATATCCATACAGCATGATCATAAGTACCAGGTGTACTAATATTTTCCCAGATTTACATTTGCTATTGGTTACAGACGAGCAAACCATTTTACAAGGCATAAAACTCTAAACATTCTCCTTAAAGCTGTTTTCCTATGGTCTCAATACAACACGAATAGCATTTTTTATGGTCATACATATAAGTGAATGACTCAGCGATTGATTGAATCACGCAGCAAGATAGAGGTGATTCCTCTGGAGCAAAAGGATCAAGGTACTCCGTTATCCTGGACAGGCCATCAGCCAAACAATTCTGTCCACCAGGAATATGTTGAGTAGTGAACCTGAATATGGAGCGTCAATACACCCATCTATCAACATTAAGTGATTGCTTGGGGTGACATCACATCCAGGCCAAGTCCATGATGTTGGTAAAAAGATTGAACTTATTTTGCTCGAGGTAATCAGAAAACCTCTACACTCCAAAATCGCAAGCAAAACATGCTTTCTTATAAGCGCTGTATCATGTATTAGTCTCTAAGAGCCACCCTTTAGTGAAAACCACCAGCCTCACAACCTTAAAGGTTCTTCGGGACAACACAGCTGCTAACTCCTAGAACCTAGGAACGAATCTGGTTTAATAGGCTCAAATGCCGACGAAGCACATTAAAACTTTCTAATTATTAAGCCCGGGAAAATCGATAAAAGGTTTCAACGACTCGTTATTACTAAGCATATTGCCCTGAGAGATAACATTACCTAAGTCCTTGGTGGAAGGCTTCGCCCAATAAATTTTTTCAGGCTTAACCATCAACCCTACTCTTAGCAGGCTAATAGGGATGGTCTATTAATGCACCAAATGTTCTTCGACCGAGTTACTGTACAAACAAATATTATTAAGTAAATTAAATACGGATTTGTTCTTCAGGTAGAATAGTGAATAAACCAGTGCATGGCCTAGCAATTGACCACTGGTACAGGCACCTTGCGGGATACGGTTGAACTAGTAGAGTTGCCAGGGAGTTATAACTGCAGTACGAATTTATGCCCCTGACATTTTTGGGAGATAATAAAGACAGGACTAGCATAGGGAGACATGGAGTGAAATATTAAACCATTATTTTCCAAAATATCAATTTAATCTCTGAAAATTTTCTATTTTCGGATTTCAAGAATAAGTTACTGACCTAACTGAAACCTCATCGTTAGTAATATCATTATGGAGCACATCGAAATTCCTGAACCTAGGAGTGATAAGGTCTTGGAACTACAGTATAAAATTATTAATGCTAGCCTACTAACTTTTGTAAACATAAAAGGAGACAAGCTTGTATGGAGAATCAAAAGCGATTTAAATACCAGGCGAAAGTTTAAAACGAATCTCTCTATAGGTCAAGTCTAGGGAAGCTTCCGTTCTCAAAAGGAAATCATTCCACATGAAAACATCATACAGATGGTTAGTAGTGACAAAAAAAGACTTTATTTTATAAGAAAATCGCTTATTGTTTTTATAAAGAACTAGCTGGCTCTCTAATAATCATGAAACAACCATTTAAAACGACAAAGTTTTGAATATATAGCACAATTCTGCAGGTTTGTAGTGGATTTCGCATCCTGAAGGCTGGTAAACGAGGTTCAAGCCTATCTCAAGGTTAGTCTACATAGTGACCCAATCCGAATACACGGCACAAAGGCTTTGAACCCATCATTGCCACACTCTGCACGATCAGTATGATGCTATCCATATAATTGACTATATTCCTTCAAGTCTGAGGTTTGCCCAGAAGCCAGTTTAAAGAGGAGCTCAATGAACTCCTGATACACTCGGGATGACATCAGCCTTAGTAGACGGTCTTCAATAGCCCTCGTTATCAGGGCCAAAGTATAAGTTTAACTGCTGTGGCAATAAGGTAAAACGGCGGTAGAATCGTAAAATTACAGAGGTAAAGGGGATTTGGGATTTACCATCTACTGGGAGGTTGGAACGTCCACAACGCACGATCTAAATTTTTTGTTTTAAGACTTGTGATTAAACCTTGGTATCGTTGACCTGCATTAGCACTATCTATCTTTACTGGGAATTGTATGTTGGTTTGTAAGCAGATATGAGCTTCTATTGCGCAAACATGCTAAGTCAATATAAAAATACTCTATCTGGACAATGCCTGTCGGTTAGTAAGCAAACCTAAGAGGACATCATTGGAATAATATCCTGGGAGGTGAGAAATAATACCTGAGTGCTTGAGTAATAATATTCGTAAAGATGATTGAGAGAGGAATAACATCTATTTAAGGTGAAAGTTAGTAAAGAAAAATACTCGGAAAATTTATCCTAGGCCATGGAGTTTAATAGAGGTGAACAACTAGAAAGCAATAATATCAGTGTGAGTTAGGATTAATACCAGAGTGAGGGAAGAATTATTTTTGAGTGTGTAAAAAATATACTTGGAAAGCGATGGGTAAGCAAATAGCATATGTACGAGTTGGATGAGATAGGAATAATAAAGAACGAGTAAAAATAAAATAAAAAAAGATGTGTAAAAAATAATACTTGACAAGATGAATGTATATTACCTAGGCATGGCGTGTGAATAAATAAGGTAATAAAATAATATTTGCCTCACTTGAAAGAGAAAGGAATACTACCTGGGATGAGAGGTAGCTGGTGAAATAGAGCCACACGATTCAACACATCATGGAGAAGCTAAGTAAAGTTAAAATACTAGACTCATCTTTGACATTCAGGATATGTAAAGTTATGAGTTTCAAACCTCAAGAAGGAATAGAAGGTATAACTCATCATGTGAATTTTGAGTTAGAGAATTCAACACAGATTGAGGAATTAATGAACGCTATAATCTTAGACTCATCATGAAGAGATGAATTTATGATGGTGGAAGTTTCAGGAGAGGCAGATCTACAAGGTTCGGTAGAGTTAGAGTATTTAGATTAAACTTATCATGAAGGCGTTGAGTTAGGTGTTTATAAGGTGCAACTCTTCAAAAGAGGCATAGTTATGAGGTTGAACACATTATGAAAGAATGGAGATAGAAGAGTTAGAACTTTGGAAGGACGTATTTAACATGGTAGAGTAGTTATATGAGGCTAGAATTCCCAAATTATTATAGCGAAGGGTTTCATCACGGAGAGATGGAGTTAGAAAGTTCGACCCAACATAAGGTAGCTATGGGAATTTAGAAACTTATGATCAACCTAACGACGTGAATTTATGAGTTCCAAAAGAGGTCAAATTAATCATCAGGTTGAGCACATAAAGCAGAAATAGAGATGTGATGTTAGATTCGAATGTGAAGGTTGAAGCTATGGAAGGCTAAAAGGCTAGGGTAGGAGGTTACTCTAGATGGTTCAGCTTATTAATATGAACTAATGTTAGAAGCTCCGGGAGAGGTGGCTTTATGGGAGCCAATAATGTTTAATTCATCTCTGGGAAATTATTTAGTTAGAGCTATGAGGTTTGGGAGATGTAGAGCTAGAAGGTTCGGGAGAGGTATATCCAGATGGTTATTGAGAGGTATAACTATGAGTTCCAACTCATTTTTTAGAAATAAATTTACAAGATAAAATTTGCCATGGAGAGATTCAGATATAAGGTAGGACACATCGTGGCAAGGTAGAGCTATGAGAGGTAGAATGAACAGAAGGGTTGAGGTTAGAATTCCTGACTCACGATGGTTAGATTATAAGTAGAATCACTGGCAAATGTTAGGTTAGAATATCAAAAAGAAATGAGGTTATAAATTTCCTTGATAGGTGAGGTTAAAAGGTTCAGAATAGGTAAGATTAGATTGTTCAGGAGAGGTGAGGTTAGAAGGTTATAGTGAGAGGTGAGATTATAATGTTCAAGGTTTAGAAGTTTAAAGGCATCATGAAGGAGTAATGAGAATTAGAAAGTCAAGGAAAGGTGAGGCTAGAAGTTCCAACTATTCAATGAGTTGAAAGTTGGAACTATGAGTTTAGGAGATGGTACGATAGGCAGTTCAGGCAAGGCGAGATTAGATAGTCCAACTCATGATGACGGATATTGGAGTTATTTGTGAGATTAGAATACATCCATATCATAAATTAGTAATGGTAAGTAGAATGTACAGAGAGCGGTTAGATTAGAATGTACTAGAAAAATGGAGCTATGAGGATGAACTTACGAAAAATTAAAGGTTATGTCCTATTTATTATGAGAGGTAGAAAGTCCAGAAGGAGATAATATCTTATGTTAGAAGGCTGGATATATGAGTTTGAACTCGTATAAAGTTCTGGCTTATTATGGGAGGTAGAAATTTTGGAGATAAGAGAGGTTAGAATTTCCATGAAGGCATGAATTTAGATTTATATAAGGTCCACTCATTATAATGGAGTAGTATCGTACTATAAGTGAGGTGGAGCTACAAGGCTAGAAGTTCAGCCTCATAGTGATGAATTAGTGGAATTAGAATTTCCAGTTCATCACGGGAAAATATGGGGGTAGAAATCCTGATTCATCGTGAATGCATAATGGATAGTAGATGGTTCAGTAGAGGTGAGGTTAGGAGTTTCTAGAGAGATCAAGTTATATTTATTATTATTAGCACCGCGTCTTACTACCCGTTCGGATCAAGTTATAAAGCTGGTGAGTTTAGAAGGTTACGGATAGGTGAGGTTATGATGTTTAAATCATCATATGGATTTAATTGTTATGTCCTATCATGGGAGGTAAATGGTCTAGGAAGTTGTAAGTTTAAAAGGTCCTTGGATATGAAGCCGGAGTTAAGATTTTGTGCTCATCATAAGAGTTAGAATGTCCGACCCTTCATTATTAGGAGTAGGTTTTGAGAGGGTTGAGGTAAGAAGGTCCCGGGAGGTTAGGAGCTACGAGGTCAAACTCTCTCATTTAAGTTAGAAGGTGGGATCCTTCATGGGAGGTAAAGGTTCCGATAAAATAGAGCTATTGAAGGTTCTGGGAATGTAAGGAGCTAAGAGCTGAAGTTCATAAGGTCCAATCTGGAGTTATAGGAGGTTGGAAAGTTAAACTCATCTTGGAGAGGTTAAGTTCTAGAGCATGCGACTGATAATCCAAGCTAGATCCAAATTTATGGGTTTATTATTCCAGCTTTTGGTAGTAATACGTTTTAGACATCATTAGTAAAGCGCTTCTTGTTGCAACTATCCTGAACTAGACATCAAATTGGCCCCACAGTTTTACTCGCACCTCCTGCGCTAGGCAAAGCACAGTTTTTTAAGTGCCTTTCACCCACTCAGTGGCCTAATAACCAACCATACATAGTATCTGCTATACCCTTCTCATATGAAGCTATACAGGATGGCCTACAGAAAAGTAGCTCTTCCCCTATATCCAGCAGGCGCTTCACTCTGAATTGGAGGAGGTCAATCCCCTTCCACCCATATTGTGTCAAGAATAATGAGTCAATAGAGCTTTAGACAAGCAGTTCACTTGCTCATTCTTCATGTCACAGTATGGGTGGAAGGGGATTGACATCCTACAATTCAGAGTGAGGCGCTTGCTGGATATAGGAGGTGGGCTACTTTTCCATGAGCCACCCTGTATTTTAACTCTTAGTCAGCCAGTGAGCGGGTATTGTTTAAATTATATCACTCATTATTTTCATGGTATTATCAATGATTGATGGGTAAGATAGTCAGCTACTTAGCGGCTGTCAGAAAAAGGGTGTTGTGATATTGATTTTTTCTTGACATCATGTTTAAAAAATTTATTTGTAAAATAGGCTGTGTTTATATATAGCTCATTTAAAAAAACAAATTAAGTAAATTTCTTACACTAATACAATTTATTCTTAGTTGTAAAAAGGTTAACACTAAAAAAGAGTTTTTTTTAAAAGACAAACACATTTTGTAGCTCGAACAGAAAAAACACTATTAAAAGATTAAAGTGACGTGATATCACTTTTCATTGGTTAAGAAAATTACTGGAAATTATAGATATATTTCGAAAAAACTGTGTCCATTATAGTAGAATAAGTCTATAGTTCTCTTCTTTAAGGAATTTATGGATATACAGTAGTAGATGGATTTGCATATGGGAACAGCTCTGTGATTGGCTGCTATTTATAGCACTGGCTCAGTACAGCAGTGTGATTGGCTGTTATTTAAAGTACTGGCTCAGGATAGTTCTTTCCCCTCCCCCATCCAAGTTTGTCCTCCTTTCCACATGCGCGAGAAAATTTCCCTTTCATTTCCACTATGGTTATTTCCATGACGACATGGGGTTGACGACCTGTTGTCTTCCTTAAATATCGCAAATGTTTATTTCTATATTTTTTTTATCGTAGGTCTTCTATGTGGCAATAGGTTTTCCCTGATGCCTCATAAATGTCAACAGTTTGATGACTCGACAAGTTAAGTCGGTTCCGATCTGTGATACGTCATCATTGCGTGTGATGGCACAACACTCCCATTATATTTGGTATGGGTTTTCCTTGATTACTTATACCTGTCACCAGTTTGGTGGTCGACAATACAAGTCACCTCGATCTGTGTGACTTTATCATTGCGTGTGATGTCGCAACACTCCCCTTATATGTGACAATGGATTTTTCTTGATGACTCATACCTAGTGCCAGTTTGGCAGCTCGACAAAACAGGCGAAGACAGGAAAAGATCTTGACATTAAAACTGTGAGGTCATTGACCCATTTCATGGTGGTGCCAGTTTGGTGTCTCTACAAGTCAAGACTCGTATCTTGCTACCATACGTGTTAGGATAAGGACAGGGACAAACAGGCTTTGTGTGAATAAAACATGATAAACCAAATATATATATATATATATATATATAATACATTAAATGTTTGAAGTACATCCAAAATATTTATTATACACTTTTACAGGAGTGCCGCATATATTCATTCATAAGTTTTTCTATAGTGTCTCTTAAATTTGTTAGTACATTTTTTTTTAGTTCACAATCAACCATATAAAAGTACAAACAGATGACTTGACGTGTATAGTAGGTAACAGTGATAAGATCAAAGTTTCTGATGTGGAATTCCACCGAAGTCTGTTTGAGATCGATGACATCCGCTGATTCTGTTAGCGTGTCGTATACATATAAAACGAGTGTATCAATCAAATCGTTGCAATATCATGCGACATGTGTCAACCACATATCCCATCTGTTGACGGCGACGTCGATCAGGTCCCACATTTCACAAAGACGCGCCCAGCTATGTGCAAGATAGGTGACCCGTTTGAGTCCGGCTTCTTGTTTCTCGCTGATGTCGACCATACGGTCACCGCACATACGTCTCAGAGAGATTTCATGATTAGTAATACTAATCTTTTGAGGAAGCTGCGCATTGCAGAAAAACTTTGATATTACCTACTTGTAGTTGCCCAGCTCTTGTAACTCTGTACGGTTAAACACCACACAAGTCCCTCCGAATGTTTCTTTGTGGATATAGGGCGTATAGGTGTTATTGATACTCATGCCGACGATGACTCGAACTGCGTTGACCTCATCCAGTGTAAGCTAAGTGTTTAAAATACTAGTGATGGCGAGCGACTTCATCGGCTTTTCTTTGCGTGTGAAAACATCTTGAACTTCCATGATGTTTGATGGCTTCGACGACTGTCATGATTATGGCCACCACACCGTCGGGACGCCCTTTTTATAGGGGAAGGCAAGGCTCACGCTGATTGGACGCAGCATCTTGAGGGGTGGAAGAACTTTAGCGTCTTGAAAAGTAAGTAGTATTATCGCACCACTTAAGCGTCATTGCGTGTATGATTGGTGGGTGGGAATAGAGCTAGGAAAGTTTCAATTGGAATGTTCTAAGCGTGATATAGAAGGTATATTAGACGGTAATGACCACAAACGTATGAAGTTATGCTTTGAATTTGTATCGTGTTTTGAGAAGTGTGGGAAGTTTTCTTGCGTATAAATACCAGATGGAACTCTATAAAGGGTTGAAAACAATGGTTTTCACAATATTCTCCTACGCCGTTATTGTCGATAAAGATAGTGACCAAATGCGTCCCAAACTTGGTGTGTAGATCCGTGTTGATGACGAGAGCACCAGATCACGCTATTGTTTGGGTAGTTGATCAGCAGGGAAAACACCAGATCGTACAGAACGGAACCACAGGTTTGTTTACAGCGCACGTATTATGGTGTGCAGGTTCATCTTCAATCGTCCAATATCGAAGTCCCCAAACAATGGAGGCTGAACAGAAATTCCTCAAATAAATATATGACATGCACATGGTGAGGCTCAATTTAAGTTTGTTCAAAGATGAACTACCTCTGTCGTACAGATCTATGACAGGCGTAGGCGTGTATTTGGCTAAAATATGCCCCCTTGAATTAGATGGTTTCTGCATGCGTTGTGGCACAGGAGATGAGGGATTCAATCAGGCTGTATTCCACATCACCATTATCCCAGGAAATACCGTGTTGTTTGTTGACGAAATAGTCGATTTGCATTTAGCAGCAGCTAAAAGTTACTCGATAGCGTATTGAGGTTTTAACACACAATGTTGAAGTAATGACGCATACAGATAAAACACTCAGTTCCTGGACTATAAACGCTTTGCTGTTGTCGATGAAGGTCTGGAAATCTACAATGACGTCCATGATTTAAAATATGGGTGTAAGAGACGGGAATTCACTTATATTAAATCCCAAAATCAGGTATGACGTTACTGTCCTTGTCGATGATGATGATATTGGCAAATTCCCGTACACGGTACAATTGACGGTTTCGGTGAGAGCTCTGGTGAAGGTAACTTCAATGTTCAGAGAACCACGCCTCGTCAAATTCCAATGCGATGTTATGTGGGCGGGAAGATTAGGTGTGAGATCAAAGGCCATGAGATTATATCTCTTAGAGAAGGCTTCCCGTGTGATGTCGCTACCTTCATTCAAGAAATGGATACTCGTTCCTGAAAACAGTTTGTGGTAGGACATAACATATTTGCCGTTTGAAAAATCAGGCTGTAACGGTTTTAACAGCACTTGTTCCCAATCTACGTTCACCGATAAATGGTTCATGCCGTTGGTTTGGAATTTAAACGGGTTCTTGGTGGTGTGTCTGTGAAACGCAGCGTTTGATACAAATCCCATAACACATCGTTTAAGTAACTGTCCAATGAATACGTTGTCCAATGATTTACCTTCACGCCTGTAGGAATAGTGAGTGTTTTTACTTTCACGCGGGTAATGTGGTACTTTGTGGGACTGACGTTAAATGTCTTGGCATGTGCCAACTGTATAGAAGGTGTTGATTTGACATTTCAACCTAGAAAAAAGGCTTTAACGATATGAACTTTAAAGTGCAGGATTTCAGGAAAGGCCATAAGACTAAACCTCTCTCTGGAACGGACCAACTTGACTCTGAGTTCAGTTATGTGAAAAAGGCATTTTCTTGGTTAAACACATAATCATATGGATACCCTAAAAGATTCACCGTCTTACTTTTTGCAGTGAGACTTCGACGGGCCTAAAATACCTTGTTGCTGACGTTAACTTCTTCATATGTTCCGGGGCTGTCTGCGAACCATAGACCACAAATCAAATGTGTTCTTTTGGATTCACTGTTGTAATTGAACAGTGTTTAAAGGTACGATCTATAATTATACATGTTTCTGGGCGGTGAGACTAGTTTTTGGTATAAAACACATTCACCTTTGTGAATAGCGAATACAAAGTATTGTTGACAGAAGAGATTTAATCCACCTCAGTGAATGCGCTAACGTCGAGTTTCATGATAGCCGCCCTGAGATAGAACATTGTCTGTGAAAGATCGATATAAAACTCTCCTTTACAGTTCGTGCTAAGCTCGATGGGCGAATCATCAATGAGGGAAGATACAGGTTTGTACGGCTTCTATTGTCCACATTCAAAAATGGTTTACGTGGGTGGGACGGAAAAGTGATCATTGTCACTGCTGGCACACTCGCAGGTCTGGGGTTTAGAAACGACATTTTAACTTAAATATCTACCGCTTCTTTCTTGACCTTTTTATGTCGTGCAGACACAGAAAACTGTCGTTGGTGCTTCTTACTAAGCACTTTATTGCCTGAGCCAGTCATTATTGTATTGATATTCTGCTCGCTCCGTCTTGCGTTTCAGGATTGTGTTCTAGCCTCACCGACACGCTGGTGTAGGGCCTCTTTGAAAAGACGACGCTGACTTGTGACGTCGCAGATCACGTCGATACCCATAAGAAGCGCATGTTTTACAATGGCACTAGCACAGTTTCTTGCCAACGATACGACACTCTTGAAAAGGCCGTTGATAAAACTTCCTATTCCATACCCTCATTGTTAGGGATCACTGTGGTAGATCAAAGATATTCCTGTATCTTCTTACTCTGACCAGATCGTTGACTAAATACACAATATTGGCTCGAAGGAGTGGCGTATCGTGAATACTCACTTCCCTGTTTGCTTCCCAGGAATACCACCTCGGGAGATAATATGTTATAGTAGAAGTTCGCCTTTCTTACGTGCGTGTCCTGTTACAGTATTGAGTACATCAGGGATGGGAATTACGGATACTTCAGGGGTGATTGTGGTGGTATTTTAAGGCAGTGGAGGATGTTGAATAAAATCCAGATAGCTCTGTAGCACTTGTTGGTATACAGTCCATTTAGACTTGTCATCAAGTTTTGAAGCGAGGATTTTTACAATTTCCTTGTCCAGCTCGTTGACCACAAGATTTGTGGCCGATGACACTTGTTGGTGGTAATGCTCGTAACGGTGTAATGTTTCCGGTGACACCAATATCATCTTTTTCGTGTGTTCCGTAATCTACATGTTGAATAAAGAACCGAGGACACCACTGATTTATGGAGCTAAAAGTAAGGGCAAAAACACCCCTCCTTTCTGAACGCGAAGTCGTTTATTCTTCTAGCACTCTTCTCTTATGGCCAGCTTGCGCAATACCTGCTTGTAAGCACGTATATTTGTCTTCTGCGAATTTTTCAACCGCACCCTCCCTTTAAATGTGTTGTAGATACACTCAAAAACAGAGTCAATAAGTTTATTGTCCACCATTTTCAGCGAGGTGACACGTTGCTACTGGCTCATGCGATGCATCGCACGCAACAGAGGGGATTGCTTCAACACTTTGGGACTCATGTTTATGAAATTATCTGTAATCAGGATTTGTCGGGATTTTCATAGCTTTTTCGTGGCAGTTACATGCAATATCCTACTTCCTTGAGGGTTCTATATCTGAACCATTCAGTTGAAAATTGCTTGAAATCTAACAATATATACCCGTGGGGTGTACATGTAACATCAGCGTAAGCCTCTTGTAAATCACAGGGGTTTTCATGACCGACATAACGTGCAATGTGTTGAATCTGAGATTTATCCCTGGGATTTTTAAAAGTCACGCCATTGTGTGCGTTTAAGGATATGTCTCTTTTGGTGTTTACCTGGTGAAATATGTTTTGTGTAAGGTAGGCCTTCATGACGATAATATTTTGATGATGGTATTCTTTGGTGAAAAGGTCGAAGACCAATTCGTTAGCTTCACGCATTAGCTCGTTCAGGATTATCAGTTGTGGAGCGTCATTACAGGCGACATCCATTTCCACCAAGACTTTACAGAATGTAACGTGGGGACTTTTCCCGTCTTGTTTTAACCCCGGTTGCCATAAAGCATAATTTCATGTGATTTGATCAAATTTAACGTCAAACATTGTGTCCAAGTGACGGATAAAGTGGGCTACATAGTGTTATTTTCCTCATCCGAAAGGGCCACTTATGATAGCCGAAAATTGATGTTTCAACTTGTCCATAATATTTAAGATTGAGCTTATAAGCTCTATGAACTTGTATTTATAGGATAGAAGGAAACGGTTAAGATGTTAAAACACAAACATAACAGTTTTTATAGTATCTATTTACACAAATAAACGTTTTAGAATATATATCACACCATGAAAAGAATACATAAAATATTTTACTTAACAAAAATGGTTGTAGAATATATCTTACACGTTGAGGTATATTATAATTGTTTAAGTGGAGAAGAAACAATATTCAATTTCTTGTGATCGTAGCTGGAAAAATGGCCTCAGTAAAAATATCTAGGCTAATTTACAAAGTACAGTTTAAAGAGTAATTGAATATTTACAAACAGATGGTTTCGGTGTAACTATGTATAAGAAAATTAACAAAATTGACTATAATTAAAATATGTACGAAAATAAATATGTAAACAAACAACTAATTATATTTCACTAGAATTAATCAGGTAGGTGAAGGATTGTAATGGTGTATAAAAATATAACAAAGTATCCCGGATGCATAAAATAAATTAATAAAAAATATGCGTATTTTCATGAATAAAAAATGTGAAAAAATCTCAAATATTTAAAAAATTGTATGTCAGTGGAACTCTCTAGAATGAAAGAAAAAATACGATTATTCGCCCCGTCTAAATTATCACCATTTAGTTGTGGTGAACGCGTTTACAAGGCCTCTGATACCCAAACGGCAACATATTAAAATGATCAGTTATCCGTTGTTTGGTGTACACTGGCTGGTTTATTTTATTCTGCCAAATGGTACATACAGTCACAACACATTTTCTTACAATTTTGTGCGGTATCTGTATATATGTTTCCGCAGCCTGTTCGGTGACCATCACTTTCAAAACGTCAACATTAACGTCGTTCCAGTTGTCATATATTATGGGGATCCCGTGGGCCTAGCACACCGTTAAATTTTGGCAGGATTGCCACCAACACAAACTCGATACGCGTAATTCTTGGGTCCACAAGATACATAGACGCTATAATAGCTTCTCGGACAGTATTATTGAATTTCGGCAGTAAGGTCAATTAATATGTCTCCAGTGGGTGGACTCCAATCGCCGGGGCGTTCCGTGAATAAAACACTATCTGTAACATGTTAAAAAACGGTGTCCCTCGATTATTCAAGGATTCTGTATAAGTGCAACCCAGCCATAGCAGTCGTGTAGCATGCGACCGCAACATTCATGTTATTTTTAGGGTGCAACACGTCACGCGCATCATTGTAATTGCTGAACATAATCTCATCATTAACATCAATGACGCTGTCCACGGTGATGTTCGGATCCATCAGGTACTTGTGGATGCCCTAATAGTCATTGACAACGGCTACGTGTGGTTAATCATGTTTTGCCCATACTTTTCCCATAGTTATTTTAAAAAGTTTAGTAAGTGGGCGGAGAACAGGGTCGTTACAAACATAATCGAAATCGAGTTTAAGCCCTTACCTTCCCTCATAATTTTGAATATAAGCTAACTTCACATCTTGTGAGCTACGCCACTCTGGCCATCCACTGTCTTCTTGTTTAGTTTTCAAAAAAGTATCAATGTACCCGTGAAACAATCCGCCAGAACGTTTCTGACGATCGTAAACAGATACATTGTACTTCCACACTTCATGTACTCCTTCAATACTGTAGCCTTTCTTAATGGCTTTCCGGACTTCGTCAATCAACTAGACCCCTGTCAACCAGCGACCATTCTTTCTAGTCGTTTTGCTGACATGCGCCTTGGTTTTCTTCTTCCTCGCATTTCATCCAAAAGATGAACATTAACATCTTGTCCATCCATATAGTCAATACGGGCATGAATAAATCTCGTGGAGGCGTCACGGTTACTTTGGATTCTACTTGATCTATAGATGGACAATTTGTTTGCGAGTGAATTTTGGGGTGGCCGATGGGATATATTTTGTACTTGCAAACGTAAAGATACAATGAAGACACATTCAATTACTTAATCCTTGTATGTACGTTTTATCGCATTAAACATACACCCCCACATCTCTACGACCGTGTAGCCGGCATTTTAAAATTTTACCAAGCAGGCTATGGTTGCTTCCTAGCGCGTCATTATGGTCTTGTGGCTGCTGTTTTTGACATGTGTGGTCCTGACAGGATTTCAGATATGGCACCCGTGCCAATAATAGCCCCATTCCTGAAAGACCGTGGTGGTATCTCCAACTTTAACAACGCAGTCTACATGTTGCCCTATAGCATACTCCTCGCGGCCGTAGCCCGAATGAATGATAGAGACACGTTGTTGATGGACCTCCCAGCAGAACCATTGTACAGCGACGTTTGACCGATAGTCTGCACACCAGTAGCTACCATTAGAGATGAAATTATTGGTATTCTTCTTAACATGACTTCAATGGTAAACCAACATGGTCACTCCTGTGAACGTACACGTCTCCCTGATAGGATTCATCTATGCTTTTTCTATTATCATGTATCTAAACTTTAGTCAGGCCTTCCGGATGATCTCTACAATTTTCACGCAATACAGTTCCAACTCGCGGTTAAAATCAAAGATATAATTTTCTTTGACCAGCGCGTCATACCACTTCTAAAAGTGGTATTTTCCCTCAACTGATATTTCACCGATGGCGTAGTCCTTATTTGGCAGCAATAAACCCTATACCCTGTCTTTTCTTTTTTATGGAATACAAAAAAGTGGATATGTCTCTTGGCCAAAGACTCATCCAAGCCGAATGTCTTGGGCATCTTGTACAACGTCATCGAGATAATTTTCAGTGAATCAATAAATTGGAGCTTGCCTTAACACATGGAAATGATTTTACCACCGTTCATTATGAACTTTAGAATTAATTTTTTACCTCAATCATGTATTTTAATATAAAATTTCCATCATAGCCCTTGCATTATGAGCTAGGAGGGTGGTGTACTTAAATTTTGTTGTTTTAGCTTCCTATATAAATCCCAAAAATTGGGTCATTAAGGCATCACGCTTAAATATGCACGTCCTATCGCCCTCACATTCAGTGCAATTATGATCACCTACATAGATATGAAACAGGCCTTGCAACACTTTTGCACGACACAGAGGTTAGGTTTGTACAAGTACATGCTGGTCGCACCCTGAGGAAGCGTTTCTTGTCTGCATACAAAATCATAGAATACGCACATTAAATTGCAATTTTCCAGTGTCGGATTGGATAAGGTATGCTTCATATACCAGAAATGACCAAAAAGACGATGCATACATTACAAAAAGCCTCATAGCACCTGTGTGAATAATTTGACTTCTTTTCTTAACTGAAACATTGCCTACAGATCTCACGATCATATTTGACATCACAAAACGATATGTGTCCTCTGTAAAAACCGGGAGGTTTATTGTTATCAAAATAAGTCTGGTTTGTGAACCAAAGCCCACAGTCTTTACAGTCCGCAGTTCGACCTCCACTGCAAACCTCTTTAGCGTATCACTTTTTTCGCGCGGATTAACATTTGTGCACATTCTTATTACTGAACGACACACGACACTCACGGCAAAAGTACGAGCACTTAAATGCGGCTGCCAAGGATTTTATGATATCAAAATGGTTTTGCTTATCGTCGTAAGAATACAAATCAAGGTAGCCCTTAAAGGAATATTTGGGAGGGGTTAGGCCCTCATATAGGACTTGCCTCCCCGACGTTCTTTGGACATGGTGATTTTGTATTCGGAGAGGTATGTTTGAAATTGTTTCAGTTCAGTGAGCCCACTACCTTTCAAAAGATTTACACGTGCATCATGGCATAGTTCCTCTGCTTTGAGTTTTTCAATAGGACGACCTTTTTTTATTGGTATAAAGGTGTTCACGTCCATGCATTCTGGCTATATTTCAATGTAACATATAGTTTTGGTTACAATCAACCCACGGGCAAGGCAAAGTGTATAGCCATTTTTAATCATAATGATTCCTTGGTTTTTATGGCTATATGTGCTAGCAGGAGATAGCTTATTAGAATAACGTACACTCTCCCGAAGCTCCTTAAAGTGGCAGAGTTTAACGTACAGTGGCGCTGCACTTAAGAACAAACTATTATTCTAAAAACATGACTTATGCTATCAAGCACGGCTCAAGCATATAACTGATCCACCCACCTAAAAGAGACGAATACATTATTCAGCGTCGAGTCCGTGGTGTTCAAATGTAATCCGACATGATCATTGGCGCTGACACCATGGTCTTGCAGCTGATTGAGCAAAACAGTAATTTGCTCTTCAAGCCAACTTAATGCGTTACGATCGCTTGCTGGAGCACCAAGATATACGTTAACTTCTCTACCATTATTAAAGAAAGGCCTCAGTTGTTTTTTTCTCTCCTCGACGATTCGTAGGGACATACCATTCGACAATGCTCCACCAACCTGTATTACTGGGCCACAAATTCCCGTATATGGTGCTGATGATGGCCCCGCCACCACCATATCCAAGCCTTGAAGGGGGGTTATGATTCCTGCCTTCCTCGCCCCTACACCACCGTCTTGTGGGAAGAAGCCTCCGCTACCTGGAGGTGGCAAAGCTCTCGCCAGCTTAATGGGGGCTGCGGATGTTGTGGTTGGAATCGATTCATTCACATCGTTTAAAAAGTGGATGGCTGGAGTCGATATCTTTGGCATCACTGGCTTGTAGGATGATGCCTCACCGCCTGGAGGTGGCAAAAATCCCACCTGCTGAATGGATCGGCGGGTGTTGAGATTGAGTCCGAGTCTTCCCCGTGGCTTGGACTGTCATTTCCAGCATTAATTTGAATTAATACACAAGAGTTTGAATTCAAACACAAGTCAAACTAACTTCAAAGTGAGCACTTGAAACAATATTCTTCCAACCAAAGTCAGTTAAAAAAAATCATTCTTTGCACTTTTTAAATCAATCAAGCTATCATATAATGTAGCAAAATAATTCCTGAAAACAAAACGAACATTTTATTTATATTTTGTCCTCGGAGTTGACGGTATTAATATCACATATTAAAACGGATCCCTCAGTTTCTCTAACTACCCAATATAAAAGAAACTTGTTTATTTCATACAGTGTGTGGGACATTTCAATTACTTTGATGTCATATTTGAAAAGTTTTTTTCACCTATTAGTATTCTATTAATGAGGTTTACTAAGAAATCTGCTAATTATTTTCTTTCATCTTATAATATTAATAATATTTTATACATCAATATTTTTTGTTTTTAACGTAAAATAATAATTTCACCTGTGGATGAATCAATCGAATTTAGAGCCGAAAAAATGTCCTCTATAGGTGCGTGTGGCACTAGGGGTGGTTGTGGGGGTGATATTACCAGCGCGTCCACAGTCACCTGATGTGCAGGAGATATCATACGGTGGTCCCATACATCTGAAACAAACATAACTTTGTATTAGAATCTTTTAACGTAAGTGATGGCCATGAATTATCATACAGAAGCTACCTATTAATCTTCATAGCCATTTTCACAATATAAACTATTGTCCTGCCAGGACTCGAACCTAGATTAGGACAAAAGCATTCTTCCAACTGAGCCAAGGTGTCATACAATAATATTGCAAAAATAAATCACCTTAATTTATTATAATATTTACCGTTTGGATTTACAAAACAAAAAATGATAAGACACAATTTTTTTCATGAAAAAACCCCGTCAATTTATCACATTATCCATATTTCGAAACAATTTTTCATGGTTCTATTTGGTTTTATGTTTGGCTTTTAAGAGATAATTATTCTTTCTAGCAAATTTGGTCGTTCATTGGCCAGCAATTACAAACTATTTGCGTTCTCTTGGTAGACACCAAAGGCCAACAGATCCGCGGATTCCTGCGGATCTCCCCACACCTCATACTCTGAAATATACAACGCAACATCTTAGTCTGATATTCAGTATAGCTTGAATTTAGACAGCTTAAACAGATTATCTACGTGATATAATAGTAGAGTAAAATAATATACACAGAGTTCCAGCATCTGAGACAATTAGCAACAATAGCACGTCCAGGGAAATGATTTGTACATGTGTACTTTATGATAACACACGTCTCACTTTGAAGCGTTAGCCTGTTCTTGGTGTATGTATTTATAAGCTCGATAGCTATGGGCGTCCTCAGCCAATGTCCGAGATTTACATATATTCCCCATGTACAGTTTGGTGATTGTTGCAGATCTATTAGTTTTTTTTATTAGAAATAGACAGCCTTTATTAGCGGTGAGAACGGGTATTTAGATACTTTCAAACAGTACAAGAGTGCTTTTTAAGCCCAAAAACTATTTTAAATAGTTTGTTTTCTGGTGCATTTAGGCTGAACTATGCAATGTCTTTCATAAGTGCAGGGGTCATAGAAACTGATGACTTTGTAGTATTTTAAAACAATACCCTCAATTAACACATTATTATTTTAATTATATTAAACATTTGTTCAAAACATATTTTGAATAAAATTTAGTTTTTAGTATATAACCCTGAAATATTTTTATATTTTGTAATAAATGTATTCAATAAACTACTCTTAAGTAAAAAATGCATTATTTGATTTATTATAACAACTTTTTTTATACGATTTTAAAATAATATTCAGTCATTAATAAACTACCAACAAAACTAATTACCATTTAACTATAGCTAGGTATTAGGATTTTTCAATAAATTACTCTTGATTATAATAAACACTTGTTCCACCATAACTTTATCCAAATGTCATAAAAAAAATGTGGCTGCTTAGACACCTTCAATTTATCAATAGTTTTAATTCTCATATACCTAATATAAATTAATAAACTTATACTACTTTGCCAGAGTTTATTGTAATTTTGAAATAAATGAAATGTATATACTTTGATTTAACAACAAATAAATAATGAGTGTACCTGTTAGAAAATAACATTTACTCACCCAGATCCGTCAGCGAAGCGTTATCACTTAATCCTAGTTTGCGTGTTTAATACTCGAAGACAAGTTAAACCATGAAATGATTTCAAAACAGGTGCTGATATTTATAGCTGTTACCAGCTAAGGTTGCAACGGCGCGATGCCATCCCCAGGGAAAACCCATTGCCACATAGAAGGGGAGGGTTGCAACATAATTCAAGGTCGTTATCTATTACTGGCGCAAGGTATGAGTCATTTGGGAAAACCCATTACCACATAGATGAAGAGAGGGGGAGTATTGCAACATCACACGCAATGATGATGTCACATAGGTCGAGGTGACTTGTCTTGTTGAGCCACCAAACTGGTGACAGGTATGAGGCATCAAGGAAAACCCATTGCCACATGGAAGACTTACAGAAATGAATCTCCCGAAATAAACCTTTGCGACATTGAAGGAGGACAACAGGTCGTTAACCCCATGTCGCCATGGAAATAACCAAAGGGGACATGTAATGTAAATTCTCTCAGATGTGCAAAGGGTGTCAAACTTGGAGGGGGAGAGGAAATAATTGCACTCAGCCAGTGCTATCAATAACAGCCAATCACAGCACTGTACTGAGCCAGTGCTATAGATAGCACCCAATCACATCTCTGCTCCCATACGCCAATCCATCTACTTACAGTTATACACCATTTACTTCTAATTCACTGTAGTCCCTGTAAGCGCTGTCCTAGTGGAGTTGTCATTTTGTAACTTAAAAATGAAAATCAATTTTTCATAGAAATACTATCTTACTATTTTATACTCGTTTTTAGGCCTGTATACGAAATATATATTATAATACTAACCAACCTAACAAAGCCTAATATTCAAATTGATAAGCGCATGTAGTGTTAATCTTTGTTTGTAAAAGTATCTTTCTGTCGTAAGAGTGTATGAAGTTAAAGTTAACTAGTTCAGTTATATTTTTACTAAACTAATTATACAATTTTATACGTAAATGTCATAAATGAACGATTCTAGTACACTTTGACAATAATATAAAGCTTATGAATTACTTATATTTTTGGCAAGATAGTTTGCATAGTTTTTGATAAAAGTGTACCTAAAATAAAATGGTGAGTATAGGCAAAAATGTTCCACGTAAAGTTCCATTTACTCACACCTCTTACAGTAAAACAGCATAGGTTAAGGCCCATGAATATTTATCAACACTGGATTTGTTTTCTTCAACAAGCTCTGTGATGTCTTTACTTACTCTGTCATCTGGCTGCATATATTGCTTACGTCTCTTTATCGGAGCCACATCTCTTAACTCTTTCATAATATATTGCATCTTCATATAATTAATATTTGTACAAACTCGATGATATTTGGTTTGGCTTTACGGATGTTCTTGTTTGATCGCTGTGCCTTCATTTCAAAATAATTGGTATTTATGTATCTTTCCTCATAACAGATCCAATTATCCTTTACTATATCATTTTCTAACCAATGCTACTACTGCACAGAATTTAGAATAATTGTACCCACATTTTTAAAAGAAGGGCAAATCCATATTTTTCGTTTAATGTTTCGATTAGACGAAGCTTAAGTGATATCGTTTCTTAACAAACTGAAATGTTAGAATGTTAAATATGCATCTTAAAACTTGTTGGGCAATTAAAGATTATAACCTCACTAAAGATAAAGCACAATAATTTCAATTTCTTATCTAAAGAAATGCCAGTTGATAATTTCTTTCTTAATAAATTAGTAGTTTACGGAAGGGGTTTGGAAGGCTCCAAGAATAAATAGTTGATAATTGGTAACCTTAGACTATTCGCTTCCTGAATGTTTTTAATAATCATGCGCTCACCACACTCTCTACTGCAAATTAAAAGACCTATGGTTGAACTCATCATTGTCAGATTGTTGTAGTGCTGTCACAAGTCAGCAATGAGTCAGCGCATGACAGGAGTTGGATGATGATACTCATTGATCCATGGATCCTGGGATTCCACAAACTCGGCATCAAGTCCCTGAACGTGCTTCGATCAGAGGTTGGAAAGAGAGAGTCATCGCTTGATGGTTGAGCATGAGCACCTTCTACAAACGCCCAAATAATCACAGATTATCCCGCATTGGAACATGAAGAAGGTGGAACCTGTGGGAAACGTTCCTGGGTTAGCAGGGCGTCCTCGCCTGATGGGCCGTCCCCCAAATAAAACACCGATTCTTCTTCATCATTCGAGTAAGCACCTGGTCTGGGCGTCTCTAAACGCTCCCCAACGCTATTTTCATGAGTCTCTGTACAGTTTATAAAACTGCAGCTCTAGATAGGCCACCCAGTGGATAGTATGATTATTTTTCGTTCCATTGAAATGCGCTGTGAAATCTAAATAATTATTAAGATTTAGTTCCTTTATATACTTGGAGGGCTAGTCTGAAATGTGGCATCTCTGTGTGTACGTGTATATCCAGCCCTTGTCTCCCCCTTCATTTAAGACTAGTTTATGGCTTTGAGATGCTTTGTCTTTGGACAATGGACCATGCACAAATTGTTTTGTAACTGTGTGTGTGTGAAAGTTCTTGGGTTTATGGTATTGCAGACTTCTCAAAGTAGGAACAATATATGTATGAGGACTTCTCTACATATATCTTAAAGTGTCTCTGGGTACATATATGTGTATGCGGGAATCTCAGGGTAAGTATATGCCTCCGCTTGTCACCGTGTTTCTTGACACAGAACTGATTAGTCTGATTTATCTGTGGGGGTAAGGCCAGGCTTTGAGTCCTGGCCGAGAGAGTTTATCTAACTCCAAAATACAAATGCTGTTACACTAATACTTTTCTCTTCCTTAACTCATAAACGTAACTAGTTTGACCAGCAGGCCTATCCCCGAGATGTTGCGAGATTATCTCACAGTGGCGAATCTCAACGTGATCTACACGAACTCGTAATTTCATTCCGTAAAGTTCCTATAATTGAGTTTAAAGTCTCGCAATTCGTGTTAAGTCGTCTAATTTCCAACGGTCATGCTCTATAGTGCTAAATTACGGACCTCCGATGTGGAAAGTTGTAATGTAAGTTGTATTTCACAGCGCTATGAGTGCACACTTCAGCCATTTTAAACAAATGAAATATAGGCTTTTTTTTTCATTTCATCTCAGTTTCCACTTTGTGCGTTGTGTTTGGTGTTTCAAAAGTCCAGTGGTTTTTAAATAGATATAAAGAAAATATTTAAATATCAGAAAAAGATTATTCTCGAATTGTTGAAGGTATGTATAATACTATATGTTTCTTTAATTCATTAATTGGTTATAAGAATGTTACTACACAGACATACGGAAGGAAATCACTTTAAAACTTTGGCCAGAAGTGTATAATTTTGTGCTTACATTTTAATGCATCATGAAGTCTACGCAAAAGACTAAACTATTATAATTCTGAACAAAAAATTAGGTAAAAAATGTTATTTATGTTTAGATCCAACATTACACTTCTTTTTCCTTATGCTCTCCAAGCAGCCTAGCCTAGCAACGCTAATTGATTAAATAATTAACCAGGCCTTTATTATTATTATTATAGCTTATTACATATTACATGATCTAACTTAATAACTTCAATTCCTAGAAATCCAAAACCAAATAACTTATCTACATTATGGGTGTGAATTTGTTTTATGGCAGGAAGAAACTACAACAGTTATTGGCATAATAGCCAATATCCAATAAGATTAGTTTGGTGGGTTAATTAAATAATTACATTGGCATCATAAATAAAACATATCAAATAAAACATATATAGAGTCAATTTAATGTAGAACTTAATAGTAATTTACTCCCCGTAGTCGCCTTCCCGTTCTATGCAGGTTGTGAGCCGTGGCACAAGCTTTTTGATGCCCTCCTCAAAGAATTCTCCCGCCATCTCCTTCCAGTTCAGGACCTCTTGTTTAACCTCCTAGTCAGTTGAATTTTTTTTTCCACCTATGTGAGTCTTCAGGGAGGTGAAAAGATGAAAGTCTGAAGGCGCCAAGTCAGGGGAGTATGCGGGGTGGCTCAAAATGTCCCAACCGAATGAGTCCAAAAGCGCCTTGGTGGCGTTGGCTGTGTGCGGAAGGGCGTTGTCGTACAACAACCACACTCCCTTCGTCAACATTCCCCTCCGTTTGTTTTGAATAGCTCTCTTGAGCATTTTTAGGGTCTCACATTATCGTACTGCATAAATCGTCTCCCCCTCAGGCAGAAATTCGATCAAAATGATCCCTTTTCTGTCCCAAAACATAGTGGCCATGATTTTTTTGCCCGAAATTGAGGTTTTGAATTTTTTGGCAGATGGGGAACTGGTGTGCTGCCACTGTGATGACTGTCTTTTTGTCTCATGAGTGTAATGAGCCAGCAAGGTTTCATCTCCAGTCACAATCCAGCTCAGAAAATCCTCACCTTCCAATTCAAATTGCTCAAGGAACTCACGAGAACTAGCGACCCGATTCACTTTGTGCTGTTCTGTCAGTTGTTTTGGGACCCATCTTGCGCACAATTTTCGGAATCTCAGCGTTTCTGTAATTGTTTCGTGTAAGAGAGATCTGAAGAGTTGTGGAAATATCGCAGAAATTTCATCCACTGTCAATCGGCGGTCTTCACGAACAGTTTTCTCGATTTTTTGCACCAACTCATCGGTCAAAATGGAAGGTCTTCCACACCTCTGATTGTCATGAACATTCGTTTTGCCTTCATTAAACTCATGACACCCCTTAAACACGTTCGTTCGGTTCATAACACCTTCGCCATAAACAGTTTTGACCCGTGAAAAAATTTCAGTCGGTGTTTTTCCTTCAGCAAGAAGGAACCTGATGACAGCGCGCACCTCGCAAGATTTTTTATCGACATATTTCACACAAACGGACACTACAAGGCTAGTTTTCATACTAACGAGGTCCACCTGTGCTCGTTGTGTTCAGAAGAGCCCCCACTACCACCCAGTGTTGCCAACAATGGGAAAAAAATCTCACAGCATGAGAGGGCAACCAGTATTCTTATTTTCTGGACGTGCCTCGTACAATAGTGAAGAATACTATTTTAGATGATTTGAATTAATGTCGACGTTTCTTGTAGTGGGTAGTATGAATCGGATGATAGTCCATGCAGCATCAGGTTGTGTAGGGCTTCGATTGTGCAATACAACCCTTGTATTGTTACACACGAAAATAAACCAAATAAGGTGAATAAAAACTATTAGCACAAGCCACAAAGTCACAAACCGTTAAGTGAAATAGTATATTCTATTGCTTTGATTGTAGTGATTGATACTTTTTGAGATATTCTTTTTTATGTATCTATGTACAGTCATTATAGCTAAAGACGTTAACCGGCCTTCCCCTGTGCTGTTGCGTAGGTAATTCTTCAGTCTCTTCAAAGTCGAGAATGGCCTTTTTACGGAAGATGTTTTCACTTGTATTATTGTCAAAAATGTTAATAGAATTGTCAGATTACGAAACATTTCTCGATCTAAGAATTTTATTATGTTGACAGCATTCTTTGGCTTTGGAGAGTCTCTAGCTTTACAAAATATCTTTCAAAGCTTTGGCACGCTTTTCTGAAACTCTTAAAAAAACTGCTTACTTCTGATATTGTAGAGAAACAATTGCGAATGCAAGGTGTTTTGGCAGCGTCACTTAAACACAGATTTAGGCAATGAGATGAGCAGTGAGTATATATTGCTTTAGGGAAATTACGTTCTATAATTGCTTGCACTAGCACCAGTCATACCATAGACTGGGATGAATGTGAGGAAAACTTCTCTGATATCCATGATTTCAACACAAAGGTAATGAACAGAAAATGAAAAGTGCTCAACTCGGCTAATATCAGTTGTTTCATCTGCTAATATGGTGAAAAATATCGATTTCTTTATCCTGTCTAAAATTGCTGTTTGGATCTGTTCCCCTATGAGGTGTACTAGTTCATTCTGAACTATTGGGCTGACATACATAGTATTTCCTGCTGGAGATAGAATGTGTAGCATTTCCTGCTGAAGATAGAATGTGCTCAGCCAAAACGTTGTCTCCATGATTGGCCCGGTAACGTAGCAAGGCTCTAAATTTCCATCATTGGCGGTCGGTTCTTCTAGGGACAAACGTCCGAAATCCCGATGACCACGAAGAAGTATCCCTTGTTTCCCACAGTAAACAATTGTTTCAATAATAGATTGTAAGACTTTCCGGTTCTTTTCTACTTCAATTTTTTTTTCTTTAGCAACTGTTCCAGAACATTTTGTTTGTGACCGTCAAAAATGTTTAAAAATTCATCTTTTACCTCTCGAAATCTTTGATGATATTTAGTTCTTAAATGTTTTTCCAAAAATCTCTATTGTATCCTTCCACTTTTTGAATGTTTTTTTAACTAGATTTTCTTCTGCCTCATGAGAACCTTGACCAACTTCATTTTGAGCAAATACCACACAAAACTTACAAAATGCTCCATTTAATTTCTCAGAGTATGCCAGCCAAGGAAACCGCTGCATCCATTTATTTTGAAAGGTTCATTTCTTTGAACCAATTACCTGAACGTGACACTATGGGATGGTAAGGGTTCCCAAGCTCTTCTTATTAACATTTCTTTGTCCACATCGCTAATGGTAGATTTTCCAATGAAAGGTCCAATATCATTATTAGCATACTCACTGAATTTTAGTCGAATACTTTTAGATACCTCTATGCAGTCTCCAATGCAAGCTGTAGAAGTGGAAAGTTCAGAAAAGGAGGGATATGAATGTTGCAGTTGGAGTCGATACTGAAATATCTGAAAAAAAAAAAGCTATAGAGACTTCTCGTGTAAAATTTTTGGTAACAAATTATCATATCATTGTTGACATTATCCCATATACAACTCATTTCTTACATTTACCTATTGACTAATGTAAGTAATGTTTTATTACTAGAATGGAAATTATATTAAAGACAAGAAAATAATAAAAATAATATTCATCACGGAAATTGAAAAAGTCAATTAAAACAATTTTATGAAATGTATATAGGTTTAATGGAAACCAAACGAATTCACATTTACACACGTAATTTGTTGAGTTTTTGAATTTTTTATGAATATTTATTGAATGTTGACTAATGAATTGGTTATTAGCTTATGAGTGGGAGAATCCACGCGATTTAATTGCTCTAACTCCACCATTTTAGGTCGGATAAAATATTCCGCCATTTTTTGTCAAATAAAAAAAAAATTATATCTGAATAATCTTACAAGGACCACTCACTCATAAATGAGCCATTTTGATTCATATTAACTATCACTTATTGAGGTTGAGGCGGGAAAAATATAAACGTTATCTACTTACATTTGATGAAGTTTCCATCTTATTGACTTTCTCAAGACGTGGCTTCTTGATAATAAATATATCCATTATCAATTATCAGTTTATACTTTATAGATTATGAAATATGAACTTTTTGAATTGGTGGTAATACACTGGTAAGATATCAAAACAAACAACAAGTCACTCATTAAAAAAAACCACTGGAACATATATCATCTGTTGTCAGTTAAACAAAACAAGTGTGTGATTTTTGAAAACGAGAGAGTGTTGCCAGCTACCAAGTGTAGGTCCGAGAGTTCCTCTAGATGAAAGAAAATTCCCCATAAAACAAAAATTTAAGATATGTAAATAAATTTAAACTATAAGAAAAATTACAACGAATTAAAGGGAAATAATCAAATTAATATTTTTTTAAAAAAAAATAATTAGTTTATTTTTCATAAAAAATTTGTTAAAGTAGAAAAAATATTCGTAACTAACAGATTACAAATAAAACGATTTAATTAGATGTGCTCAATACAAATGTCAACATTTACAACTTTTTTTTTTTTTTTACAATTCATCAGCGTCACATTATAGCCATTTATTTTATTAATACAAATTGTACCGTACTTCTTTCCAACAACTACTCGAGTCCGACAATTTAGCTCAGTCGGTAGAGTCTCTGCCTATGGAGCTAAAGTTCCCGGGTTCGATTCATGGCATGGCTGAAAAATTTATCATTGGTGACATGTGGGTTTCCCCTTTCACAATGAATAAATTAACGGCCGGGGGTTGGATGTGTCTGTTCTAGATTTAAATAGATTAATTAGTACATAGGCGTAAAACCCGAATGGGTGGTAAGACGCGGTGCTAATTAAAAAAACCTAGCTACTCGCTGAGTCTTTGTTTTAAGGGTCGGGGGGGGGAGGTGGCCCTCCCTACCCCCCCTGGATACGCCACTGGTTATTGTAGGAGTCATTAACTATGGGCAAGATAGTTAGAAAGAGAATCACCAAACATATTATTAATTCATTTAATCTATAATTTGAAATTATTTTAATGGAGCATACACATACAAATATTTAAAAAAAGTAATTTTTTAAACTAACTATATAAAAAAAAGTTATATCTCCCTAAAGACATTAGACATGTAAAATGATTCGATGAGTAGGCCTACAATCGCAATATACACAGCCCTCAGCAAAACTAACTAGAATTCGTATTTCATAGGAACCTTTGCCAAATACATACAACATACTTAGATAATAAAAAAAAATCTAAAATGGACTTTATTTTGTTAGTATAAAAGTCTCGCCAAATATTTTACAAATACAAAATTATATATATCAAAAAGTCTTCACATAAACAAAGTTATTCATTTTTCAAAGGAAAATTAATCAATAACAGCACAACTCCAACAAAAACCAACTAAGCAATTATTAACAAATATGTCTCAAATAAAATTTCTCCTGTGATTTTATTTTAATATTATACATGAAATACTTTACAAACAAAACTAATTTATGTAAAGAACTAATGGAAAATATAATATCTTAATTTAGATATTTATATAAATAACTACATATAGATATTTATAGATAAATATGTATATTTTTTTAATATTTACATGTCCATAGAAATATAAAATGTATAGCTGTATATATATATATATATATAAATTAATTATATATATGTATAGGTACATAAATATATACGTTTATAAATATATACATTTTATATATATTTTATTAAAGTAAATATATATTTATAAATATACACGTACATATTTTTATATCCCTATAAATATATATTATTGTATACATATATATGTGTATATTTATGTATATGTATATATGTATGTATATGTATATATGTGTGTATATGTATATGTATATATAATTATATATATATTTGAACATATATTAGATGCCTAATCATGCCCTTACCTTACCATGTAGGTAAGAAAATGGATGTACGTCAAAAAACAGCTCCATTCATAATCCATCCTCACTACCTTTCTCCATACTTCACTACCCTTGCATACTCCCTTCGATTACATAATATAAAAACCCGCTTCAGGGGCCGTATGGTCTAAAGCACTACTCTTGCATTAAACTAGACTGTCGATGACAAGATATCGGTGTTAGAAGCTCATTCCGCTGTGCTGAGGGTCGTATTTCCCAAATGATTTTCCACTTTCCCTCCACGCAAATGCTGGTACACTTCCAAAAATAAAACCTTCCTAATACTTTAAACATTATCGTAACTAGGCGTGTAGCCCGAATGGAATCTATAATTTGCTGAGCAGTTTATTTGGGGTGTATTAATTTAAGCACTATGTTGTGTAGAGTTAACTTTGTAAAAACTGTTAAATTTAGTTTTAAGGTATTTTAATCTTACGGATTTAGCTAAATAATTTGAGCAGTTTGTTTGGGGTGTATTAATTTAAGCACTATGTTGTGTAGAGTTTACTTTGTAAAAACTATTAAATTTAGTTTTTAAGGTATTTTAATCTTACGGATTTAGCTAAATAATTTGCTGAGCAGTTTGTTTGAGGTGTATTAATTTAAGCACTATGTTGTGTAGAGTTTACCTTGTAAAAACTATTAAATTTAGTTTTAAGGTATTTTAATCCTACGAATTTAGCTAAATAATTTGCTGAGTAGTTTGTTTGAGGTGTATTAATTTAAGCACTATGTTGTGTAGAGTCCGAATGGTAAGACGCAGTGCTAAGGAAAATAAACCAACACCCATACACAGAGTCATACATGCTCTTTTATTTTTAACTTTTAATGCAAATATATAAATATGTATATAAATATATTTGTATGTATTATATATAAATATATTTATATACTGTATAAATATATGTATAAATAAAAATATATTCAAATATATTTGTGTATAAATATATATTATATGTTTCCTGATGGTAGCTTCAAGGAAGAGGATAAGGTCTAGTGAAGCTATAATGTTAGATGGAGTATATTTGAGAAAAGTACAGAATGTAAAATATCTTGGAAGCATGTTTGAGAAGAAAGGTGGAAGTAAAGTGCTCTAATGAGAAGAGGACAAAAAGGCGAGTTGTTCTACAGGTGTGTAAGAGACCTGCTATGGAGAAGAAGAGTACCCTCGAGGTGTAACGAGGTCTTGTAAAGGGCGAACTTTATACCCATCGTCACACATGCAGCATAAACTTGGACATTGAATGTACGAGAGTCTAGGAAAGTGGTGGCAGTAGAAATTAAGTTTGTTAGGAGCATGTTAGCTGTCATGAGGAGAAACAATATTAGGAATGAAGTTAATCGAGAAAAAGTGAGGTTACAAGAAGTACTTGAGATAGTAGAGGTAGCAAGACTGAGATGGTATTTCATGTAATGAGGGTAGAAAAGGAGAGGATGCCCAAGAAATTGATGAAAATTTAGTATGTAGGGAAAAAACTGCAAGAGAGGATAAGAAAGAAATGAGAGGAAAAGAAAGAAAGTGTGCAAGTGAGAGGATAATAATGGACGCAATTAAAGGAGGACTAGTGGTGAAGGGTTAGAGGAAATGAAGACAATTTATTAAACTGACCCGGCCACAGGCTAGAAACAGTTGGTGGTGATGATGTTGATGAGTTTGGTCATAAATTCAAACTGGAAAAGAGAAATATACTGTATATAGGAACTAGATCCACAATGAATCGACATACGAAAACTAACTATGTCTATATCGTTTATGTAGAGAATAAAAAACTGTCAATTTTACACTGATACTCAGTCATACCAACCACTGTACACATTGGATGGGAATGTAGTATGTCATGATTGTTTATTTCATTTTATTTATTTCTCTTTAGTGAAATAATTCATTTTATAACGTTGTTTACAAGGCCCTTTTAACTTTTAGCCAACAGGGAAATTGCTTTTATAGTCCATGAGTCAATGAACCTTTTGGTGTAATTCGGAAGGACTAAACGTCATCTAAACAAGTGATTCCCCCTGGTCAGGGAACATGAATCACCATAATGGACATCTGAAATCGGTAGCTTTCAGATATGGTGCTGATTTAAAGATGGCGGCCTATGGTGTTATTTAACCACTCATATAGGCTATCGGCAGCCACTTAACCTATTTCAATTCTTTTTTTTCATTTGTAAAGTAATCTTTATTCATATCTTTTATATATTTGCATCTTTTACGTAACTCTAACGGTTCTTCCGGGAAATAGGAAAAGGGAATTTTTCGAACAAAAATGTTCTATATTCTGCTTAATAAAATGAATACTGCTCATTATTACTACAAATAAGCTATGTATAAAAAACAGAAATTTATCACCTTTTTTCATGCCATTGTAAATCAATTGCTTGGAAACAAATGCTAGTAAAGAGCGGAAAACCTCCAAGGAAACACTGGTCTGTGTAATGGGACAAGGCATTCGCACATATAATAAAAGTCATAAAGCTAGGGTATAGTCTGGAGGGAGTAACTACTATTATAATTTTCCACTAACGCAAATTACATCAATGTTTAAAAATCATGTTTGACATCCATAATCGATAGCTCATAATTACTGTGGCCATTTTAAAACGGCCTCAAGCACTTATATATATACTGTCATTGATCCATCTTATATTTTAATTTGATATTTTGGAAATGTAGTTCTATTAATACATTTTAATTCTGTCTCTAATTGTATTAGAGACGGCAGTAAACAAATACATTTACAAAAGGAGAATGTAAAAACTGTGGAGCCAAAGTTTAGTAAGGTCGCCTCCTCCACTTTGCCAGATCATGTAAAACAATTAAAAATCTTTAAAGTGACAATCACTCTCTCTTTAAATCCTGGGTTTCCAATGAATTAAGAAAAAATAACAGAGTAATCTAGAATATTGTTATATTTACATATTGGTGCATTTAAAGCTTCTAGTCTTTCATATCTTGTTTGTTACTGGCTAATACATTAACAAACTTACAGCTTACATTTTGTTTTATTCCACAGGCATAGTGCCCAGGTTAAAATTTTGTAGCATAACTCTTATCACACATCTCATCACTTAAGTTCAATTCGAGTTCCAAGGAACGAATCCGAACAGTTGGATCGTCTTCTTATCCCTTGTCAAGGACCTAGTTCCCACACTCCTTTGAACTGCAGGCTGGAGTACAGCTAATACAGTTTGCCAAGCATGTGCATCGTGACAGGCTGCAAATTTTGGAACATTTGCAACTCAGCAACCCAAGAAAAGCATGCGAGCTGGAGAACCTGTCATTCACAGCAAGGAGAGTTTTCCTTCTTGTTCTATCATCCATCCGTGGTCATTTGTCGGTTCAGGAATATCAGCAAAATGTTCTAAACTTATTCTCCAAATAGTGGTTTGGTAATTTTATCTCAATCTGTGTTGATATAAACAGTCTTTTCAGGGTGGTAACTGCCCAGAACTAGCTCTGAAAATAGAAATGGCTTAGAATGATCTTTTTCTGTTAATTTAAAAAAAGATAATTTTCTTTAATATGATCATATAGAAGAAGATCCATGTTAATTGACTAAGAAGTATTTACTCATAATTAATAAGTAGCTGATAAATAAAAATTCTCAATTAAAGAGAAAATCCTAGAAGGATTAATGACATGGATAATAATGATTTTTTTTTTTTTTTTTA